>JAFBJW010009053.1:8946026-9403207 GCA_016785235.1 Pseudorhombus dupliciocellatus | reverse complement strand
CCCTAACCCCAACCCTAACCCTAACCCTAGCCCAAACCCTAACCCTAACCCTAGGCCAAACTCTAACCCTAGCTGAAACCCTAACCCTAACCCTAACCCTAGCCCCAACACTAACTGAAACCCTAACCCTAGCCCCAACACTAACTGAAACCCTAACCCTAACCCCAGCTGAAACCCTAACCCTAACCCTAACCCTAGCTGAAACCCTAACCCAAACCCTAACCCTAGCTGAAACCCTAACCCTAGCTGAAACCCTAACCCTAACCCTAACCCTAGCCCAAACCCTAACCCTAGCTGAAACCCTAACCTTAACACACCTCTCATTCACACACTCTGCAGATCATTGAGGGTTTTTATTTTTTATTTTTTTCGCTGACTGAAAGCATGAAAGAATCTGACTCTGACCCCACCCCCACCACTCCTCTGTGGTGTAATACATGGGGGAGGGGTCAGATTCTCTGCCGTGGAGCTCAGGGGACAAGGGTTAAAAAATTCAATACACTTCACAATGCCATTTCTGTTTCCATGCCAACACAACTAGACATGGGGACAACACGCTTATAGGGGAGAGACACATGGAAGGAGGATGGTTACTGCAGGCTGGACTGGGCAGTTAAAAACTCCAAATACCTGTGGAGACTCATGGGAGCTGCATGGGTTTTAAAGAGAAATGGATGAAGGAAGTGTGTTTGTTTATCTTCTGGTCTAATCCGACTGGAAACCCCTCTGGACCTCTCCCAGCCGAGTGTGCTGCAGTTGTGTAGACCGGCTGCAGCTCTAAAGATCAGACTGGGAAAACATCTCAGGGATGCAGTTATGCAAGTAGACCGTCCATGTCTCTGTGATATTATAATGAGCTTCCTCTGTCTGTGGACACGTTGATGAATATTTATATGGGGGGGGGGGGTTCTGATTCTTGCCCAGGTTTCAGTTACTGGTAGTAATAAAAACAGATCAGGTCTGTGATAAGGGGACAAAGTGACTCAGGCATTATTTTGGTATCTCAGAATAAGTTCCTCTGGCACAACACGGTACAGAGTAAACAGTGGACATTGGGTTTATGGATGGAAATGATGATCATCCCTCCCTGTATGCATTATTTGACATTTGATCATAGCACTGCTGACCACCCAGAGCACACGCTCTGTAACAGAGAGGTGGTTTCTTGAATTAGCTGCCGGAATCACATCACAACCTATATATATAAACACAAACACACAGATATACATGTATATCTGTGTGTTTGTGTGTGTCTGTGTACATATATGCTGCAATAAGTGATACTGCATCATCAATTGAAATTGATCTGGACCGACATAACATACTTGAAATGACACACATCTACCTATAGGTGCCGTTATAAAAAGAGAGAAGTGTTTTGGCCTGTATCTCGGAAAAGGCATTAGATTTTTTTTTGTCATTTTTTCCCCTCTAATTGAACTCGTGCCACAGATTTTGTGGAATGTTGATGTAGATCAAATTGTAGCTCAAATGTAGATCAAATTGTAGCTCAAATGTAGATCAAATTGTTTCAACATTTCATGATTATTTTTAACCCTAACCCTAACCCTAGCCCCAACCCTAACCCTAACACTAGCTGAAACCATAACCCTTACCCTAACCCCAACCATAACCCTAACACAAACACCTTTAAACACTGCACTGAGCCTAGTTTTATCCCTTAAAAAAACTAAAACCTACATTCACCCAAGCTCTAACTCTACAATTTTAAACTCTCCAATGACCCTAACGCTAACCCTAGCCCAAACCCTAGCCCAAACCCTAACCCCAACCCTAGCTTAAACCCTAACCCTAGCCCTAACCCTAACCCTAGCTGAAACCCTAACCCTAACCCTAGCCCTAACCCTAACCCTAACCCTAACCCTAGGCCAAACCCTAACCCTAACCCTAGCCCAAACCCTAGCTGAAACCCTAACCCTAACCCTAACCCTAGGCCAAACCCTAACCCTAGCTGAAACCCTAACCCTAACCCTAACCCTAGTCCAAAATCTAACCCTAACCCTAACCCTAGCCCAAACCCTAACCCTAGCTGAAACCCTAACCCTAACCCCAACCCTAACCCTAACCCTAACCCAAACCCTAGCTGAAACCTTAACCCTAACCCTAACCCTAGCTGAAACCCTAACCCTAACCCTAGCCCAAACCCTAACCCTAACCCTAGGCCAAACTCTAACCCTAGCTGAAACCCTAATCCTAACCCTAACCCTAACCCTAGCCCCAACACTAACTGAAACCCTAACCCTAACCCTAACCCTATCTGAAACCCTAACCCTAACCCTAGCCCAAACCCTAACCCTAGCTGAAACCCTAACCCTAACCCTAGCCCAAACCCTAACCCTAGCCCAAACCCTAACCCTAACCCTAGCTGAAACCCTAACCCAAACCCTAACCCTAGCTTAAACCCTAACCCTAGCTGAAACCCTAACCCTAACCCTAGCCCCAACCCTAACCCTAACACAAACACCTTTAAACACTGCACTGACTCTAGTTTTATCCCTTAAAACAACTTTAAAACCTACATTCACCCTAGCTCTAACTCTACAAACAATTTTAAACTCTACAATGACCCTAGCCCTAGCTCAAACCCTAACCCTAACCCTAGCCCAAACCCTAGCTGAAACCCTAACCTTAACCCTAACCCTAGCCCCAACCCTAACCCTAACCCTAACCCCAACCTTAACCCTAGCTGAAACCCTAACCCTAACCCTAGCCCAAACCCGAACCCTAACCCTAGCTGAAACCCTAACCCAACCCCAACCCTAACCCTAGCTGAAACCCTAACCCTAACCCTAGCCCCAACCCTAACCCTAACACAAACACCTTTAAACACTGCACTGACTCTAGTTTTATCCCTTAAAACAACTTTAAAACCTACATTCACCCTAGCTCTAACTCTACAAACAATTTTAAACTCTACAATGACCCTAGCCCTAGCTCCAACCCTAACCCTAACCCTAGCCCAAACCCTAACCCTAACCCTAGCTTCAACCCTAACCCTAACCCTAACCCAGGCCCTGGCCCTAACCCTGACCCTAACCCCGGGCCCTAACCCTAATCCCAGACCATAACCCTAACCCCAGCCCCAAACCCGAAACTCCAACCCTGACCCTAACCCGAATCCCTATCCCTACCCCCAGCCCAAAACCCAAACCTTAATCCCCAAATTTAAGCCTAAATTTACTCTTATACTTCAATTAATCTCTTTATTAATAATTATTTTTTATAAGAAAACGCATGCACACAAAGGGTTAAGAATATTTTATTGAAATAATAGGCACACAAAGGGTTAAAAATAACTTTATTGGAAAAACAAGGAACAAAAGGGTTAAATTTCAAAAAGAGAAAAAAATCGCATTGGAAACATGCATTGAAAAATTTCAGGAAACAGAAAGGAAATTGCAGGGAGTGGGAGTGGCACCAGAGGACATAAAGGGAGGAGGTCAGAGAGCTTTCCTCACTCTCACTCGAAACTTTGAGGAGGGAACATTACAACACTCACAGCTGCTTTTTTTTCAGTTTTGTGCCCAGGCCTGAAGAAGACCTGAGTACAGGTCGAAACGTCGCTGCGGGCACACTTCACTTTTTATTAGGACTTTTCTTTTATTTCTTTTTACTTATTTGTTTTACTTTTTATACGTACTATTCACAAAAAAGACAAAAATACCACAAAAAAAACTACTGTTAATTCTTATTACACATACCTACCTAGTAATTACATAGATAACACACAAAAAATCTTACCCACTTATCTCATGGGGAGTAGGGATTATCATTGGACCGAGGTACGCTATGGCAGACGCCAGAAGCGGGCCCCGGTCCCTCTTTTCATGGAGACCTGGAGGAGGGCCCGTGCAACACCTGTCTCCGGCCGGAGACAGGGACTTTTACCTCAGCCTAACCCTTGCTTCAACCCTAACCCTAGCCCCAACCCTAACCCTAACCCTTGCTTCAACCCTAACCCTTACCCTAAGACGATACAAAGACACCAAAACACCTGACAGCCACGACTGCCACGGACATGGATTTCAAATCAAATCAAATTTCTTTCCTTTCATACTTAAAAGCAATACAAAGGACATTACAGAGACACACAAGCTCATATCCACTGCACATGCTAACGAGAGACAGACATGGCTGGATGCTGAGACTTTGAGTAAGGAGAAAGCTACCTCTCGGAGCTGACCCCACCAAGAGGGCTCCCGGCCTCAGTCAGTAGACCAGAGGCTACTTTCAGCATGCTAGGCCACCATGAGGAGACACTGGTGCTAAAAACCAAGAGACTAAAAGTAAAAAAAGAAAGCAGATAAAATGCTTTTCAGTTAATAGAATGTACAACATTGAGTTAAAACATTTAATATAATAGCGTAGAATAAATCAATCAATCAAATCAATTAAAAGCTGAATTAAAAAGTTGACTCTTTCTAGCCTCTTTTTAAAAATATCAATCTCCAGATTTGTGGACAGTGACCTTTCATTACTGAAGATGATTATAATTAAAGATAATTCTGAATAAGCTAGCATATTTTTGTTTAAAACACATTTCAGTGTAACACAATACAAAAATCTGCAAAAAATAGCAAAAGTTAAACAAATTAATACGAAAAGGAAAGGAATAAGAATATGAAGATTCCCTCGTTAACTTCTTACCACTGTGCCGATGTTGGGGTAGGTGAAGCGTGTAAGTTCACGAAACAAGTCCACGATCAGCGTGCTTCTACAGGTATTACCTCTTATCATTGTGAGCAATTCGGAATTTAGGCTCAACATAATTGCTCCTTTCCTGCATTGGTAGTCTACATGATAATATAGATGTAAATGATGCTCAACATATCTATTAATGACTGAATCCTTGTGTGTATAGACAAAGTCTCTTTATTGTCGATGACAGGCCCCACACTGGCTTGACATCTGTCTCATGATGTGATGAGCTATAATTTTCGGTTTAAACAATCATCTGTCACATTTGATGATCGTGGATAACAGCGTAGGGGCTTGGTTATGTGAAGTGGAGTATTGTTGCTACCTGTTATTTTGACAGCTGACTTTTTGCATAGCTTTGTAAAGGCGTTGATGCGTGGGAGGGATATGCAGAGTAAAAGAGGGATGGTGGGTAATTGAGTTGGAAAATCCTTCTTGCTCTGGTTTGATTTTCCTCTGTGGGCTCTTTGGATGGGAGAGGGTCAGTCTATATAATTGACTAAATGTACAAAGAGAACTGGGAAATAAAAACAATTTGAGCAGCTATCCAGGTTTTGTTTTTTTTTCATTATTTTTTTAACAAGGAGGAAAATATAGTTTACCCCTTTATTGGCTTCACAGGCTCTGCAACCTGGACGGAGACATAGAGGAAATATAGGATTTTATAAACTAATAAACCTCAGAGGGGGAATCAATATGGTGGCCAGACCAGCAAAAGCTCTTTTCCATAAATGTATGCACCACTGCAACAATCAATGTCTCCCCTTTTGAATCTGCTCCACTTGGAACAGGAGGAATTTGTGAAAAGTCAGTGAGCATTAAAGCATGTTCCGTCGGAACAATTGTAGGAGAGCCTGGGTCAGACTCGTGGAGACAGCCTCTTCAGGATGGCTCATTATCTGGCTCCTACATTATCTGTACATTTAATTTCAAACCTGAAATGGCAATTCACCATTGTCCTGCGCATATGTCTCTCTCTTTCTCTCATTTTAGTCTTTCACTCAAGCGATGGCAAAAGAGTGTTAAAAGCTCTTTACAGTGATGGAACAAGATGATTTGCCTGTCATGTTATCTCGCTGTTGCTGGGGAAACACATTTTGCAGGGATTTGCTGAGCAGTAATCTGAAATTGCGTGGTATTCCGAGGTAAGGCTATAATGTCTCACTATGTGGCTCCTGCAGAACCTAATTATCACTGTAAATTAAAGCTGCAGTTGTTGGCAAAACAAATGACTTAACACAACATTGAATTATATAAAATTCTTATCATATATGTTTATAGTTGAGCAATTTGAATCCCAAAATTACTTATCTCTGCAGCTACTCTAAATTCCAGGTTAAAGATGTTGAAAATGTTGAAAATCATGTATTCATTTCCACACTGATGCTAGAATGTTTAACTGATTTGGAGATTTCCTCTCTACTGATGGGTTTCTCATATTTAACACGACCAATAACTCCCCATTATGGCTGACCAATGCACATACAGGTGGCATGTGTATATAAAAATACACTTTGAAGTGATTGAATGTTTCTAACCATGCCATTTGCCAATGCCACAGAAACACATGTAGAAAATGAAAATGAATTATTTTGGTCTGGTCAAATATCAGGTTTAAATCCGCTTTCTTCTATTTCTTGAAAAAAAAAAAAGAAAACACTCAAAATATATCAATATATTGAATATTCATTTCATTTTTAAGAGGCATTGCTCTTTGTACTCCCGTGGCAAGCCAGATACCCACTGTGAGCGCTTTGCAGCGTTAATATCCTGCTTTAGGATCTCATTGTTACCATGACAACGCAGCCATCCCAATAGTTCGATTTCATTGTAAATTTCCATGTGATTTTTTAAAGGAACGGCTCTCACATTTCTCATTGACCTCAAGCCAATTGCTGGATTTTCTCTGCTGCCTGTCAATAATCATCCTCAAAACAAGATCAGTGTTCTCTGCAGGGGCTTAATGTCCGGTTTAGTGTTGCTGTCCGTGATCCGTGACTCTTAAATGATGTGGAGTGTAGTTTCAAGTCCATATTCAACTGATCTCCCAAGCATTTGGACCCGTAGCATCAAGCTACAGTAGGAATGTCAAATGTCTTGGATATAATAACTGTAAAAGATACCAGGATTTCTATAATGGTAATTAAAAATATGCAATAGCAGCCCTGAATAATGAGCGGCAGATCATGGTGCAGTATACTGTTCATTAAAATATACTGCTGGTGTGTGTTACATCACATTAATTAAAGCTGTGCTGCTTTCTTTAGAGATGACTCCATAATCCACTGTGGGATCTAATTAAACAGACCTTATTTGTTTTGACTTTATCCTCACAGCAGCCTCCACATACAGACAACACTGTTGTTGGTGTATGCCCAGTATTTTTTATGACTATACTTAGAGAGAGTGGATATTTTGATTCCTCTCTCCTCTTATCGTTGTCAGCCAAAGTATTAAAAAACACAAAACTGGGTAATTACAAGACACAACAAGAGTAAAAAAACATGAATATGAAATGTGAAGAGAGCTGAAACTAAAATGGATAGGGATAACTCACCCAGAAATTAAAATTCCCTCATTATCTACTCACCAGTATGCTGACAGAGCCCTGCAGTGTTTGAGTCCACAAAACACTTCTAAAGTGTCTGAGGGTACATGAACACACTCCATGGAAAGATATCAGGATATTCAGGTTGGAAAACATGGTGTTAATGACACTGATAAGGTTGAATATGAACATTTGGGCTTGTGGACACTCGTATAACACCACGGGAGCAGTATGGAGGCATGTCATGTTTGTATCTGTACTTTTATTGCATTATTAAAGAGGAGGTCACGTTTTACTTCAGCTTACTGAATTCTGCAGTTTACCCCTGAAACTCCTCAGTGTTACATGGACACAAACACTTCACCCACCTCTCCATTGGCATAGTGGTGGGGAGATAATAAGGCAATTTTCATTTTTTGGTGAATGCACCTTTAAGAATGCACCCATACAGAGCAATCCTATTTTTAAAAAAATATTGCCTTTAAAAGTTAAACCTCAGGACTTATGTCGTCAGGATTTGGATTAACGTCTGAAAAAAACAGTTTGATAGTCATAGCTAAATAGGGTAATTGTCCAGGGACATAAATCCCAGATCCTGATCCACACCATAATGGAATCAATTATTTTTGTGCCCCAGGACACCCTGTCTCCTGAATACCATGAAAGTCTATGCACAACGTTTGAGACACTGCGCAGACTATCAGACACAAAGCACGACCTCCTCAGCACAGTGAATTATTTTTGCAGGTACCTGCGATACAAAAGGATTTGTGAAGTTATAAGGTTGATTGTAAGCTAAATTATTCTGCCAGTAATCCTCTGGACCTCAGTTCAGTGCTGCCAAGTTCTGAGAGTGGAAGGTTGTGTCAGAGCTGCTCTGCCGCTTCTCTCCTAAAGATGTTGGCACATGCCAGGCCCGTGTGCTCCAGAAATCCAGTTCACAATGCCTGTGTGTACCACTTCAGGATCTATCACCCTGGCCTCTAAAACTGAAATGCACAGACTTGCATCACATTTCAGTCAAAATGATGTTGACGTGCACTCGCGGTCGGTAGGCGAACCAGGAGTCAGTTTCAATAGTGAGAGATGACCACACATATTCTGTCAATGCTACTATAAAGAGTGTGTTTGCAGCCAAGATGGTGTTCACAAAGTAAACACCAGCTTAGACCAAATAGTTTCATTCCATGTTGTTTGTTTGAAGGTTCTTGGTGTCCACATGAGTTTTCGATTTATATACACAGCTGCTGTTGGACATGATGAGATCTTGTACATCAACAGTTAACTGTTCGATAGAGCTGCATCCTGAAACATTTTGAAATGTAAAGCACTGGAAGGTGTTTGGTCATATCGCTTGGCTTTTATCTCTTTGAAATACATTCCTCAACTGAAGCGCAGTGAATGCTGGGATGGGAGCAGCCCGAGAATGATCCACCTGTTGGAGCCTTTGTTGCTTGAACATAAAAGCACACGTTAGTTGTCTCCGAAAGGAGACAGCCTAATTGTGCTGCTGGGATTCAATCAGTCTTCAAATGCAGCCTCTGAAGGTGGTGGCCTCTGAATTAGGACACAGCTATAGATTCTAATTGCTCGTTAGAATCCAGTTCAAAGTCATTGTGTTTATCCACAGAGTCCTGCCAGCATTAGAGCTCTAACCCAGACCTACTTACCTTCAGGTCCCTGGAGGGCTCCTGGTTGTTCTGTGACTAAGATTAAAAACATATCGAGACTCTGAGATGAAAAGCATCTTAAGAGTCGCTTATTTAGGCTCGTCTCTGTATATTTCTTTTCAATTCTTTCTTTTTCTAATTCCTTTGTGACATCACTGTTTCGGAAAGGTGCAACATAAATAAAGTACTAGTGTGTTCTGATGGTGCTATGGTAGCGGATCTTTACAGCTTACATCATCCTCCCCAGGGGATACTTATTTTCTGGTCGTCTTCATTCGCTGTAACGTGTGCTAATAAAACACACTCAGTGCTGGAGCACTTCGGATTCAGTGCAAAGCATGAAATCAAACGACCAAGGGTCAGCCCCAGTATTTTTGGCAGTGCCCATGTGCACTGTAGCGCCGGCAGGACTGTGCACTCCGTCAGCGTGAACAGTGGGAGCAGACACAGAATATCTGTGAATCAATGAGCAAAGCTCAGTGGAGGAATGACCTGTTTATACAAGCTAACAGCTCCCTGAGCAACAGCAGAGCGTGTAATGGTTCCTACTAATGTATTATCACATCGTTCAATCTCCCGCTTCTCCCTCTCTCCCTCTCTGTGTCTCTCTGTCTCGTCCCAGAGGATTTCTTTATTGCAGGCAGTAGAACTCACTACTTCAAATCCTGTTTATTCCTCCTGAATTGTCTCTAGTGTTATTCCCTTTAACCAAATAGATCCAGGCTATTTTTTATTTTATGACTTGGTCCTCACTTGAAATCATGGACTTTACACAGCGGCCGTTTGTTTAGTTTGTCATCTTCAGAATGAGAATATACGCAATGTACAACAAATGAGTGATGAAGACTCTGTACGAAGACATGGCCAATACACTTCCACAAACCCACAATAAGCAGAACAATTCAGCAAATAATGTCAATACAGCAATGCAGTTAGACAGACAGTGCATTAGTGATGGTTCAACAGAACAATGTGACGATATGCACATGAAAGTTTGGATGATGCTGTGGACAAATACCAAGAGGAGGAAGTAAAATGCTGTTTAAATATCCCTCACACACACACACACACACACCCAGGGTTGCATTGAATCTTCTGTCGCCAGGATTTTTTTTTGTAATGATGATTCGAGTGTGCAGATGTAAATGAGGCATGAGGAGAACTTAATGTAGTCACAGACCGTGCTGCCAGATCCAGAGGTTCCCATACATTTGATTGAATGAATAATTCAGACGCGTAGCGTCTTCCGAGCACGCTGGAAACCGAGCTTCAACTCCAACAACAGATCGTTCTGTCTTTTTGAGAAATAGCGTTGCTGTTGAAAAGATGCATTTTCAAGTGTAATCAACAGAAGCAGCGAGAGGTCTCTGAATATCATCACCGCCACAGTGAGCCTTCCATTATGATGAATGTATAACACCTTCTTGCTGGTGTGCAGTCATCAAAGCCGGACGGCTGAGTGAAATAAAACTGCACAGCGAGACAGACTTTGTGAAATGGCAAATCCCATGTTAGTAAATGTCGCTTATGGCCGGAAACAGTTGAACTGCAAGAAAGAAGAGGGAGAGAAGGGGGTTCAAACAGAAATGTCCACCTCTTCCAAACCATCTGTGTGTCCATATGCCGAAGGGGGTTTGATACCGAGTGACACCTATGATCAAGGCAGCATGTGTCTCCCTTGTTAGCAAACAAATGAGGGTCCGCATGAAGACTCCATTACAAATATTTTGAGCATGCGTCTCCCAGGAGGGTTACAGCCGACATTTAAGGAAAAACTTAGTGTGAGTGACAGTATTTTCATTTTAATGTCAAGCTGAACTGACACTTGGATGACACCAGTGGAGCAGTAGTGAGGTGTTTTGTGTTAACTCCCCACCCACCCCCCTCCTTCAGCATGATGATCAGTTTAAGATGAGTGAATTTTCATTTTAGGGTGAACTATCCCTTTAAGGAACAGCGAGAACATGAGGCAAATACATCACGTAATTCCAGTAGCCGGGATGTGAGGCTTTATTGTGGCAGCATTTCTTTTCCTGTTGGTAAACACAGTTGTGCTGTTTGTCATGGCTATTTGCATCCTTAAGCTTCTACTAGCACTGTTATCACATGATAACATTGTGCTTCATAGCCCTATCCCTAACACAGCCTTTCTTAATTAGCTTACCTCTGTGTTGCTAAGCAATTCAGCGGTTACAGGAGCCAGAAAATAATCACTGTTAATCAGTCGATCCTCAGTCATGCACAGATTTTGGCATCAAAAGGCAGCAGTTTTTCCAAAAGATCAACTCACTGGAGCATGCTCATTTGAGATGCTGTTTTTCTCTGTCTGGGAAATAAATATCTAAATATTCAGACAGAAAATAACACATGAATTTCAAAGTTGACAGTCAAAGAAAGCAGTTAGCTGTATCCCTCGTGTCCACTCGGCTCAATTCCATGTGGATGGAACCCATTTTCCGCCCTGTGAGAATCAGTGGATTCATCAGCCTTTGCCTCACATGCGGCCGTGTCGAGAGCAGAAACAGGTAGTCGCTCTCAGCCCGGGCCATCGTCGGCTGTTCTGCACCACTGCCACTCTGATTCGACACTTGGTGAGCAGAATAGTGATCAATTCCTTCACCCAAGAATGGAAGCCGACAGCCATAACGGGAGACACTAGAGCTGTGGAGGTACTTGCACTGTTACCACGGCAACAAACCATCTTGTGGGGGTGGGGGAGGGGGATCGGGTGGAGGGGAGGCAGGGAGTTGGGGGTGGGGGCATCATCGCTGACTCCCTGAGATTGGTGGTTGGTGGTTTGGTGCAGTTCAGCCCTACCTTGATCTGATGGAGGCTGCAGCAGATTCATGGTAGGAAGATGGAAAAGAACAGAGCGATCTGACAACGGAATCCTGGGATAATCACACTGAGCCTGAAGAGAGAAACATGTTCCATAGCAGCCAGAACAGAATCTACCATTGAAGAAGCATCTTGTTCATTTTGTCCATCATAAAAGTTTCTCTTCGTTTCACATTCAGGAACAAAGTTCCCATGAAAACCTGACTGAGCTCCTCTGTTTTTAAGACAAATATTTAGAACTATCATATCTTCCAGAGAATTGCGTGCACCAGTGTCGTCCCTGGAGTATTCTGTGAGCACAGCTTGTCATGTATCCCACATGTGCAATACACCTAACGGATTACACCTTATAAATTATTACTGACCCGGTAACACAGGCACAAAAATGAGATGAGTTAATGTCCCGAAGGTGAGTACTGTATGTTCTTAATAATTTGATTCCAGAAAAACATGCATTATACAGTACACGCTAGGACTCATATGACTACATACGCAAGCACACACACACACACACACACACACACACGCTCTGCTCCCCTGAGTCTACTTGTGGAACTGTCTCACTAAGATGTGGTGAGTCTGCTGACACTCGGGGACCGTGTCAGACTAACGGAGAAGATTGTGGTTACATCGTTCTTACCAATAACTGCCCTCAGGATAATGACTCAGACACAATGACTGGAAGGCTGCTACAAGCACAACATTTCAGCATTATTAACAAGTGTCCGTAATCACTGACGAGATGCGCAGTCATCCCCCTGCCGAGTGTTACACCTTCATTTTGTCATGTGTTTCCTAAGGTGTTACCGAGATAAAATGACAGCTGTCAGCATCTTCACTCAGATGTTGATGAAGAAGACTTTACTCGTCCCTTGGCTGCCTCTTCAAATGTGGTCATGACAGCTTCATTGTGTCCCATGTTTGGGCAAATTATCTTCTGTCTAATTGCTATAATGTGCCATGACCAAATATTGGACGTCGGGGAGTCTTCCACATTCTGTTGTGACTAGTGTTTTTCAAGTGATTCAAATTGCAATAATTATGAGCAGAGCACTGACATTCCCCAGCGCCTCGTAGCTGAATGAAACACAGAGCGTCTGAGCTTCACAAAACGATCCCTTTCAAATGGAAATTCAAACAATTGTCTACAAGTAATTTCACTGCCCAGCTGCGGAGGCATCAGCAATACAAACAGTTTCAATCAAATACTGTGGAGATGAAAGAGCAAGAGGTATTTTTCTGCTAATAATCAACAGCTGTCATGTTGAGAAACAAGGGGCAGACTTTTACTGTATGCTGTGTATAAACTGGTGAAGTGACTATCCAGAAAAACCAAAACATTCCTGACACCATCAACACCACCTGCTGCCTTTGCAGCGAGAGTCTGTGCAGTGGCGATCCAGGGGCCGAACCTCAGAAGTGGAAATCTATATCTATATCTATTATGAGGTGCATTCACGGACCGTAGGAGGGGCTAATGTCAGCTAGCTTATCCACTTTGGGTAGTCAATACTAAAGAGGCTTAATCGTTACAAACTATGTCCAGATTTTCATTCCTGAAATGGAGGACACATCGACTGGAACTGAGCGCGAGTGTTTATAAGACTTTTCCAGCGTTGATCTTTCGCTCAGCCAACAGGATCCTTTTTATAGGAGCATCTTCCCACGAGCCACAGCGGGTTTACAGGTGTCAAGCCCTCTCTGAGAGGCTCCCCCCGAGGCAACACTTGCTCTAGCGGTGCAGCAGTTTGCAGTCTGCCAGTCACACAAACACAGACGATGGACAGGCAGATGAGTCTCCCTCAGTCCCTCAGTGAAACCACTTCCCTTCTCCCAATAAGGAAACAAAAGCACATTAACTTGACAGCTTCACTTATTCCGAAGATAATTTACTTTCACATGGTGTTTTGATTGTGTTCTCTTTTTCCACGTGTTCAGAACCTAGAGAGCTTGATTAGCATACAAAACTAAATCATGTACTCATTGTAAAGTGGAGCTGTTAACTGCCAATTACATTTTGTACTAAATTCTGACCCATGCAGATTGCTTAATAAACCGTGCGTGTGCAATTATGCAGTGGTGATAGGAACATTTTAATTAACATGCCTTTTAATCAAACAAGCTCTAACTTCCCTGCCAAATATTTACAACGCCAGATTCACATTTGAGGCCTTAAATTCACTTTGTTGTTGGAATGTTTATTTGTTCGTCTCTCAGGGTTTGATGAGTTCACTGAAGGGATATTGTGCTTTCTTTTTGTTATATTGTGAAGCTTTACTGGAGAGCAAAGAAAAATCTTTTCTCATCCTGTCGGAGCTGCTCTCATTTCATCATACGCGGTAAAATATGTCCAGGTACAATGTTTAGATAACATGCAGTGGCACAATATTTGCTGTGGGAGCTGGAGAGCAGAACGTTGAGCCCCAAAGCATGTTCCAGTTCCACACCAACCCTATACATCCTGCAGTAGATGTGCACTGGGGGAAGAAGTTCTGATTACAGAGCCGGGAGAACTGTCCCTGAAATACCATTCATCTTATGCTCGTGTCTCTGAATGTCTTCCATCACGATACAGGGAGACACTTCAAGTAGCCCATGCTGACAGCATGAGCCATATAACTGTTGATTATGTGCTATATTGTTAAAGTGAATGACACAAACCACGGGCCGACGTATTGCTGAGCTATCAAAGCTTAGTGAGTATTACATTATTAAAAACGAAAACAAATCTAAGAGTACATGGATAGTATGGAGCAAATCATCTGTATGTGTCTTTAATATATAAAGAATACCAAACAGTTTTGCAATGGCTCCATAGGTTTGAAAAGCTGGGTGTTATGAGGAATACACATTTTTTTTTTTATCAGTTGCATTTAAAGCCCCTGATAAACTTTGTTTACTGTCCATTAAAACAGCTTCAGCGCTCAGATGTGGCAGCAGCAGATTAAATGAGTACTTGTAACTGCAGAGGCTGCGGTTGTTCGGCAGAAGAAGAAGAATAGATGTAGATGGGGGAAGAATAATATTTAATTCTGCAGAATCCAGTGCAGTTAGCGAGTCGAACACCTTTTTTTCAGCAGCCCATTATTTTATATTCAATATTAATAGCCTATATTTTTAATTTGCATGTTTTGTACATTCTTTCACCCACGACCCCACTTATCCTCGGATCAGATGATTAGATTTTTCTTTTTGAAATTTTAATGGCCGATTTGCTGCACCCTTGGGATTACACAGGTCTGGTTTAGTTCACATAATGGCTCAGAGCTGTGGAGGGGAGTGAATCAGTGGCGTGGTAGGTGCTGCTTTGACAACTCTGCATTTTCCATTTACCATTAGTGAACCATCGGCTGCACTGCTGTTATAACAGCGGGGGACACGGTGTACTGGCTGAACCATTACAATACATCCAAATTCGAATACTTAGAAGGATCGCTTCTTTTCCCTACCTGTGTTTTCATCTATTATTTATCCTTTTTATTTTTCTTCAGAGATACTGAAGACATTTAAATACCTGGCTCATGACAGGAAACAGTGCGAGTCGAAGCTGAAAATTAAAGCGCCTTAACTAGCAAGCAAAAAAGTGAGTGATGCTAGGTGGGCAGGAGACAAGGAGAGGGACCAGTGTTGGCCATTCTCTGATATGGTAATTGCCAGATGGGTGTTTTTTCAGCTTTGTGGATTTATTCCTTCAGGATAGAGAGGGGCGGGTTCTCTCTGAGGGAGGCTGCTGGACTGACCTGACAAACCAAATTGTCTAGGCACGGTGGGGGACACCTGTGAACTGAGGCCCATGGCAACAAAGCCGTCTCATGGGGGACATGGATTCTGAGTGGGTTACGTTTAAGATTTGCTCTGAGATGCTGAAGGCTCATGATATCTCTTTCTCTGTGCTGACATGCCTCTTCACTACCTCTTGTGGGTAGGGATCAGTGCCTGTGGAGCGGCGCAACAGGGTCGAGGTTCCCATGTTACAAAAAGGGGAGCTGGAGGGTGTGTCTGAGAGACGACATCTGGGCCAAACTGTTTAACCCGTTGCCACTGTGACCTGACTGTGAATAAGTGATAGAAAATTGATTGGTATTTGCTTCATTTTACTTGGCAAATGTTGCAGCATAATGAGCTTCTGTCTGACAGGAGTCATTTTAATGTGGCACAGCACAGTGCGCTCTGCTCCAACACTTAATCCTGGAAGAGAAATGTATGGCTTTGGGTTTTGACCTTTACAAGTAAGCTGCATAATTAGCAACTAACAGTGGGTGAGTGTCTGGAAGGAGCTGAGCTCAGCGTTATATTCCTTTCTCTCTCTCTGCAGGCAGAAAGAGAGACTCGACCTGAGGAGAGGAACACAGACTTTTTTTTTTAATTTTTATCTTAGCTCAGCAACAAAGCCACAGGATAGAAAGTTGAGGCCCAGGGGCTGAGTGCAGGGGTGATCATATCATTTAAGTCTACCTCGGATGGTTAAAATATCATTTTAGATTATCAGCTCTATAAGCAAAATTTAAATGGACTGTATGTTGACATACTACATTTGGGAACTCCTGATGTTACAAAAGGCAAAATGTAATCTAGCTAAGGGTCAAACTATCAAGCTGTTTTGACGACACCTGCTCACACACTTGCTTTGTTTGTCTCTGATGTGTAATGCCATATTATTGTGGCTACATCTCATCCGCCTGCTCGGTCCCTCTGGAAGGTTTTTCCACTCCCCACCCACTTGCTTTCCATTCACTGATTCCCCATATGACCCGCTCCCTCCCTGCTCAGCTGTTCCTCACCTGCTCATTATGTCACCTGTAACCACACACAGGCACCGCTGTCCACCGGGACATGTCCCATCATCTAAGAAGCGTCTGAGCCGTGGTTATTATCTAATATGTAATCACTGCATGTGATCCAAGTCCATCTTGTCCAAGTCCAGCTTTCATGAGCTATGTTTGTCTGACGCTGCCCACCCATCGATTGAAAACCTGCCAACTATGAGGCTGACTAACAGTTGAGTAAAGTGCTCTGTGTCTGTCATGTCTCGTAAATCAGCTTTTGGATGCAAGTGCTTCCTTCCTGTGTTGATAGACATGCATATGTTCTGACCTCTTAGCACTTTAGCAGCTCTAACATAAGTTGTGTATATGTGAGAAAATGTGCTATGACTCTGGTGTATTTGCTCTGTCAGTAGGATCCAAGTTTTTTGAGAAGATGTGGCTTAGTAAGGTAGAAAAACAGACTGAAGACAGCATAGTGTAATCACAGCTGTGAATTTGTGTTGCTCTGTAAGCCGAACAAACCTCCTCTGTCAGAGTGCTTTAGATACACATGCAAATATATAAATGCCTATGAAGCTGTGCAGGAGCATGTATAATTGTTACTACTCATGACATTTGGTACATTTGGTTTAAATCAGATTTCTTCAAATGACTGTGCTGTGACATTAATCATGTTGGGTCATATATCCCCTCTATTAGGATAGTATACTGTATAAGACAAAAAAGCTATATCACCAACATGTAAATTATAAGCAGCTGTAAAATTGGAGAATGGAAATAAAACATCCTGATGGTGGCGCTACATGTTAATGATCAAGTGTCTCCAAATAGACTATGTTCATAAAGTGGGCACTATAGGTTTGAATTCTTATCACCATGCATCAGTTGATACCAATTCTGTTTCAAATTAAAAAAATATATATATCTTTTCTCTTGGCGTTTAACAAATGAGTTCTATAAGTGAGAATCTAAAGGTCTTATTAGGTCATTGAAAATACAACATTCTATCAATGATTATAGGGTAGAGTTCTTAAATGTTCAGTAATTTGGTGCATGATAGATCCAGAGCCTTTGAATACTCACATATCCCATTCAGTACCCCCTGTAAACACTTTTTTATTATCAGTTGTTCACATACACTACAGTTGCTGTGCCCAGAAATAAATTCTTTCAGTCTTTAAGGGCTAAATTCATTAAGGAAAGTCTGCTGCTAAACTCCATGTTGTCAATGGATGATAAATGTACGGCACACAAATCCCAGCCTGAAAACCTCCAGTGGTCTCATGGTGAAGACGTCTCCGCTGCCTCTGGTTTTCTCTTACTTACAGTTTTTCCTTCGTTTCCCTTCCCCCCACACTAACACCCTGCATTATTCTGTTCTTCATATACACGGCGTCATCGTCCCTATTCTAGCTCTCTCTCTATTTTTCTCACACAAACATGCACAGACACACACACACACACGCACGCACACGCACACACACACACACATACTGTAAACTGTATACAGACCATACAAACACACACCAAACTATCTTGAATTGGCTTTGCTTTGTGCCTTTGTTCTGTAAGACCCATTCCTCAAACCCTCAAGGCCTCTCTTTAAGCCATAGAGAGAAAAGTGGAGACAGAGAAAGAGCAATTGAGATGAGAGAGAATTCCATCTCGTCTTCCTCAGTGCATTGCTTCTCTACGAACCCACTTTGTCTGACTCAAAGAATGCTGAGCTGCTTAGGCAGCAGATTTCACAGAAAACAACTGGTTCGGATTCTCTTTGGGACTCATCTAGTCACATCTACGCTGCTTGGCTGTGGCTGATAGGTCTGCTTGTCAAAGCAGAGCTTCCTGTTCTTGTCTTTTCTTTTCATCAGCGCTTAAAAAGAACTTTCAGAAAACTCTGTGTTCCTCACAAACCGTTGACTTTCTTCACACATGCACTAATAAGCCTGTTATCTCAAAAGGGAAGTTTTAGTTCTTTTCTTCATGATAATCCTCTTCATATTGAACCACACAAAGCATTTTGGAGTGCTCATCCCAGTGTGAAACACATGTTCAAAGGATCATCAGGAGTCATGAATTAAGAAATCAATTCCATAAACTCTGCAGTGATGAGGAAGACATAGTTTTATTGAGGTAATCTGCCCATGGATGAGAGTAATCTCTGACCCGCTCTGTGGCCACAGGAAACACAGGAGGACAAATTGATCTGAAAAACAATAAATTGCTCTACAGTAGCTCCCGACCCAGCAAAAATCAATTGGATTTTATAGGGATAAACCAAGGAACTGGACCCTTTGCATTTTAACGAACACTAATGTAAAGCCACTAAATCCCTATTTAATCAAGAGGACGTGTTTAGTTGATATCCAATCTTTCTCTCACACTTTATCTTACATACACAGCAGTCTCAGTGACTCTTCTGTGTGTTTTTGTGTTTTGTTTATTGAGTGTCTACTCTCAGGGGTCAGAACCAATTCCAGTTCAACATAACAAATCCACAGAAGAAGCCAGTCACTGCGATAAATAACCCCCCTGGAACGGACAGGTTTGTTCTTAGCCCTCTGACAGATATGGCCCCAGCCTCTTACACAGTTTTCCAGTCTGAACTGACAGAAACGGACAAAGGCCCGCCATCATTTGTTGCTTGCAACAAGTGATGTGGAAAGAAAGTCCCAGTGCAACCTGGTGTGCTGCTGGTGTCAGGGCTCAGTGTTTATGTCTCTAGGTGATGTAATCGTGTCCCATGTCTTTCCATGTGACCACCCTTAAAGCCCTGTTAACAGTTTCTTCTGAAACTTGAGAGGAATTGCCAGTGCCTGGGATCCAAACAGGTTGATTGATTACTGGATGAAGGCATTTATTTCCTATCCCCAGAAAGGGCTGCTCTTCCAATAAACTCTCCATCTCAGCAGGTAATCCCAGCCTCGTCCTCAAAAGCAGATTATACATTAGCTGCGACTGACTGATTGACTGGCGTGTTGATGTAGGAAGAAACTCTTTCTATCCTATGCACTTCAGGTATTGGGGATTTAGTGTCTGAGGAAAATCATCTCATCTCGGCAGGCTATATTGTAGCAGTTTAAAATTATGAGTGTCTGCAGGTACTCTGCATCAACACTTTATCACTCTGAAGCCTGAAAGCACAAAAAGAGACAACGTGGAGAGAAGAAAAACAAATTTAAACAGAGAAGAGGGTAAGTAGAAAAATGCTCCAGAGTTGATAGTGGAGGAGAGAGGCTGGAAGAATGAGATTTAAAGAGAAGAAATAGGTGAAGTCTGCTTTCTGTCTTCGCTAGTTGCCATGGACACCAAGAAAGCTGACTTACTGCTGTGTGAACAATTTTTGAATGGAAAACACACACACACACACACACAGTCACCATTCTAGTTACCATCATGTAATGTCTAGGGTCACAAACTTCACATCTATAACTACTGAAATTAATTACATGCTAACCACCTTCACATGTTCTTCCCCAGTGTGGAGATAATCATGTGCCGTTCAGGTAATTTATAGGTTCTTATTATAGCATAGCCGGAGAGTAGCTCAACGCTCCATTTGTAAGACAGAGGAGATGAAAGCACACAGGCCACAGCTCATTAGAAGTTGTGTTTATCTGTGATGGGAGATGAAAGCTGGTCTCTTTGTTCTCTTTGGAATGAGCATGAAACTCACCCAGAACAGCAAGCTCGTTCATCTGTCACCTTTCCATCTTCCTAATCTTTCTTTGAGCACCCATGGTCTGTGTGTCCCTGTAGAAATTGCCAATAAATGTGAAGCTCTGCTAAAATGATAAGAATGGAGGGTTCTGTTCTTCTATTTCCTCTTTTTGCTTCTTCTTTGAACTGACCTTTCCCCAGTAATATCCATTAGATCACAGATGTCTTCACATGATGCGTGTCACAGAGAGCATGGTTTCACTCTGTGAAACACACACTTACTTTTCCACTCAATAGTGCAGTAGCATCACCATAGAGGACCTTTGCCATAATTATCAGCTGTGTCAGTCACTGAAATGAACTCAGTGAAGGTGAATTTGACTGTGGGTCTTTGGAAAGACTACTAAAAAGAATAGCAGCAAAACAAGGCACACTGAATTATTGAAATGTATTGTCCCTTGAGAAATACACGGAGGTGTTGTTGATTATTATTAAGCCCTGAGCACTCCGGCAAGACAACGCCTTCTGTATGTGCCTGCACATGCTTCCAATTTCTAACTGATTGGCAAGACGAGCCATGGGTGTCACTGCAGATGAGTCCATAGCTGCAGCTCTCTAGGAGGGACCAGAAGAGCTCACTGACAAAAAGATCACTCATCTGGAGGGTGATACTGGTTTCAACTGCCTGTGCTCCTAGAAGTTCATTTATACAAAACTTATACACATGCAAGATAAGCATACATAGGGGCTGATAAATCCTTTGCTGTGTTAAAAAAAAAAGAAGATTGCTTGATTCATACAGGGGAAGAAAACCATGCCATCCTCTGATTGGCTGACTGCAGGCACGTAAAACCACACCAGATTCGTCTTGGCAGAGGAGTGCTCGCCCGCTACAGGTAGTGCTGCTATCAGCTACAGTTCCCTCTTCATTTATCAGAAAGCGATCCTCAACAGCCTCACGTGTCTGAGGCGCGCGCACATTTCAGCACCTCGGACAGCGCACGGCGCCGCAGTGGCGGAGCGCGGATTCAACCGGTGGCTTTGATCCGGAGCGGCAGCGCGAGCGGACCGTCCGCTGAGTGACGCGTAAAAGTCCTCCGTGCCAGCACGCGGAGAGGAGCGCCGGCTCTCCGCGTAACTCGGACTAGCGGGTTATTTCCAGCTCCTCGGAACACACGACGGGCTCCATCGTGAGAGTAGGCGTGCCCCTCTGGATGACTCGCAGAGCAGCGTGGAGTGTAGGTGACTGTCAGAGCGGCGGAGTGGAGCGGAGTGGTGTGGTGGCGCCTAAAGAGACCCTCCATTTATAAGGATGCTGGTGGGAAATGCCTGGAGACAGAGATGACGAGATTTGTCAAAAGGCGCTTGAACTCCTGTCAGATCTTTGTTCGAAGGGGGAAGTGCAGAACGAGAACTGCCTGAATTTTATCTACTATTTCCGTGACCTCGCCAGGCCACGCTACACGGATTCAGGTGAGGGGCATGATCGTTCACGCGTGATTCTGGCAAGAGGGTCGTGTTGGACTGAATGAAGTGGACGCGCATGTGACTTTTCTTCATTGAACATTCTGCGTCAAAAAATTAGAGGAGGTGTTGAATTGAGCGCTTTTTACACTCACACGCTGATTTACATTTGAGAACTCACCAATCAGCGAATTCAGTGACATCTGTTCACCCAACAGCAGCCTCTGTTAACATTTAAAATCGAATTAGCAATAATATTGCATGCACTGTCTGCATGGGTCTTAATACGTGGTGTAAATCAACCATAAACATATACAGCCAATGACATCATGTACTCACATGATGATACATCATATAAAATTGTCATTTTATAATTATTTCCCCGCATGAGTTGCATGGCTGGTATTACTATACTGGCACACTTACTGTATCCTACTGCCTTTGAAGTTTAGCCTAGATTTCATTCTTCATCTCACTTAACACATGCTGCTGCTCCGAACATTTGCTATATGCATGAATGTTACCTTTACACATTCAGACCGACAAAGCAACGTGACCACCGTTCACTCTCTTTGTGTGTGTGTGTGTGATCATCTGAGAAAGCACAGTAACTGCGCTCGTCTTCACTCGATTCACTCTGCTCCCATTAGTTTGTGTTACTACTAATAATCAGTATTCACCACATGAGAGCCTCTTTTATTTGAATACCCACTCCTTTCGCATCCATTCTCCCCCGCCTGTTCCCTAATCCCGCAGCTCTCTCCTTACCTCCCTCATTCATCACAGAGGCCGAGCCTGTCTTGTTATTTCCATTTCACTCTATCAGTTTCAAAAGTGGGATTGTTACAGTAGTGTGGGGTTAAATCTGCCAGGGTGGCTCGCCTATGAGGTTTTTATTTGTAGCTGGTGTGCACGCTACTACCCGGCATGATGGCTACACCCGTGACAGAATGACAGAGGAAGATAAAAGTCAGAGCATGTCCAGCACTATGTGACACAATTCTGTGTCCTTCTTACTTAGAAACCTTTAAACGTCTCACAGGCATGCTGGACAGACATCATAAAGTATACTGTATATATTAATTGACCAATTATTTACTGGATTACGTCATGGCCAGACTTTAAACAACTTGAGAGTTGAAATCTGGGTGCTGGATGCTTTCTCCATCATAGATCGATCATATAATGCAGGCACAGCTGTCTGGTCTAACTTTAGAATGGGGAGACAGTGATTAAAGTTATGGACAACCCACTCTACCTCCACAGCCACAGCTCCCCTCTTGTGTAATTTGTGTTGCTAATCGTTGTCCTCACAGGTTACACACGTTATATTTAAGATGAACAACACCCTCTCTTCACATAGGCAGTTCCGTGTTAAGCTTTTTCAGCACCATCCTTGCCTCCTACACTACAGCACCATTGAAGGCTCTTTACTCTAAATGTGGTCCAGCCTCTTTGTAGTGCTGCAGTTTCTGGATCCTTCCAGATGTCTATCCTCTCCACCAGGCAGCGCTCAGGCCTCCTGCCAAGTTGACTGTGGGCTCAGTGTCCTCAGATGGCGAGGGCCTGAGTTCCTCCAGATTTATTCTCCAGAATCACACTGACTCTGATTTTCACAGAATCTCAGAGCACAGAAGGGGCGGTTTGTCTGAGTTAGCGTGCATGAGCAGAGCACCCCCCCCCCCCCCCCCCCCCCCCCTGGGCAGGCCCCCCCCCCCCCCCCCCCCCCCCCCACACACACACACGCACATACAGTCTGACCAGTGATCAACCAGTATTGCAGAATTTGGAGGATGGTTCTGAGTTGTAGTTCTGTAATTTTTAAAAACATTTTTCTCTTTCAATTGTTCTTCTCTTCATGAGAAATCCTGTGTCTGTCATATTTAAATGAGCCACCACCAAAGACAGAAAACAGAAATAACCCTTATATAACAAACGGCGGTGGAATGTTTTAGAAATGTGTAAATACAAAATTACATAACTCAAAATAAGTCCTTAAATGCCTCACTCTCCATATTCAGGTTTGTGCCATGCAATGAAACAAAGATGGAAGGATTTAACATGAAGCATGGCCACAGCTCCACAGTCCATGATGATTACACTTTCTTTATGGAACAAACTCGATTCTGTCAGCTGTTACTCTGGAGGGAAGGGCTTAGGATGGGTTTATAACCCAAATAAAAACAATCCTGTCTGTACAACATTAAGGCTATAGCATCAAAGTGATTTTACACAGCTGTAACACGGCTGTTCCCACCACATTTACGAACCATACGCATACAGTATGAGTTATTGCTGCAGTAATAAACACAGTGAAATACATCTTCGACTGCTGCTGTTTCTCGAGCCTACGATAGTTTTACATTGTTTTAAAAGTCAAAATAACACACCACCAGCTTAATAATTCATCCAAAAAGAAAGAAGTCCCTCAAAAATAGTGTGTTTCAGGATTAAGATGCTCAGGAGGTAATGCTCATTATTCTTTGAACCATATCAACATTCTTTTCTTTTCTAATCAAAGACTTTTGACTCAAAGTGCAACAATGTGTTAAACAATGATAGGCCCGTCAAGAAGGGCAATTATTGCGTCTCAAAAACTAAAAGGGCATATTTTATTTTCCATTACCATTATTAACTAATTGCACTCATTGTGAACTAATTACTTTTCTTTGGATTTCCTCTAATCCCTCATGCACCTAATAGCCTGTTGCACTTCAGCTGGCTACGTAAAACACTGTGTAGGAGCCTGGGCTTGTTTCGCCTCAGAAGATAATTCAAAGCAACAAATGAATGTAAACAGTGCAGCAGCTGGATGGAAGTTTATCAGAACAGTGTTAGACACATCTTGGTCAGCAGAGGCTTGTAGCTGAATCGAGGACTAATATAATGAAATAATTAAATAGGCGTTTGTATAAACATCAGCGGACATGGTTTTCTACAAATAAACCTGGATAATCTTCACTTACATTGTCTGTCCTCCCACCTTTAAACCAGCTTTTGCTACAACAGTTGTTGCTCGGCAACAGTTCACTCCAGCACATGCAGATTAACATTATAGTAAAACCATATTCGGCAGCCTCCGAGTAAACACGTTTATTTGGCCTCATGGAAACGGCAAATAAATGTAGGCATATAAAAGTAGCAAGATTTTTATGAAAGGTCAATAATGAGACTATATAAGTTTCATCTACACTGAATTAACTCCATTACATAGTTCACGTTTTAGGGCTCTGAGCTGCTTTCCAAAGTTATTTGTAGAACAATTTTAGTTCCCTTTTACACACGTTCATAGTAATTTGATTTTACTGATTTAAAGCATAAACATATTTAAAGCATTTTTGCATTGAATGGGTTTTCACAATGAGAGAACTGTTTCTCCCTCATCATTCCAATATGTTAAAGGGGAGGGATCAATTCACATCCAGTTCAGAAGGGGCCAGCGATGCAGTCAATGTAAAGGCATTTGATTATTATTATTACCGTAATCACCATTATCCAGAATGACTCAGAAACAGCTGGATTCGGCTTGATGCAGGTTATGACTCTCATAAAACATCAACTGTTCTAATAACAGGTCTTTGAATCCCTTTGCCCGTTGTTCCTGATGGCTACTACATGGAAGTCTATTAATTTGAATTCACATCATAAATCCTATTCAGATTCTGTTGAAAGACAAAGGTACACATCACAGTTGTTTCATGGACAAACAATTACACTTTGTGATCGCCTCTCCACTCTCCTCTGCTTAATGGATTTTTACATCAGTGTATTCACAGGGTGCACAAGAGGGAGTTGCACCTCATGCTGAACTCAAACACACGCAGCATCGCAACGTTAAATGTGTGAAATCGTGGACAAAGGCGCAGGAGTCCCCTTCAACACACTTCTACGGACAGTTTCTTGTTTGTGGGAAGGGAAAAGCTTTTTTTCTTTTTTTTTAAACTCATGCTTTTATTGCACGGAGTCACAGTTTGTACCTCAGTGCTGCCGCGTTTCAGCCGATTCTGTGATTTACCCCTCAGAAACAGCCACCCACTTCTGGAGAGCAGGGATGATTCAGAGAGCCTTTGGTGACTCTGCTGCACCACACCTCTCCTGCCTCGCCACGGTGACTCGCACACCCTGCGCTGGTGTAAACAAACGCACCGCAGGACTATTCAGTGCCCTGTTTTCAAACCATAAACTCTTTCTTGACAGTCTCAGGCCCATGGTGTGATACTCCTATAAACTTTAATACTCCCAATGAAGATACTGCTGTTGCTCTTGCCCCCGAGTGCCTTGACTTTAATTTATGTTTTGCATAAAAGTTAGCATATCCTTTTTAGTGAAACATGTCTGGGCGATCTGATTTAGGTGAAGAGAGTTCCAGCTTAGGTTTCGTGATATGGTGAATTTATGTCAACCTTCATTTTACTCAACCGTTATCTACCACTTTCGGTTCGCTGGTGTTTGATTTGTGTAACAACTTCTTTAGCAGAAGTGAAAGAGCAGAGCTTTAACTGTTCTCTATAAGGTTATGTTTGATTAGCATATTTCTGTTCGCCTGTTTGCAGCAGTCCACAAAAACTACTGAGCCAATTTTGTGAAACTTGGTAATGGGCCAAGGAAGAGCCTGTACAATTTTGGGGTGGATTCAAGAATGCTTTAGCACTTTCTTCTCCACTGCATGATGGGTGTTTATTTTTAATTAAAACATCTGAGGGGAAAAAAAAGTCAACGTGTGTACAGTTTGGTGCTGCTTGATTCAAGTAAATAAGGTTGTTGGGCAGAGGTGTGTGCTAGTGAAAGTCATTCCAATTCACTGTGTTTATTTATTTGCAAAATACGATTGTTGCAACCTTAGACCTACACAATTCATTGTCACCTTTTATTCTTATGAGATGTCCTCTTTCCAAAACTATTCCAAACATCTTTCTATTTTAAATAAATAATAATAAAGAATAAAATAAGAGCACTGCAGATTTTACAGCATTACACCGTGTGTGTGTGAGAGAGAGAGAGAGAACATGAATGAAATGCTGCTTTTCTTTTAACAAACGATTACTCTGCTTTATCTGCAAAGGACTGGAAATACAGCGTGGGGCAGACTCCACTTGGGGAACTGATATGAGGCTGCACTGGATAATTAAATAAATGTAGTTAATCCTAATTAATCTTCTGAGGGATTCAGTGTAACAATGGAAGAGAAAAGGAGAGAGCAGACGGAAAGCTAATGTCCCATTTGTAATAAATCAAGTTTTTGTGTGAGGTAGTCCAAAGGAATGATTTGTTCCAACACATTCTTCTATTGTGACACCACAGCCGAAGAAAAAAAAACAACCTAACACATCAAATGCCCCTGAGTGTTACTGTGACAACACTGTGATCCAATATTTTAAAAGAGTTTTCAACTTTTTTTGGCAAATTAGTTCAAATGTTGGCTTCACATTAAACTGAACCTTATTTCCTATGTCTCCTTGTCACCTCAGATATCTCAGTGAGTCTGCTGTCACTGGTGGTGACTGCCTGTGGCTTAGCCCTGTTTGGAGTCTCTCTCTTTGTCTCCTGGAAGCTCTGCTGGATACCATGGAGGGAGCGTGGGCTCTCACCCACCACCAAGGAGCCCCATGGGCACCTCAACCCAACCATGAGCCTCCTGCCCTCACAGCACGCACCCAGACAGCCAGTTTACACAGCTGTGGACCCACCAACGCACAACCGCCGTGAATCCTCACATTGCTCCATCGCCAGAGAGCCCACTCCTGTGGCATCTGTTGTATCGGTGGAGGCTCCAGTGACTCCGGTGTCACCGCCTCCCGTGGTCCTGGCCACGCCTGAGGCAGCTATGAAGATCAGCCACACGTCTCCAGACATCCCACTGGACGCCCAGAGTAAAAGTCGGGAAAATGGGGTCCACACCAACCCTCGTATGCAGAGACAGACCACTGAACCTCCCCCCTCTGGTCGCTCGATGGCTGAGATTGGGTCAGTTGAAGATCTCTGATTTCTTTGCCTCGGTCAGAGTTACTGCAAAGCTTGTAATAGTTTTTACTTCCTCCCTTCACGTCTAATATTACTTTGTGTTCGAACTGTTCCACTACACAAATTACTGCCAGACTAAAACATCGATATCAGATGATTCTGCAAAACCTTGTTAAATGCCCAAGGTTTATTCAACTGTATCCCAGCATGAAAACTACAGCAAGCTTCTCATAGACAGATATTGTGCTTATGGCATCAGGGTTTAGTTTATTAAAAGTGAAGCCACGCAAACACTCAGTATGTTTGCAGAACACATCAGTGACAGATCATAAATTGTGTCTCTTGCACAATTGACAGAACTGATTCATCATCCACAGCTCCACACACTCTACTACACATGTGTCAGAGACAGTAGCTCCTGTCTTCATATGTTCTTTCTGATGAAACTGTGGCTAATGGCCTGTGTTGTCGATTTCCTCTGCCCACAGACAAGGGTCCATTCGAAGACATATGAACCTGTCTAACCCGGACTTCAACGTGGCCCAGTTCCAAAGGCAGGACTCCCTCACTGGAATGGGACTGGGCCTCGGCCGTCTCAAACCCGAGCTCTACAAACAGCGCTCCCTTGAGGGAGACGAGGTAAATCGCAGAGGAGGAGGCTGTGGACACCTCAGCTTCATTCTCAAATTTGACTGTGACCAAGAGCAGCTGATTGTTAAGATCCACAAAGCAGAGGACCTGCCAGCCAAGGACTTCTCTGGCACCTCTGATCCTTACGTTAAGATCTATCTGCTTCCTGATCGTATGACCAAACACCAGACCAAGGTGCACCGCAAGACGCTGAACCCTGTGTTTGACGAGGTCTTTCTGTTTCCTGTGGCGTACTCTGAGCTTCCTACACGCAAGCTGCACTTCAGCGTCTATGACTTTGACCGATTTTCTCGCCATGACATAATTGGCCAAGTGGTTGTGGACAACTTCCTGGATCTGGCAGATTTCCCACGGGAGACAAAACTCTGCCGGGAAATCCAGTACGTCTCGTCGGTGAGTCAGCACATCTGTTCATAAAGATACGTATGCTGGGTTATTTTTTGGGAAATATTGAAATATTAATCTTAAATGGCAAGAACTGTTTTATCACATCTGGCAGATTTGCTGCAACTATGCTGAGAGCCCCATGTCTGGTCCGCATTTGAGTCTCACATTGACAGCGAGAAGCATAAGATAAGAATGTCTGCTTTTTAAACACTCTGCGCTGTCGGCTCTGAACAAACAAGAGGGAGATGAGTTGGTAGGCAAGGTGAATAGGCCTCACACTCAAAAAGAGGATTTCTCTTGATTGTGCCCAGTCTCCTCGCTCCATTGTGAGATAAAAAGTCTAGTAGGGGCGAGGGAAGTGTCTCCTCTATACAAGACCAGCCACTGCAGACAATACTTCTCACACATCTGTACAAATATAGATTATTCTGAATCATTTACTTTTTTGCCATTTCAGAGCAAGTAATTGAAAGACATGATTGATCTGGAGAATCAGGGACATGACATCAGTAACAACCTCTGTTTTTCAAACATCTCTTAATGAAGTCCAGAGTGAAGACATCCTGAGGTCAACACAATTTAAAGCACTTGTTTGCAAGAGTCTGACCGAACGTGACTCTTTTTTTTTATATATCCAGTTATTTTCTTCCATTGTCCAGCATGTTAGACTCCTCAGGTCTTTTTGGTTGTTTCTGGTTACATAACACATCACGTATAACAGTGTAGGTTTATATTTATGAGTGTATTCTTCCAGCTATTGCTCTGATTGAAAGGCATCTCCGGGAGGGACTCCAGAGCATAACCAGTCGTAATGTGCTATGGATCCTGTTGATCCTGTAAATATTTTCACGGCATGCTTGAGTAGCATTAATGAGACTCCATGCTATCGATTGCCGCTGACAATTTATTTCATCCTAGGAAGGTCAGTGAGGTACGATCAATGGAGCAGAGCTGTTTAAAGGAAATGTGTTTTAATTTGACCACATGGTTTAAGTTTCATATGAGTAAACAGAATACATGTTTATATTAACAAAGGGGCCAAGTTTTCATAGCTGTGGTTGTAATTTAAACGGTTAGGGTTATTGCTTGGATCTCAGTGGAAACCTAGCAACTAAACTAAAATATACCCAACAACTACAGTACGTAAACTGCGAAGAATAATCTCAGTGGTCAGGTTGGAGTATAACTCCCGCTTCCATTACTTTTGAGTAGCATGTGGGATTAGTGTCTCACTGCTCAAGGTAGTTTTTGCACTGCTGCAGGCTGCAGCTTTCAGAAATCTCGCCGTTGCATGTGCAGCGTGTGTGAACGACTTACACAGCAGCCATTCCCATTTAATGAGCTTTGTACCTTAGTAACCTAATTGTATGCGCTCCACTGAGCCACCTGTCAGTCCGGGCTAAATATAACCACTGCAGTGGTGCTGATTATGGATGTAATTTAGCCAAGAAATGAAAAAGGGTTTCAGTCTCAGCCTCTCGTACAACATATCTACATCACATATTCATTTTCATGGTCATTCATGTTTTCTTGATGAATAACTGCTCTGTTATTGTGTGAATGGATGTTGTTATAACAGCCAGATGCTGCTCCTGTTGGACCCATTTTTTTAAGATGAAAAAATTGTGTCCAAGATATTAATCACACGTCCATAGAATGCAATCAACAACACACTCACTTATTGTCCTGAAAATTCTAGGTTGCATATTGAAAAACATCAACCTGAATCAGACTGTGAATACGGTAATCAGTCACTTTCTGATTATACGTCTGGAGGTTCTTTTTCAGGGGCGGGGTTGAATTCTGGTCAAACTGATATGTTCAATTGTGCATTTGTATAGACTGTAGAATATTGGAGCCATCATCCCTCCTTTGGTTTTATGTCTCTACCCCTTGTCTGTGGGTTGCTTAGTTTCTTTGGATGTGGTGGTTCGTACCTCTGGCCTGAATCTAGACACTTTCACTTTCAACATTGCAAGATATAGCATTTTAAAAAGTTTCTTCAACAAATCAGAAAGTTCATAAAAAAACATTAGGCATACCAAGAGTCTTGGCAAAGGTAGTGGCTTACTGTGCGCTGGTCTATTTTTTGATGATCTTCACTGTAGAAAATGGTGCAATTCATCATATTGTTCAGGCTACTGATTGCAGCAGATATCAACTTGTCAGCCATTGCATGGTTGAAAGCACAAAGCCACAAATACAGTGTAGCTGGAGAACATAACAAATCTTCCTACTCATGGCCTCTAAAAATACTGGCAGCCTGAACCCTTGTGCTCTCTGTCTCACTCTGTGAGTCTGTCTCGGTCTTTCTCTCTATAGGTGCTTGCTTTTTGTAACTGGTGTAAATGGTGACAGCAAAGGAACGTTACATAGATCCCTCAATCAGTCTTTATAGAGTCGACCAGACTTACATGTAGGTTCTCGGGCCAATCAGGTCAAGCTCGTCCCTTTAGAAGTCATATTTATGGACATCACAACCCTACTTGGCATCAAGACAGTAAACAGCTATGTCCCACATGCACCTTCAAACTGGGGTTTGAGAACATAAAATAACAAGGAACTAAGTCGTTTATTGAGAGGTGATTATGTGTAAAGTATATAGAAGCATCAGAGTTGCCTGCTCCCTGTCCACGTCTGTCTAGAGTGTCACTCTGTAAGTGTTTACAGTCTTGAGTGAGAGCTCAGAAGCAGAGTTAACACCCTCTTAACACATTCATAGACCCATGGATCAGTGCTTGATCCAGTCAGTGTGCATGAATGTCTGCAGTCAGTGCCATGGCCAGCAGACTGGTCGAACAAGTTCATGCATATTTTATGCATAGCTTGCTAGAGGCAGAGGCCTGTGCAGTCCACAAGAATATACAAAGCTTGTACCTCGCAGTAAAATCACTCAACAAAACCAAAATTGTTTAATGAGGACATGAGCGAAGATTTAAACCAAAAGAGCAACATTTTAAAACTGTGCCATAAACCTCATGTTTTTACTTCAAGATGGATTACAATAAATCTTTGCAGAAGGATGAAGATCATTTATTATTTATGTATGTTTTTTAATAGAAATTGACTGCAGGTATAGTTGTACATGTACATGTGTATAGGCTGACACTTCTGTCATTAATCATCAATTGTTAATCAGTGTTACCCTGTTAGAGGAGGAAAGTGAAGGACAGATGGTGATTGGGTTAGAGTTCTCACTGTACAGTCTCATTCACCTAAGGGTTGGACATTTAAAATTATTTTACACCACGGAAATACAGACAAAAATGTAACTCATTGCTGTAAGGTGTGGCGTGCTGCCGTTGGATACGTACTGTGTCACTTGTGAAATATGGGATTCAGCAGATCATCGTACAGTGCAAGGTAACGTTGGGCCGGCAGGTATTAAAAAAAGAGTGATTCTGAACATTGGCACTAATCCCTCTCTATCCACCTGTATCTCCAGTGTGCACAAAGACCATGGACAATGCAGCATGATAAGCCCTCTGTTATACACAGTCCCTTAAAGGTTGTCGGCTAATCTATTGTGCAAACTCAAACACCGTAGCTTTCTTGAATACTGACTCTAATTGGAACTAAAGTGCCATGTCAAGATACAACGCTTTTTCTGCTCTCTCAATATCTTCCAATCTCTCCCTCCATCGCTTTCTCCCACACCCCCACTGGCCGAGTCACAGATTGTCTTATCACAGAGGACGACATTCATGCTCAGAAATCAAGACAAATGGTAAAAGAGATAAAGAAGTCTGTGAAAATGAGGGAAGGACAGTGACTGAATCCTGATTCAAAATTTCAACACGCACCAGCAGATCAGAGATTCTACTGTAGTTGTTCACCAGACATAATGTGTGTGTTTTTCCTGGTTCTCACTTCTGAAGCTATTTTAAGAACAAGTGACAAGTAAGCTCCTGGCTTTCCTGCAGATGAACAGAAGTCTCCCTGTTAGGTGAACAGAGGGAGGCTTTTATTAGAGCCATGTGACAGAGGAGACCATTCCTTAACTGAAACACATTTCAACTCTGTAACCAAGTGTCAACGGGCCGTACCATTATTCTTCACCTGCGCTCGATATAAATGCAATGGGCATGCAAGACATCATGAACATAAAGCTTATGGTGGAGGCGATGTGTTGTGTGTTGTCTTTCAGGATAACGTGGACCTCGGGGAGCTGATGTTCTCACTCTGTTACCTGCCAACTGCAGGCAGATTGACTATTACCATGATAAAGGCTCGAAATCTCAAGGCCATGGATATCACCGGTGCATCTGGTAATTAAAACCTCGTACTGTCCACGACTGCAGGGTGTCCCTGGAACCTCGGATGAAAAGTAATGACTTCCTGTTCTGCTTGTGTCCCCGTCACAGACCCGTATGTAAAGGTTTCATTAATGTGTGATGGTCGCCGCCTGAAGAAGAGAAAGACGTCGACGAAGAGGAACACTCTGAATCCAGTGTACAATGAGGCTATTGTGTTTGATGTTCCACCAGAAAACATCGAGCAGATCAGCCTTCTGATTGCAGTCATGGATTACGACCGGTTAGGAACCGTTGCATAGTCTTTCATTTCAGCCTTGCATGATTAAAAAAGACCAAATACTGTAAAGGCAAAGTGAACTGATTTTGTTTGACAGCTTCAAGTCATTGCTTCCTTCACTCAGGATGTAATGCAGCATTATTTTTGGATTGCAGGTTGGTGGTTATCACATTTCTCCCTCCTCTCTCTCCTGCTCCCACAGCGTAGGCCATAATGAGGTGATTGGAGTGTGTCGAGTTGGTAACGATGCAGACAGCCTTGGTCGAGACCACTGGGGTGAAATGCTCACCTATCCACGGAAACCTGTCGCCCACTGGCATCCTCTTGTCGAGGTGAGGTGGCATTACTGGGACGGGGGTGATTTTCTACAATGTCAAAACCACCAGCCCTATTATTGTGTAGGTCACAGACCTGTGTGTCTGCAACACAGCCTCTACTCAGACGTGGACTCCAGACGGTCAGGAAAGGTGACCTGTGGTTGTTAGCATCAGATTCTATAAACTGGGAGGTGGAACCTTCTTCCCTCCTACAGATACTGGATCTGAGATCTATGGAGGCCAAGCACTGACCTTCATTAAACCAAACAACAGTTTTCCAACATAACATTGCCCCGAGCATCACGGCACCTACACCAACGTGCCTTCCTCCCAGAGTGCGCCTTGCAGCCATCCCTTCCTCCGGGCCAATAACTCACACAGAGCTGGCCATCTGCACGACTTAAAGAAAACATGATTCATCAGTTCTGACACCCATGAGCATGACGTGGGCGCTTTCATCCCTGGACAGAGGTCATCATAGACACTCGGCGTGGACTGCGTCCCCACAGCAAGCTGTGTAGCAGACTTGAAAGACTTCTATCAAAACTTGCAAATTACAGCATAGAGATCTGAAAATATAGGAACTGGAACACAGGTGTTCAGTTCTCATTTCCAACATTCACCCACCAATTTCCCCTGTTGCCAGTTTACTGTTTATCCTTTCAGTTTGATAGGTCTTCAGTACTGTATGAGACAAAACACCCGGATTTAGAGGAGTGTGTAATATGTGACAGTAATTACAAGAGGAAACTCAACAAACAACTGTCAAACAAGGTGTACAAGACAATTTATATTTTACAACATAAAGGCTTAGATGTGCTTTAAACAGATGATTGGTGGAAGAAAATCTGCAGAAGGAATAAGTGCCAAAACCAGTCCGGCACAGTGGCGTCATTAGTATTCACCGATACAGTAGCGTGTTCTTACAGTGAAGCTGTGAAAAGATATTTGTCTGCAAGCTACAGAACATAAAGTAAACATAAATGCCCAAAATCAATATCTTCTATTTCATTGGAGGTTTATTGACAAGTAAACACAAGCCTGAGACACAGAATCGCTGTGTTTCCATTGAGATCATAATGAAAACCAAAGTCCTCTGATGGTGATGCTGTTTCCCTGAGAGAACGTATATCTGGATCTGATTGTGGACACACGAGTCTTAAACACTAAATCACCACAAGGGTCACCAGACTCCACCCTCTGATGTGGCCCAGAGGAGCATGGGTCTAAAATAGCACCATGCTGGCAGGTGGACCTGTGTAGTCATTATCAATAAACTTGAGCACTTAAAACAATGTCAACATGTCGAAATTACTAGGGCTGCTTGGAGTCTGCCTTCTGTGAAATGTTGCTACAGGTCAAAATGAGATGGTAGACTGACACCGTGTGAGCCATAGGACAATGTATATGTGCAGTGTCAAGTGTGAGCACATTTTTTGGTCTAAAAATGTGAGTTTCACATTGTAGCTTTCTTTGTTATTATGACAGATTGCTGTACACCACTGTCACTTTATTAGCTCATGTATATCTATTATTATCATCCCTGCTATTAAGATGGAGAGTGGGAAACCAGGAGAGACAGGGAGACAAAGTAGACAATGCTCTGATGTGATTCAGCCCCAGGCCAGTAAGGCTACACATGGGTTCTGATTTAAAACCAGTTAACATGTTTAATGTGGCAACACGATTAGTGGAATATCTGCACTTGGAGAGATTTGCAGAGAACAGAGAGAGGATGAGAGACAGAGCTACACAAACTATGGACGTGATATAATAGCAAAGAGGACAACGTCTGCAAGGACAGTGTCTCAGCCTGAAAAAGTTCTTAAATGTTGGAGTTTGTGTGCAGATATACTTAGACATAGATGGATGTCACAGCATGACATTGAGCCTGTTATGTTTACTTGGGGTTATTTGAGTGAGTAGGTGCCTCAAGAAATCACATCTATTATTTACTTAGTCATTTCAGTCAGAGTTGTTCCTTCTTGATCCTCATGTAGAGAACTGCAGTTTGATAGTTTTTGAAATGCAGATCTTTTCACAGTTGTGTTTGCCAGGTAAGCCACTTTGTTTCTGGAAAAAAAAAAAAAAAACAAGCTTTCATCCCTTTGTTTCGAGTCGGCAAACAAAACAGTCACAGTGGTGCAGTCTATTCCAATAAAACTGAGAATACATAAATAAGCTAACTTCAGAACAATCTGAAATGAATGTGGATGGGATGTTATGAGATGTAAAAAAAGACTCAAGCTTCTAATATAACTGTGATATATGTATCATATATTGTCATGCATGGTAAAGGTCTTGCTGTTCTTTTTTTCCTTTCACAGTACCAGGGGAACACAGAAAGTAGCCAGGGAGGATCATGTAACTCTCTGAGGACGCCTCCCTCTCCATAGCCTTGAATAACAATTCACCTGAGAGCAGGAACCAGCCCGGAGCCTCGGCTGTACCTTTGGACGGTGGTGCTGCTGCGTGCTGCATACACACACACACACACACACGCTCCTAAAAGAAGCACTGAGACATCGGCAACCTTCGATGGAAACGAGAGACACGCTGTCTCCAGCTCAGATCAGTTTTGCATGTTGAATGAACGCAAAGATGGATGTTTTCTTTTCTATGATGTTCAATAAGAAAAACAAGAGGCACATGCAGACATTTTAAGTCTGTGCTATTCCTGGGTTTATACAGTAGTTACTGTCCTTTTTTTTTTTAAAACATAGTCTTGTTACTCGTTACCTGTTTCAATGAGATGAGTCTGTATTTTGCACATTGTACTTACAACCAGTCGAACTGCCAAACTGATTTTTTTCATTTCTTTTTGGTGGTGAATTGGTGCATGAGGTCATGGTTTGATGGGAGTTCCTCCTCAGTTTGTTTCTGTTTTATATTTTGGGAATACGGCGTGTTGTTCTGTCAGTTGATGTGCAGTGATGTCGATTTCGAGACAAAGTATCTGTAAGTAAAATATGTTAAATGTTATCAATAAATATTATTCCATTACAAACACAATTGTTGATCTGTGCTGGTTCCTTTGGACGTTATACAATTTAATGGCCCTTTGATTTCACTACTCATTTATAGTGCATGGGGTCAACACAGGCAACCATTACAAAATCTATGAAACAATAAAACATAGACATTTAAAGAGAAAAGGTTGAAGTTCATCACTTTTCTAGCATTTTAATTCTATTACTGCAGTGCGGTGCTGAATTAGACTGTTTGAATAGTCAGATTACGAACGCCTGTAGGCACCACTCTGACGAGAACTTTGCCAAGTTACAAAGTACCACTATAAAGTATTTTTTGAAGCATATAAAAAACCAAACCAAACTTGAAAATACTTTAAACTGGACACATTTTCTCTGGTTCCCCTTGAAGTGAGCAATCCATTTATTTACATGACTGGAAGCAGTCGAATGTATTGCTAGTTGTTTTTGTTGAGCGGTAAACTGTGGGACTGAGAATGCCCCTACAGAAAGCCATGGATGACTACAGTGTGAGCTAAAGGTGCTTTGTTACATGTAAACAGGAAGTTGTTTTTTTTGACATAATCCTTTTTCATCCAGAGGTTTGTCTGACTTGAGTGGGAATCTCCTCACCTGGAACTTTCTTCTATTTTTTTTCTTCCATTTCAGTTCCAGTCACGTTCCTTTCCTTTTCAATTTCCTTCAGTGGCTTACAGCCACACTCAGGCTTGTGCCTTACATGTTGGTGAGAGAAAAGCACTGGCAGAGAGTGGAAGTTGAAATAAAATTTCGAGCTACAGCAAATTGTCTCTCATTTATGATTATAGACACACCTATAGCCCTTCAGGCCACCCATGGTATACTGCACGCATTTCTAATGTTGGAATTGCAAGGCTGCAGTAAGCTTAATCCTAAAAGAAACTGCATCATCAAAACAGCCAATAGGAAAGGACATCAATGTACAGTTAGCCCTTTGCCATTTTCATCTCCCCTTTCATAAAAACATTACAGCCATGCCAATACATATGTTGTGCTTCCATATACCAGAATTGTTCCGTAAATTAATACAAATAATTTAAACTTGTGAACATCAAAACACAATTTTCTCTTTTATTATCACATTTCTATTGTTACACTTACCTAGTATGAGAATGAGCCGATTCAAATAATAAAAGAGGAGGGATAATCGATTCAGAGGTTTACATGCTTGACCCTTTTTATTTTACTCTAGCTCTGCATTAGCATCCATTCAATATTTCTTATCCTTTGAGGGGCGAGGCTAAAATGGAGGAAAATTACGTTTGCAAGATACAGGTCACAGGTCTGCCTTACAGAGACATTTACACTCCTGGACAAATTTCAAATGAACCTGACCCCATCTTTGGCCTGTGAGAGGATGTTGGAGAAGCCGCAGAGAAAAAAAAAAATCAGTGAACATGCAAGACATGGTAAATACAAGCCACTCTTTGAACCACGAACCCTCTTGCTGTGAGCTAACAGTGACAATAATGGATAGAAGTTTCAAGTAGCTGCTGCTTTTCCCAAGTCTGTTTTCCAGCTGTCTGACAAACAGTTTAGGACGTAATAAGCAAGACTAACAAAATGTTTAGAAAGTTTTAACGTCTGTCAGACCTCTGACTATCACTCTCGGAGATGGGTTGTTGAGCTCTCCAGCAGGGTCGCTCTTCGCAGGCGGCATGATGTGATGAATAATGCAGGCCACCTTCGTGCTTGTGTCAAGGGTGTCCGTGTGCTATCAAGCCTTCATTTGCTGTGATCTGGTTAATATCCACGACCTTGTCCACCTACTCTGCTCCTGATCATATCCCGCCCTGTGTGTGTGTGTGTGTGTGTGTGTATCATGATGAGGATCATATAGAAGAGAGGAAAAAGAGAGGCTGGGTGTGGGCTGTCAGAGACAGAGGAGTGTGAGGCGTGTGGGTAGCTTGTTAAAGTCTTGTTAGTGGGCACCGCACAACACATTTCTGGGAGGCTGCGTGAGTGTGATTCGGCCAGATCGGTCGTAACAAGGAAGGGGAGAGCACACTTTTCACAAATCATCTGACGTGGTGACATAATTATCTGTCAGGAATTTGCTTTTAGGCAGAAAGTGTGAATGTTGAATATTCATCATATAAAATTCATCTTCTGGCGTGGGTCCATTGTGGATTCAGTTTGTGCGCTAACTCTTCAGGGGCCCTCACGCTGCACTGATGGCTCTAGTTCTGTGATGCTACAGGGCTTAACAGGCTTAGACACTAATCTATGCATGTTTGTGCAATAAATGTTCACAAGCATGTGATCAGCAAATCGGGATAAGCATAATTAAGTCCATAGGAAGCCGCAATGTCAAATCTCATCCAGGGGCACAGGGAGAGGAACCTTTTTCTTTACCTCAGCCTGGTGACCTTAAACATTCAACCCTGTTTTTGGAATATTTTATAAGAACATGTGCTGTAGACAGATAGACAGAGTACAGGAATAAAGATATTGAGATACTGGCATTTTCTGTCATCATCGACACAAATAGAATATAGTGAGTAATAACATCATGCTTTTACTATAAAACCAAAGTAAAAGCATTGCAGACCTAGAGATGCAATAAATTCATTTTGTTAATATCCTGGGTTCACGACCCTGAGCAGATGATCTAGCAGAGAACTACGTCTGCAGATGCCCCAAGTGTTTTTTTTTATATTCCTCTTTTACCCTTTACCCCCATTTAAAGCAAACTGTCCACAAATAAATTCCCAACTCTAGCCAGAACTAACAAAGCTGTATTTCTTCAGTCAAAAAGCAATGGTCTAAGAAGTCGAGGTCCGTGACCATTAGACCCTGTGTCACAGTCCTCTGCAAAGGCTCTTGGTTAGCATACAAAATAAATATTTCAGAGGTGCTGCAGCTGTCCAGTGCCACTGTGTGCAGTGTCTTTCTGCTAATGAGGAGGTTTAACCCACACCGTTAATCCTGTGTACTGTAGATTGCACAATATAATTACCTCCTGCTTTGAAATGCGCCGGATTCCCAGATTGAACCTGGCAGTGGTTTCCTTTCAACTACAAGCATTTCTCTTCAACATTTCATTACCTATTCAAGACAAATAAGATCAGTAGTAGCAGCGACAGTGTATCTCAATTAGCGCTGCATGGTAGGATTGTCTGTTTGAGGTCGGTCTCCTGTTCCATACACGGTTTAGTGTTTCATCTCTATTCTGTTATGCTTGTCTAATTATGGCAGTGTCTAATTACTTTTGTGAAATGGAGACTGTGGATAAATGTAAAGAAGCCAACATCAGAACAATACAGATAAATCCACGTACCATTGGTAACAGTCTGTCTACGGCTGGCTGGCTACTCATCCACCAGGCACTGGCAAGTGACTTACAACTGAGGGTCAACACTAAAGCTTCAGAAGGGGTCATTTAAGTAAGTCACGCTTTTCACAGTCATAGGGTCCAAGTTAATTGGCACCTTAAGAGTTAACAATAACTGAAATAATTACTCTGAATGTGCATGGTCCAAATAAATAAATAAATTGATTAAATACTTTACTGTGAATCGATTTCTTTGTCTCACCCCCAGAGGAGGTGTTCTCAGAAGAGATGAGACTTGATAGATAGGTGAGGATCCTGCCCTGAAAACATCCAGCAACTCATTCCATCATCTTAGAACAAATCATAGGATCAGTATGTGCTGCTTTGTGTGCAGCGATGGCAATGCCCCAACCAGAGACTGATGCAACATGATCAGAAAAGGACGGCTGCATCAAAGAGAGCTCGGTCTCAGACAGGTTTACGTGGTGGTGGAATATGCTCATCAACATCAACACGTCTGATTTGAATGTGGAGTCATCTGAAGGCAATGACAGGCATGGGCGTCCCAAATAAGACTGTTTATCTATAGCACTACAAGCTGAAAGATGAGGTAGAATTCAAACCAAGAAATGCTTTTTCCAAAAGATTGGAAGAGAGCAGATGCAGGTGATGGTTCACTCAAAGATTGATAAGAACCAAAGTGGTCGATCGTTAAGCTCGACTGACTTGGATCAAGCAGCTGGATCTGTGAGAAAAATTCTCTCTTTGAAAATATCAACAGCAGTCAATAGTTTTTTACTACAGCTGGTTGCAGCGAAGGATTTCTCGAAAAGCTACCTGAGCATTTTGGGGAAGCAGTGGGCAATGTTCCTAAAGCCAGTGAAGCACGTGTGCAATTACGAGCGCGATTGTGTTCATGTAGCAGAAGTCAGGCGTTGTGATGTCTCACTTTCAGTGAGAGGGCGGAACTGCTGAGGCGCTGTGATCACATTATCAACCTCCTGAATACCGTGAGAGGAGGTCTATGCCACAACAGGCTCATTTGTAAAGATGAGTATTATTTTGCTCATTAGTCTTCGTGCATGGTCAACACAAACCACAGCCACTGAAGAATATCACTGCGATGACTCACTATGAGGGTCTCTCATATTTTTTTAAAATGTATATATAATCATACACACACACACACACAGACACACAGAATGAGACCCCTCTGTCTAACACACGTTAACCCACCCTCTGATTCATCTGAGTGTCTTTTAACAGTCTTTTTTTACAGTTTAAATTGTCCTTGAAGGGGTTGATGAAATAAGTTATTCAAGTGTAAAGCCTGAAATACATCCAAGTTCTGTTGACAAGTAAGACAAATGTGAAGCACTCGTCCTTATTTCCAAAAACTAATAAGCACACCTGACTGCACTGCCTCGGGTACCTATCCTTCTTTCTGGCATTCAACGACACACTGGCACAATACTGTCGATAAGTCATTTGTTTTGCTTTATTGGCAGGACATTAATATATTTGAGTTCCCAAAGCAGAATGGGAAACAAATATATCAAGGGGGAAAAAGAGGAAAATTACATCATGAGACAAAAAAAAAAGTAAATGCTAAAGTGTTTATCTGCTGCGTCATCAGAGTAGTGGTATAATTGTGCACTTTCTACATATCCTTACTTCCTGTATGCATGCTGTAGGCAGAGCTGAAACGATATGAAACAAGACTGGAGAAATGAAAGAAGATTACGTAAACAGAGGAAAAGGCAAAAAACGAAACAGAAGGCTCGCTCTTTTGTTTTGCAGGATCAGACTCATTCCAGAGCTCGCCAAGTCACACTTTTATCCACCATCAACAGAAAAAAAGCTTTTACAGTATTTGGCAAGACCATACATTGTATTATATCTTTGAAACTATTTATTGTGTAGTTTCTATTTTAAAAACAGGCAGATGAAGAACATCTGTGTCATCATCCTGGTGGCAGGGAGTGCTAGCATATTTCCTGATCCTGGGGATGGTATTGTCTCTTTATTGGTGTCCTGTTGTCAGATCTGGAGCATGACTGTCTTTAAAAGCCCAACTCAGGGCTCTGACCTCCTCACGACAAACATCTGGGGCTCTGCGAATGTGAAGACTGAGCAGCACCATTGTGAGAAAAAATAGAGCTGCAGTTTGTGTAGGTCGTGAAAACCTGGCTGGACAGATTCATATTGTAGGCAAGGAGATAAATGTACATCATATTGTAAATATGCTTATTGTCCATAACATGTTTGAAAATTATATATACATAAAATGGCCTCAACATGTCTCGTTCATAATAAAGATTTTATACTAAACTTACAATAAAAATCTTGAAATTTCCCAAATTAAATAATGTATTCTTCTGGCAACAGATGTTAAACTAACATATTACATGGAAATATCCCCAGGGAATATGTCACACAGCATTAGTAACGCAGGCAAGCTTAGCTTTTCTGGTTATTAACTCAATGAATCATAAAGAATTCTGTATGAAGGTGCTTCATTGGATTCTTGACTATTAACGCACCCTGTTGGACATATTGTGTATAACATTTTGCAAAGTTGGTGAACAAAATGAGAAAAGTAAGGTTATAAATCAGACACACCAGGTGCAGACTCAGTTAAACCACAGTCCAATAAATCTTTTGAATTAAACAAGCAACTGCAGCAGATCTCATAAACTCTAAGTGATAAATGTTCAGTAAGAGGTGCAAGAAGTAAACAAAAGCACTAAACGATCCCCCCTCATCTTGTTACTGTGAGTGTACCCATGCAAACTAATACATGTATAGGCCGTTGTAAAGTTTTCAAAAGTAAGAGCTTTAACCCCAAATGTAGCATCATGACATCTATTGTTAAAATAAAAGCAAACATTTAATCATCAATTATTTAAGTAGTTTTCTGTAATATTTTGCATTGGAACATACCCGAAGTTAGTGCTTATGAAGTTGGAGTTAACGTTTTTGTCACTGAACAATCTAAAGTAAAATAAAAAAATACTGACTAAAGTAACCGTATTTTCACTCAGTGGCAGCTCCCAGCCCCCCTGGGCTGGGCTTGTCATTATACTGTGTGTCATTAGCAGTCAGACCTGCTTGTTATGGCCCAGTGAGCTGAAGTGTCCTCTGTGCTAACAAGAAAATGTTGTTTTTCACACCAAGTGTGCAAAACAACAACTGTGTTTTTTACACCTGCCAATCACACGTGACTTCTCAAATGCAGTAGGGAAGAAAAAAATACAAAGAGTCAAACTCATCTAAATCTGAGTCTGGACCTCATGAGAACATCAGCACAATGACTAGCACAATGGCTGAGACTCCGGCCACAAAATGAGAGCGTTTAAACCCAAAAGCCACATTCAGGATTGGAAGTCACTCGGCGGCTTCGCTGTAGAAGTGCGACAAGGAAGGGGAGTATTCTGTGACACTGTCTTTCTGCTGGACACCTCACTGGCTCGCACTCTCTCTTCTTCATATCAGCAGACGAGGACCCACGAGTGCTGCTTTAACAATCCTGTGTTACCATGGCGTCAAATGCCAGCCACATGTTGGAGGCTGCCTTGGAGCAAATGGACGACATTATTGCCGGTAAGAGTTTCTTTCTAATTATGGGAACTTCAATAGCCGGCCCTGTTTGTAATTGCAGGACCCCATAAAACCAGCACAGCCCACATGCATTCACTGTGGGACACACACACACACTGAGTCTTTACTAGTTGTTCATATTCATAAGTCAATAATACATGTATATGTCTATACATAGTATCTCCATGCTTCTTACAATGAGCACTTGGATCAGTTACTGAAATACAAGGGAGCAGGTTTTTGATCTGATGGGTTTTAAACCCACTTAATCCTCCTTTTTGTTCTTGCACTGCTTCTCACTGCGCTCAGAGCTCCCACAGCACTGTCCAGTGTGGTCCCTCCTGCATTTTGTAGAGAAGGTGACACATTTTATTCACTGTCACAACCACAGCAGTGTTGTTGCACAGGGTCAGAAGGGGTCAGAGGGGTGCTATAAATAGACGTGACAGTACGGCCATTAAAATACTTGTGAACCTGAGCTACACACAACAACATGGCTGAACGCATTTAGACAATTGGATAAACAAAATGGATTTTGTCCATTTGTCAACCTTGTGTCCGGACTGCAATATTGAACTTTTTTATTCAACTTCTGATTGCACGTTGAAGTACTTTCCATAACTTGACATAGTGATTACACTAACCTACAAGCCCAGCCTCTAATTTGTGGAGGACTTTTGATGCTATTTCCAGCCAGTAAACCACACTTGAGTACAACAGTGCCCTCAAGAGGTCAGTTCAGGGAGTTGTGTTCTCATTTCTGATACTGAATAATCCATTCATCTGAGTTTCTGTGTTTGTCGTGCAGTATTTCCTGTTGTCCTTTACTCCACAGGCAAAATTGGTGAGGAGCTGTTCGGTACTCTTATGCGCTCAGGGGGCCAGGATCACCCGTCCACGGAGTGTACTGAGCAGCAAACCCTTCCCCCACCAGTGGACCCAGCACTCAAGACCCTTCAGCTGACTGAGGCCCTCAGGGCTGAGCTGGAGGGAAAGTGGAGCGAGGAAGAACAGGTCTCTCTCAGGAAACAAGTCTCCACTGATACAGCAAATGTTATAATGAAGTGGCTGGAGAGAGACCAGGTGAGCACATCACTCCCATCAGGTCATCTTCAGCTTTCAGACAGTTTCATATTCTACTGGAGGTGTGCATACATAAGTATGGCTCAGTTGGTTTGCTCCTATGGAGTTCATGGGTTTTATAAGCTGCACAATATAGTTGTGTTTGATTGTAGTCATCACCATCTGGAGGGCCTTTTCCTGTCTGCAAGAAGTTAAGAGCTGGAGGCTGGTTCCTCTGCAAACTGCCCCGGTAATGAGATCCAGAGCTTCTGTTTAAAGAACAGCAGTCACACCCCCCCTTTTTTTTTTTTTTTTTTTTTTTTTTTACTGCCCTGCTCAGTGATTTATTTCATTCTCATACCTCTGTAGTTGCCTTCTCCAGGTATCCCACCAACAGTGTTTATCCCCTTCTGCTCTACCTCTACTCAAATTATATATTGTGAGCTTTACACCCCCACCTCCAGTCCCCCATCCCCTCCATGGCCTCCTCCTCCCATTTGGCATCGTCTTCACTGACTTATTACTCCTCACCACATCTGACGAGCATGTGCTGCAGAAACTTTCCTCTCCCCTGTGCCCCTTTAGGAAGCCCCACAAAATCAGCCTGACTGAGAGGTACTTCAGACGGAGCGAGAGACATTCACAGGCTAAGGTGCAGGGGAGAGAAAGGAAGGGGGGGGGGGGCAGATGAACGAACATGAGGTGCAGTAGTAACATGCAGAGATGTGGTAAAGACTGAAGCAGTTAGAGAGTGCTTGAGAGGGAAAGCAGGAGAAAGAAAAAGGGGGGAGGTAGGCAGCGGTACAAAAAAGAGAAGAGAAGAAAGAAAGAGAGTACAGCCAACTGGCAGATTTTGAGTTATTCGGCTCAGCTCTAAAAAGTTTCAGACGGCCCGGACTCCAAACCACACGGACCGTGGTCTCTGAAGGCAGCAGAGTTGGGAGTCAGGAAGATAAAGAGTGCGACACCGTTAGGAGACATTATTTTGTTTCTGGTTGTGGATCTGGTCGCTGTTCATCCATCCTCGTAGCTGCAGACTGCGTTGTCTGTGTTAAACATTAAACGTCTGACCTACACTACGATGGGCCTGCAGCATGGAGTATGACATTGATTTTTACAAACATTTTGCCTGGCTCAGGAAGGTAAGACACGCTGCACATGCATGCACACTCTACATACCTTCACATTGCACACATGACTGCACAGGGGACAGTGTCTGTGTTTGTTCTGCTCCCGGAGTGTTGCTGCCTTTACAATATAATTACAGTTGCCATGGCAGCTAATTTGGGAGGAAGACGTGTTTTGTTTATAAGTCGAAGACTGCGGCAGAATATGAAACACAGGCCAGTGTGGACTGAAATGGAATGTTTTTACCACTAATAAGGCATTGCTTTCCTCTTTGACTGAAGAGAGCGACACGTTAGTTCCTCTTGTTGCAGAACAATTAACAAAAATGATCCCCCGATTGTGGGACTAGTCTGAGCGGTGCGCCAGGTTAACAGGTCGCTGCTGCTGACACGTGGGTGAAGTGTTGCACACACAACAAGGTCGTGAGGTTACAGTGTTTGAGGCGGATGATAAATGGATGCACATGTCAGCTGAGATCATTTCCTTCTACTTGAACCTATAGGGAGTCTTTGGACAGCACGTAGCATCTTGCTGCCATTAAGAAGTCATTAGGCCTGACTATCTCCATTAGGTTTGCATTTTTACTGCAACTATCACACATAGGAAACCTTGTGCCGGCTGAAACGATGATTTAAATCTGAGCTAACATGTCGGCAAGTAGATTAAGGGCTAATGATGATCAAGAGCGGATAGTATTGCAAGTATTCATAAAAACTATTTTAAATACAGTGCAATAGCAATAGCAAAGTTAAGGCTAAACCTGAACCAATTAGGGAAGTAATGGAAGTAATAAGAGGAGGGACAGAAGGACACCAATTGTATCGATAATAAAAAGCATATCTGTAATAATCCTTATATTTCCCAGTGACTATAATATTAAAACACATGGCCTGTCAGAAAGAGTCTATTAAAGGCTTACTGGTATTTTGAAATTACTGCAAACCACTTGAGCTGGCTGGTTCAGGATGATGGACGCTGGGCTACATCATGTTTCCATGATTGTGGTTGAAAGCCTGGATTTCAGAGAAATCGGAGCTCACTTGGTTCTGAATGATCTCTGACTGCACAGGCAGCACGGAGCTCAGACGAGCTCAGGACAGTTTTATTTCCTCTAAAAAAAATGGGTATAAAATGTTGTTTACAACTCTTAATGCTGGACCTTTAAAGACTGACAGACTGACACACAAGGGAGTTACAGACCAAGAGACACAATTTGACCCTCTGGGTAATTCTGTATAAATGGTTTACTTCCTGAACTTAATAGCTGACTTTTATTCTGAAGGTAAACCTTCATTCAAACAGCAGCAGTGAGTCCTACCAGGAACGCTTGTCACGTCTGGAGGGAGACAAAGAGTCACTAATTCTGCAGGTAAGAAAAGTCCCTCCTCTGCCTGTCTTCTGCTGGGGTGCATAGTTTTCAATACAGAACATTATTATACTCTCTGTCTGTGCTTGTTAGATTGTTGTGACATATAACACTGTGCTGCTTGTGGGAACTGATCTAAAAAAAATATTAAAAATGCCTGTATCATGTGTCAGTGAAAGGGAAGAGATGAGGGAGAGGCAGGTGAAAGGGCAAAGGTAGATCAGGGTGTTGTGTTGTAAACGTTGTGTAATTGCTTGCACTTTTCCCACCGCATGGGTGAAGCAACAGTTATAAACTGGGCTTGGTGCTTGGTTTCGACACTAGAATATCTTGTTTTGTTTGAGGCGCTTGTCTGCGTATGAAAGTGTGTAGGTGTGCGCAGCCCTCGGGACTGTTGAACAAGTGCTTATCTCAGACAGGTTGAGGCTAGCACCGCCATCCGATGCAACGCGTAGGTGTGGGTGAGAGCAGGTGCCCCGGTTGTTTCCTCAGGCCTCAGATGAAACATTCCTTCAGAAAAATAACACTGCGGTTGGCCGGCCGGACCTGCCATTTAGCATGTGATTAATTCCTCTGTGACCTTAATAGTTTCTGTGTAGATTTACATTCATCGTGCATCCTGCTGAAGCTGCTGTGGCCGGTGATGTGTTGCAAGCACCGGCCGTGGCACAAAGGGTCATTCATTGCTTCTCAAAGGAGACGTTTGCAATGTTTGATCTGGCACAGATGTGGACGTGTCAGACAAAAAAAGCTGGCATTAATAATTAATCTCTGCGACAAACTGTGGCGAGAAGGGGATCTCAGCTCGGCTGCAATCATGTGAAAGAATGTGATGATTGAACAGTTTGAGGTAGAAAAAGGATTCTGACCTCCGCTGTCGTCCTTTCCCCACACACAGGTGAGCGTGCTGACGGACCAGGTGGAAGCTCAGGGGTCGAAGATCAACGATCTAGAGAGCTCTCTGGTGGAGCATCAGCACAAACTCAACTCCACAGAGGAAATGCTACAGCAGGTACACACTTTACTGACCTTCTCTTCTCTGTGTGAGCATTAAACTGTTCTCAGAAATAAATGCCTGATGGTTTTCTGGACTTTAGTCAGGAAACTCTGACTTTTGACCACAAGACATGCAGGGCTGTTATATCAATATTGTTCCTCCAGCTCATGAGAAGTGATGGGCCATTTATCTTTTTAAATGCGACCATTCCGCAGATCCACTCTTTTCCTTATGAGCTGGAACTCGAGGATGGTTTCTGCTTCCTGTGTCGAAGAAATTCCTCTCTGAGATTCCAGTGTACTTGGCTGCACAAAACCTTGACAACCAAAATATTTAAAATGCTCAGACGTATCCTGGTGCCGCGTCTCAGAGTGTGTGCCTGCTTTCTGCAGGGCCAGACTAGTCTGTCTGGGCAGGTGATTACAGCAACATTAGCCACACACGCCCCCAACCTGCAACCACCAGGACAGAGGTTGTGCATGCACACACACACACACACACACACAGATAGAGAAAGACGAGAAAGAAGAGAGACAACAGAGGGAAGGAGGAACAACTGAAGAAGGTGGAGAGATGGGAGGGAGAGAGAGAAGAGGGGTGGCGCTCCTTTTTTAAGAGACGTTAGAAGTGTATGTCTGCAATATTCAGTTGTTTGCCTTGACTCCAAATCCACTACGGAGACTTTGCTGAGCAGTTTGAAGGACGAATGAAACTTTAATCTCCGGAAACTTCAAGAAACTAAAACAAGTGTTTCAATGAGGGAAATGCACCTTCCTTTACTTCAGAGAGACACTGGGCTAAGATGAACCAGGTATTACACATATTCATTCTTACAATGTTGGAATTTTTGTTGAGAATTGAGTGTTTGGGTCATTTCCAAAAATACCAGGATGATATTCTATTAGAGATCCGATGAGATGTGAACCTCATGCTCAGTGTTGCGTTCTACGTGCTTTATGTGGACAGGGTATCAAAGGGCAGGCGAGGCTGGTTTCTTGGAGACATGGTCATTATGAGGCTTTGGACCTGAGCCGTAAATCTCTTCCTGGTGACAAAGCTCTAATATTTTCCATGCGCACACGAGGAAAAGAGCCCAGCTATTTTCCCAGTTTTAAATGGACGTATGCACCGTTTGCCTTCCTGCGATGCTCACTTCTGGACTTTAAGTGATTTAGCACCTGCTGGACATCAGTAAAATTAGCAACACATCTGCCTGTGTGGCGCGGATTATAACTCTAGAGGCTGGTGGCCACAGAAGGGCGACAACTGTACAGCAGACCAGGCGATCCGACTGACCAAAGGTTTGCACCCTGGCAGGAAAATGCACCTGTCCAAGTTACTCTAATGCTCTTTCTACGAATGTTTGGCATGCTTCTGGCACCTCTCTCACTCCAGCAACCCCCCCCCTCCCCTCTGCAGTGTACTTTGAGTGAGCTGTGAAATAGGCATTATAAATAGTGGTCATGGGTTGTATATATTTAGCCTCTCAAACAGCGTCTGAAACCAGTGGGTTTGTCTGAGGGGGACTGTCATTACAGGACTCGCTTGCCTCACACTTAATGTTGCCTTTGTCCAGTAAGTACTGAGCGCTGCAGGGAAACATTCTGTGTTTGTTTAGTGTTGCCTCATGCTCACACTGCGTGTCGTCGGTGACAGGAGCTGGTGCACAGGACGTCACTGGAGAACCAGAAGCTGAGTCTTATGGGGGAGGTGTCCTACCTGAAACTGAAGCTGGCCGACATGGAGGGAAAACAGAGCCACGGGGCTGAACGGCAGCACAAAGCAGAGGTAGGACTGTAAGAAAGTTTTTAATCAGGATATGATATGTTAGTCGGGAACTTATTAAACAAGGCTGCCATATTTTAAGTTGAAGTTCCATGAATATACTTGTGCAATCACTTCTGCCTCTGTATAATTTTGTAATCAAACTCCGTATTCTAGTTTTATTCATGAGAATGTGAAGGCTCATGAACAAATGGCCTTATGGTTAATTTCACCAGGGTCTGGAAAGTGAGTAAAAAGCATCAGGAACACTTCTGTTATGCTCCAGTCCTTGGAAATTTCAGCCTAACTCTGCTGGAATGATGAGGGTAAACACAAAAATCCTGCCCTGTGTTCTGATGGATCTAACCTTGAAGTCAGCTGCTGATTTTATGGAAGACCATAAACACTTTCTGGATGGATGTAGGGGAATATTCAGCAGAAATCCTGGCTCTGTTGTTCCTGGGCAAAGACTGCAGGAAAAAAAAAGTCTCTGAGGAGTTTAATTTTTTGTCAGTTTAAAGTGAATCACGTGTTTGCTTAAGACAGATGTGTTGGGTTACCAGCGGACTTCCTGGGCTTTCAGTGACCATGTGAGTTGGAGGAAAAGGGAAAGCAAGGAAAGCTGAACTATCACTAGACAGGATACTGTAATGTATGTAGTTACCGTCAAAACACTGCTGCTAAAAGAGCCTTTGTGCAGTCAGGTTAAGAGGGTTCAGCTCAGGCACAGTGGAGCTGGCATGATGGATGGTGGGCCAAATATGAGCGTGTGTAGGCTTTAGCCCAGAGAATTTTGTTGTTGGTGGCGGCTAAAGGGCCTTCCAGAAAAGAGCCCCCTTCCTAACTGAGCATATTTTGATGAAGTTTATTTGTTTATCAAGTATTTTACCAGGATTTAATTTGTATTTCAAAGCACAAAGAAACCACATGTGTTTTTAGAAGATATTTAGACAATGTTTTTGCCTTAACTTTGTGCAGACACATGCAGCTTTCTTCACCAGCTGCTTGGACTTAAGGAGAATAAGAAAAATGTGGTTTCAACACTACCTCCACGTGCTGCCTCCGCTACACAAACACGTCCACACGTATGCACACATACACACAAACATGTGCAAGCCTCCTTGCTGTGGAGCCAGTAGGCTCATGGGTAAATTTAGCCACGAGGCCTCTTCATATCATCTGTCATATCCGCTGTGCCAGACCCCAAGTGAGACTTCCTCTGTCCACAGTCCGAGCATAACTTGGCTGCTGTTTACTCTTTTTCTGGAGGAACATGCAGGCACAGATCACCTCTAAAAGACGGCAACCTAAATTCACCCCTTCATCAGTTAATAACAAGTGCAAACGATGTGTGCACGTTATGGTCAAGGCAAAAGAATGGCTGTGTACAAAAATAAAACATGTTTCCAGATGAGGTTAACTGCTGCAGGGCGTCTGTACATGGGATCAGCCAAATATCTGTGCTTCTAATAAAGGTTCACTATTGATACATTCCAACCTGGGACTAAACCTACTCTGTCTCACAATGTAAAATGTCAGGTTGTCAGGACACGAAGAGGCAAAAAGGTCAATTCTGCAATGATGCACAAACACATATAAACGTGCTCTCTCTAACATCTCTCTCAATGATTTCCCCCCTGCTGCACCCGTCAGACTGTAGTTAATTTCATTAGCGAGCTGCAGGAGCAGATGTGTAGGTTTCAGAAGGAGATCAATAGCAAGATCCAGGAGAAAAAGGCCCTGGAGATCCCGGCCGACAGCAGCGCGGCTGTGGCCTGCTGCTCTGAGTCCAGCGAGGGTGGGGGCTCCAGCCCCGGGCCGTCCTGTGACAGAACCTCAGGGGAGAAGCACCAACTGGACGAGGATCCAGACGGGGCTGATGGGAGCACGCACAGCCTGAAAGAGGCTAGCTCAGATGCAGAGGAGCAGTTCCCCTATGGAGGAGAGAGTGTAGGCACAGCCCGCCAGCATGGTGTTGTGTGGAGCATGGGTCGTCTCACTGCAGTGCGTGTGTGTTAAATGCACCGCGTGTCCTCGGCGCACCGGTCACCGTGGTGACAATCTGTTCGTTTAACCAGGAGAGTTAATCTGTTATGAATCAGCGTGTGACATAACCAATACCAGCAGGTGCCTTTCATGTCTTGTGAGTTTTGTGCAACGTGCGGACTAACAACACATGCTCAGTTAATCCTGCTATTGGAGAGACACTCCAGCTGGACTAACATTTTTTCCTCATGTGGTGTCTTAGGGCTTACTGAAGGAGCTCCGTGTCCTCAAGGACAGAGTGGAGCACCTGGAGGATCAGAAGTTACAGTACGAGAAGAAACTCAAAGCAACCAAGGTAAAAGCAAGTTGTGACTTTCATGGAGTCTAGACTTTGAAACACACACCAGAGCCCAGATTCCACTGTTAACTGTCCACTGAACTTTCCCTAATGCTGTCCAGTCTGATGTTCCAGCCAGTTAAGTGAGTCATTTTCTTTTCACACACTCTCATTCACGGGCACCTCTGTATGTTTTCTTAAAACGTCTGTGGGCTATTTCAGGTCAAATTTAAAAGATGATAGAAATAAAGTTAATGATGGCTTAGTTACTTTTTTAGCATTCTACTTTTATACTCTGGTATGATCTCATTGACTTATTTTACTTGATTTTGTCATTTCTGTCTCTCTCAGTCCTTATTGCTCTTTACATGTCTGCTTAAGGCTGAGTCCATCACGTTCGTTGTGTTGTTATTCTTCTATTGTCAAAATAACATTTGCTGATTCATCTCTCCAAGGTGTTGCCTGAATTGGCTTCAGGTTTGTTTTTTAATGTTGGCGTCCACACGCCTTTATTATTTTGGTGGCTTTCCAACGACATCCACCTGGCAGTTGTACAGTGTTAGTTAGTTCTGCATAAAAGATAAACTGCAAAAACCAAACTTTGGTTTTGAAATGTCGATCAAACATAGCCCTCTCTATCAAATCCATTTCCCTTTTCCTTCTTAGTTTGTTTTTCAGGAGCAGACAATTAGACCACTGCTGCTAGCTAAGAAAATCTGAATGCTAACTTGACTAATTGGCCACAGATGTTGTGATTGCAGAGTGATATATAAAAGATTTTATATGTGAGTTTATTACTTTTTACAGTCCTTTACTGTCATTTGGCTTTTTTAACAGTTTAATGTATTGAAAAATCAAAGTTATGACGTGATGACTAAGGAAGAAAGTGTTATTTCCATTATTCCACTACCAAGTTTTTCTCTGCCAACACAATACTCTTTTTTTTTTTTTATAACTTTTTAAACTTTTTAATAAATTTTTTATAATTTTGTGGATTTTACATGTGTCAACACTTTAAATTCAGGGGCATGTCTTGTTTTTGTTACATGTGAAAGTGCTTCTAGCCGTGCGTGGTTAAACAGACGTGTGCTGGCACATGAATACAGAACTCTATGCTATAAGACTCCTCGCTGTGTGGCACCTACAGGCGGAGATCAGCAGCCTGCAGCAGCTCCTGCTCAGTAAGAACGCTGAGATCGAGAGTTTGCACACTCAGCTGCTGGCCAGACCCTCTCTCACCACCGAGAGCTCAGAGAGAGGTAAGCAAAGCACTCACAGCTTCGGGCCCCGCTCCAACCTGCCAACGACAGCCTCTCCCAGTCAGAGTTACCTGCCTGGATAGAAGACGCAGATAATGACTTTAATTCATTTACTTGTAGTAACAGCTGTGGGTAAAACTCTGCCCTGGCCTTTGATAAACTGCCTCATTATGCGTCTCTGTCTCTGTCTCTCTCAGAGGAGATTTACAGGAAGCGGCTAAATGCCAAATGTAAGCCTGGACAGTATTTACCTCAAATCATTTTAAACCCATCTGGGCCATTTGGGTACTACTTTTTGATTTTATGTGTATTTCTGTTCTCTGGACATTTCTCTTTATTCTGTTATCTTCCTTCTGCTCTTCGGGCTGATTTGACAATCACCACACGGCTTCCAAAATTACCTAATATTCCATCTCTCCTCCCTCTGGCTCCTTCGACATCTTCATGGATTCCTCAAATCATCATCTCCTTTTGGCTCCTAATTTTGTCTGTCAAGAATAAAACCTCCTCTGGGGCCCGGGCTTCGTATAATCACTGTCACCAACGACGCTGCCTGTGTGACTTTCTTTGTTATGGAGGAAGTGGCTTAAGATGCTGACATGAAGATTGCTGGTTAAGGTTTCGGTGAATCTAAAAATACATGGTTAGGATGGCACTGTAGTGACAGATAACACTCAAATAGATGTTTTGCCTCTCCCTCTTTTCTAAATAAGCAAATTATATTTGTCAGGAGGAGCTGCCAAGAAATAAACAGTGTGCCGTTTCTCTTTACAGACCAGGAAGTGCAGAGGCTCAAGATTGGAATGAAATCACTGGTCACTGCAAACGATGAAAAGGTAACTTACCAGGACCATGGAAAAGTATCCCTTCACTTTCTCCTCAGAACATCTGTGTGTGATTTAGCGGCATAGAGCAGCATGTGTCTACGACAATGTGAATGTCTGACTGGTGTGTATATAGCAGCGCTACCATCACTGCTGTTCAGAAAGGTTAGAAGGCAACTGTTTTTAGATGTTGTCGTTTCTTTGAGGCACCACCCTGCTTCCCTTTTAGTACAGAGGGGCTTTTGTATTCTCCCTCCCAGAGAAGCGTGGACTTTAAAGACTTACAGACATGGCCCTACATGTGGCTCACTAGTGAAGAGGGACACACACACACCCCAAGGCGAGCCATTTCAGGCAAAGCCACACTGAAGTAGGCCACGATCTGCCAGGCCTAATTTTGGACTGAGCAGCGTCGAGAGAACCATGGCGAATCCAGGCACAGGGCCACTTCAAAAAAAAACACACACACACACGTACTCCGTGCAGCTGGTTACCACAACTGAGATTTCCAGCCAGGCCTCTTGTCAGTCCCCTCCCTACCCACGACTTTGATGTAAAGGCCATATGGTGGAAGAGGGCTTTTTGTGAAGAGTATTGGTCGGCTACAGAGTGGAGCAGATAGTCCACATGTGCTTTCTAACCCTAGATAAACATCTTAATTAGGTTCTGTTGACCTCAAACCTTCTGCTCTGTTTTCTATAGGACCGGCGCATTGAGGAGCTCACCCTGCTCCTGAACCAGTGCAGACAATTCAGAGAGGTCACGCACGTCACAAGGCAAGGTAATCAGCTTACTCCTTTATCCTCCCCTTGAAATATTCCTGTTATCTCAGCTGCAACATTTCAGCTTAATGAAAGCTGCTGCATGTTTAACAGAAACGTGCCGACCGCTTGAGTGGAGGAAAATACAAACATCTCATCTTTGTGACTGTAGCTCCACCTGCTGTCCTTTTGTTACCCAACGGGAGGACGTCTTCGAGCAGCAGCGAGGAAGAGGAGCAGCTGAAGAACACAGACTCTGCCAGTGCAAAATCAGAGGACGTGAAGTCCGAGGTCTCCCAGGTTTCCACCAACAGCTCTTCCTCCCACCACACGTCCCTGTTGTCAGATCAGAAGGACAGTGACTCCAGGTAGTGCAGCAGCTCGACATCCGCGTTTGACTTCCGCATCTTTCTTTTATTTCACTGAGATGTGTGTGCTTTTATTTCTGCAGAGCAGAACCACAGGCTCTATCGAGCAGCACGAATGACCTGACAAGTGGACCTTCACAAGGGGTACGCTTCAATCATCATGCAAACATAATGTGCAGGCTAATCATTTGTGCAGCCTCTTTGGTGCATATAATAACAGTGTTTTGTGCAGAGTGGCACCAGGAGTCAGACGATGCCTGCGAATTCCTCCCTGTCAGAGCAAAACGGCACCGGAGGGAGCAGCAGCGAAACCCAGAGCCAGAGGTCTCCGGATGGGAGCGAAGATGGAGACACCAGCCAAAGTACAGTAAATGCAGCTATACTAACTCTGATGATTAATAGTGCACCGTAATGATCCCACACAGAGGATGAGACTGGATTTTTCTTTGTGAGGGCAGCATTTCCCATGAACAGGGGCTGTATTCAAGTTGAACTAAACCACTCAGCTGCGATCGGACGACCGTGACACCTTTGATCACAGATAATTGCAGAGTGTCCTGACAGAGCAGATGGATGATGGGATATACTTTCCCGCTGTGATGGACCACATCCACCCCAGCTCCACCCTGCCCCGGCTTCAGTGGCGGGCCACAGCTGGAGCCCCACCCGGGTTCCTCTGCCAAACCCTGAGCACAGACGAGACTGACTGCAGCTTATATCAGAATGATCACACCTTGTGCATTTCAGCGTAATCCCCTGCTTTGTCACGGGACATTAGCCGATGTATTATTTGCTGAACTCAATGGTCTTGAACCGGCGCTCCCTCTCCTGAATAAAGCAGCAGACCACCACATGCAACACTTAGCTCTTAATGTGCTGTTTAGCTTTTTGGCTGTTTCTTATTCAAGACTGTGTCTCCAACTGTTACACAGATCAAATCGTTTCAAAAGGTCTTGTGCTGAAATGTCTATTCGGAAGGTTACAAAGAGCCTCTGTCTGCTCAAACTTTGGAGCTTGAACTATTCAGCTGGATCTAAAATCTTTTGCAAACTCTTAGCGGCCCTGTGCGCCGCATTGTGTCCAACGTGTGCTCAGCAGTAAGGAGACTGTGTTTGTAACCTCTCACAGGAAAGCTGGAGCAAGCCGATGACAGCACTTCAAGCAGTAGCTCCCCTGCTCATACAGGGACCAACTCACAGTCTGGCCAACGAGCTGTGGGCTCACCAGAGTACATGAAGAATAACAGGAGCTTCAAGAGACTCTGGGGAAAGTGAGTATGGTGAAACGTATGAATACATCAACATAATGACCTTAGACAGGAAGAGGATGACAACTAATGGACTGTACTTTGACTGGCCCAGAACAATAATATTGGGTTTGAATGATATCCTCTATCCATAACTTTTATTTAATTCAATTTTCTTCTTCAATGCGTTGTATATTTAATAAAATATAGTATTTGTTGTAAATTAAGGTTTAGGTATTACACTATATTTCCAAGTTATTATAATAAAATCATTAATATTAATTTATTGAGTCAAGTAATACATTCTTACCTGTAGCTCAGCAATAAGGGTCAAAAGCTTTTTTCTTTATTTATCTAAAAAGATAGCCACAAGTGTGTTTACTAAATTTATCAGACCTGTTTTTTTTGTTCATTGTATTGTGCAAACTAAGTGCCAGAGACTTCATTTGTTTCCATGCAGACTTCGAAGGACCCAGTCTGGAGGGCTGCAGGCGGTGGATCCAGATGCCGGTCAGTTCAGAAGAGGGGGGCTTCGTGCTACAGCTGGGCCCAGACTCACCAGGACGCCTGAGTCTTATGACTCCACACGGTAAAACTCTGAGCTCCTCTACCTCACCTTCCACTAAACCTCTTTTTGTGAAGTCGACCATATTATTTATTGTTTTAAAAGAATCTTGGCTTGCTCTCTCCTCTCATCCCAATGTCTAGTGAGAAGACTTTACAGGATTTCTATTAGCAAAACAAAATGCATGCTGAGTGACTATTGCAAAACCTCATGTTAAATCCATTATCCCGTTCAGCATCTAATTAGTTATTTTTGTTTTCCCTGGCAGTGATATGAATATTCCATTCAGCCAGTGGACCAAGGAGCAGGTGTGTGGCTGGCTGGAGGACTATGGACTGGGCCAGTACGTCAGTCTCTCCAGACAGTGGGTAGAAAACGGACAGACGCTGCTGTCTGCTACAGCTCAGGACTTTGAGAAGGTCAGACAGTAAACCGGGACAGTAAATGTCCCTTTACTCCAAACACTACTAAAATACCTTGAATTTAAAATCCCGTACTAAGATGTGCATATAAATCTAAACTGTTGATATACTGAAATCTGTCACGGTTTATCAGGAGAAAGTAAATTGCTTGGTGCGTGGGTATAAATCACACAGTCCTTTCTGTCCTCAGGAGATGGGCATGAAGAATCCTCTGCACAGGAAGAAGCTGCAGCTCGCTCTGAGGGCGTTCACCACCAAAGTTATAGAGAAGTCGTCAGAGCTGGACTACATCTGGGTCACACGTGAGACATGTTTCTTTCACCTCAAAAAACAAAATGACGTGTTTGGAACCATCTTTTCAACACAGCAGCTACAGGGATTCATGTCTGATTTGATTTGACCCTTCAGGCTGGTTGGATGACATTGGTTTGCCTCAGTACAAGGACCAGTTCCATGAGGCCCGAGTAGATGGTCGAATGATACAATACCTCACAGTGGTAAGACTCTACTTCATCTCCATCAAATCTAAAACATCATTTTATAAAGAAAAAACAATGTCAAGGACTTGTATGTACACTAATATCCTGCTGTCGTTCCTCCAGAATGACCTCTTGACACTAAAGGTCACCAGCCAGCTTCATCATCTCAGTATCAAGTGTGCCATCCATGTCCTCCATGTCAACAAGTTCAACCCCCACTGTCTGCGGCGCAGGCCGGGAGAGGAGGTGAGCCCAGAGAGAACGGAGCAGGCGCAAGCTGCTGCCGTCTGTAAAATGGTGTCACTCCACCACATACAGTCATTCAGAAAAAAGGACACTGTAGGAACTGAGACGTTCCCACATGGTGACCAGATGTAATCACACCAGTCGCCCACAAGATGGTGACAAAGCATTTTATGAGTTAGAATTTGGGCATTTGGGCATTTCACATAAAAATTATATTTTATTTACTTTCTGCAGAAGCAGCCCAGTCCCTCAGAGGTGGTGCAGTGGTCCAACCATCGTGTGATGGAGTGGCTAAGGGCTGTGGATCTGGCTGAGTACGCTCCCAATCTACGGGGCAGTGGCGTTCACGGAGGTCTGATTGTAAGTGCCGATACCTTCTGTGACGTTTTTTTTTTTTTTCAGGGAATGCTGAGACCTTAACTGCACTGCTCTTAAAATACTCCTCCACAGATACTGGAGCCGCGCTTCAGCTCTGAAACGTTGGCCCTGCTCTTAAATATTCCACCTCAGAAGACGTTGCTCCGGCGCCACCTTGCCACGGCCTTCTCCGCCCTGGTTGGGCCTCAGGCCACGCAGGAGAAGCGAGAGTACGGCAATGCCACAGGCCACGTGCCCCTCACTACCACTGCTAAAGTGAAGGTATTTAAATACATCTATGAGTCAAAATATCCTGTGCACGGAATGAAAGTGAATGATTCATGGGATAAACTTTGTGTTTTCAGCCAAGAAAGTTGGGCTTCACCCAGTTCAGTCACCTGAGGAAGAGAAAACCTGACGACTCTGCGGATTACATCTGCCCTATAGACAGCGGTGCGCTGACAGTGAATGGGGTTTCCCGACTGCCCTCTGCGGCGCTCAGGGGCCTCAGCCCCAGCTTGGAAAGACAGGCCGAGAGGCGGGAGCAGATTGGGATAAAGGTTGAGGCGAATGGCCCCAAACAATGATTTCAAACTGTCCATGGACTCAGTGCTCTCCCTCTAAGTGACTTTTGTGAACCAGTGGAGATTCCAATGCAGGAACTCAATACCTGCGAAGCATCCACGTGATGATTTGCTGAATGGGCTGCAAAGATGCTGCCTTGAGCAGTTGATTTCACTATTGTTTGTGTATTTCTAACCCGATGTCGCTTGCACAATAATCACCCACATTTACGATGAATGACATTGTGTGAAATGTTTTAATGAAAGCTGCTCTCTGCATTCCTTATATGGTCGGATTCCAAAGCTTTTACTTTTGCTCTCAAACAATACATTTTACCGACCATTTTGTATCTACATCTTGTTAAATATCTGGATTTACTCCACAGTATCGTATCAGTTAACGTGTTGCTGTCGTGTCTTTATGAGGGACAAAAAGTAGGATCCTTTTGATAGTTCATCAATGGTACTGATCTGCACCTTCAAATAAAGCTCGTTGATATACCACCGGTTTCTCCTCCATTAAAGTTGACTTGTTTCACGTGATCATTGTGAATATGTAGAAATATAATAAACATCAGGTCAACAGTTAACCTACTACAGCACACTGTCCTTGAATTAAAACGTGTGAGAGCTTCTATGTTTATACTTAAAATAAAAATACAGCATTAATGTTGTTTGTGTTGTTGTTATAGAAAAAGCAGGGAACAACTGTGAGGCCTCTTGACATCACTTCCTGAAGATGGAGCTTAGGGTTTGAAAAGATAGTTAATCAAACAGTGCCCACTACTGGTACAATATTAAAACAAATGTTTTACGTTTCTTTTAAGAATAGCCTGAAAGGCAACTTTATTCTTTTTGAATTGACTTTCATTATTTTGTCATTTACTTTAATTAATTGATGTTTTGATTATAGAAAGCCTTTATTGTCAATGTTTCCAGGTAAACCAATGGTGCTTTTCCACAATAAACAACATCCAACATGCTGAAAACTATACATACATTATTTTAAAATCGTTTCGTCACATCCACCCATTTCCATGGATTTGTAAAACACTTCTTCCCAGATCTGTTTTTCCTTTTTAAACAAATTGGAGCCCAGTGTCTTGCACAAGGACACTTCAGAACGCAGACGGGAGGAGCTGGGAATCATACCAAGACCCTACTGGCTGTTGGACAACCCACGCTGTCTCCTAAGCCACAGCTGTCCTGCAGTTCCATCATTTTAATTCATGGTGATGGCTATTTCAACTGTAACAAGGCCTTTTTAGGGTTCTATAAACACAAATTAAATTAACTACTACGAATAAATACTAATATCTAATATCCCCATCATCAATCTTCAGTTTGCTGTGATTGTTATGATACTGCTGAGGATTAGTGTCAGTAGGAATACTCCATTTAACTCGCAGACTGAGGGCTGTAATGTAACAATGGCCTCAGTGAATGGCACAGCGCTGGGGCGTTTCTCATCAGTCCTAATGAATCCTCTCAGATTCTGCAGGCGTGGCCGACAGGGCAGCAGTCAGCTCCCCTCTGAACCCTCCTGCAGAAGCACACAGCCTCAATTATACTAAACACAATAATTAGGGAATCTTTTGCTGTTGCATATCATTAGATCCCCAATGGAGAACATCCTGATCAATGATTACAAATGACAGGTTCATAAATAAATTAGTCCGGCTGATAAGTTTGTACCACCACTCAATTGATCATTGTTAAACGGAAAGTAGAGAGACGCAGGAGTGACGATCGGGTTTGCATAGGTCCTGAATGTAAAAAGGTTTTTTTACTACAATTGTTAGTGTTTTGTCCATGACTTGGAAATATCTGATACACAGATTTTAGATTTAGGAGACGTGAAACAAAGCAAACTATTGGCGAACATCTAAAAACCAGCAGATGTCAGTGTTGCCTTTGGATGTGTGATGTGCCATAAAGACGGCCAGCGCTGAACCTTCACAGTCCACTCAGGGAGGGTCATAACCGCGTGTAAAAATATGGCTGTCTTAATATTATTCAATTTTCTTCTTCAATGCGTTTCCTGTGTTTGTCACTCAGGGTAAGTGTTCTTCTTGTCTTTGCATTTAGTTTGCTGAGGAGGAGTGAGGCCTGTCGGACTTGGTTGCAACATTTTTAATTACACTTCCCACTGCACATATCGTTTGTGCCATTTGCATGAGCTCAGTCTGGTGTAGTTTTAAATAAGAGTTTAGAACTACAGTTCAGCTTAAGAATTAAAAAAAAAGTATTACATTTGTTTTCATAAGTGTAAACAGACACACTTTAAATTACTGTGAAAGGTAAAAAAACAACTTTACAATTTATATATAACACAAATCTATCCAGTATTCTTTCTATTCTGTTCTATTTCTCCACTAACTGTGTGTGTTGGGGTGGATTTAATGTTGTGTGTGCAAGTGTGTGTTAAGAGGGGATGTAAGTGTTTATAATAGTGCATCTTAGCTAATTTCAGTAATGTGATCCAGCCTCCACTGGCTGACAGTTTAATGGCTATTATTTGTGTCACACGCTCTCATAACACTCATGCAGTAAATTGCTATATGTGCAGGAGTCTGTGCTGTGACTGACATCTTATCTTTCCATATGCTCTCTATTGTTTTAATTAAGTGAAAGCAATGGTGACATTTATGGGATTTAAAGTCACTTGTTAATGCCCGTAGACGAAAAAATCATGGAAGTAAATTATCAGGGTTTATGCTTCGTAAATAGTTTTTCAACCCTTTGCTAATGATTACACGTGATGCTCCACTCTTACTGTCAAGTCATTTGACGACATCAAAGCATGACAAACATTACGTCGGCGATGCCTTCTCCCTTTGCTCTCTCTGTGTCATCTTCATCTTCGATTCTCCTGCTTAAAGTAACGCCAGTGTGTCGGAGCTGAAAGTCCTCACCCGGTGTCTGAACTGTGGACCCAGTACGACGTCTTTAGTAGAGCGTAATTGCATTTTTATATGATGTCACTGGTCGTTCCTGTCATTAGCTTGCCACCAGCTTGCCAGTTTGGGGAACATATTCAATGTTAGGGCGGTGCATGTGTTGCATACTCCCCATCCAGCCCCTGAAAGTCTATCTGTCTCCAGCACACCAGTTTGTTCTGACAGGCCTGCCACAATGATGACTGCATCAACCAGATGCGGCAGAGCAGCTTGCAAGCCAACCCTGACACACCGTCAAAAGGAGCAGCCAGCCGTCTTCATGAGCCTTCTTCTGCCCCATCAAACCTCAGAGCCCATCTCATCCTGTACACCCTGCCACCATCCACCGGGCTGCTTCTCCCCGTTCGCTTCCCAGGCTGAATGCAGCCTAACGACTTGATTTAGCATAAATGCTGTCACTATTCCCAAATCCAGTGGCTATAAATGTCCTCTAATAATGTGCAGATAATCTGATCTCATCACAAAGACTCCGAGATTGCCCTAAATGAGCATGATGGAATGTGATCGGGGAACTGAAGAAGAGGAGTTTGGTAACAATCGTTGCACCAGTTCATAAATACATCATTTGTGTGACATAAAGATTGAGAATGTATTATGTGAGGCCAGTAAACATAAAAATAAAATGGCAAAATGAAATTCTGATGGACAACTTGGGTTTCAGATTCAGATTCATTCAGATTCTGAAATAATTCCACACTACCTGACCTGCCTTGGTTTCCTTTTTTCAAATTCATGACTCTTTTTTCATGGAGAGTTCTGATAAGTTAATGTAGAGAGATGTTTGTGGACCAGTTTACGTTGGGAAAGGTGCAGCTCAGACAGATTCTAAAACAATTGCAATCAGGCTTTTAAAAGTGAACTCGACAATTGGTGGAAAATGTAAAACAGAGCGCAGCCTTATAAAATTCCCATTCGTTACTGTTCACTATACAATTACTATAGCCACTAGGGCTTTGCCATTTGACTTTTTTTTTTATTTTGAAAAACCAGTACAGTTCAGTAGTCAGGCTGCTGTCATGAAGTTCCAGAAACTGGAAATACTACTGAGATTTTATTCAAGGAAAACATAAACAGAGAGCAAAATACCGAATTCCAACACAGCCAGGGGGAAAAAAAGGATCTGGAAAACAGATATTTAATAGAGTGTTTACACACAAGATTCAACTGTCCACTGTAATATGTGCTGTTCTGGCTGCCAAAACTATCATTAAAGTGCTGAAACTCAAAAGAGTTCCCAGGTCAGAGGAGTGAAGCCGTTTCCTCACCTCAGGCCATCATCACGGGTGATCAAGACTGACACGCATCACCACAGGCCTTCGTTTCCAATAACAACACCTGTCTGACTCTCTGGGTGAAACTGGACAGAGGAATGCCGCTGCAGATAACATTTCACATGTGCCACATTGCCTCAGAAGACATTACGGCATAATGCACCACAGAGGAGAGAGATTCAGAGGTTTTGGTTGAGTGTGATAACAAAATTCATCTGAGAATAACTCCTGATATGTTGCTTAATAAAACACATACATTCATACGCACACTGCCATATGTCCGTACTACATATACTGCATTTCCAACCCTCACTTATAGTACTGTTCCACTGCAGGTTTTACACACTTACCAGAGGTAATGGGCTTCTATTGTTTTCCAAAATCAATAAAAAGCAGCTTGCAGAAGAGATACTTTGTCCTTTGTTCCACAGAATTATTTGCAGGCCACATAACATTACAATGCTAATTAAAATAGCATCATAAAGAATGTTTTGTTTAACGGCATGATTGCATGAGTCCAAAGCTGTAAGCACAATCAGAGAGAAGTACAGAACTACTTGAACACAAAGAATTCTTGGTTTTAAAAAAGGTCACACGTTACAAAATACCTCAGATGAAAATGCTGCTTGTACGCAGACTCCTGGAGTCGATGGGGATCTTTATTGGGTCATGTGATGTGAAACATAAATGCAAATATATTACATTTTTCCAAAACAGTGACAAGAAACCACAAGGCCAAGCATCTAGCATCAGGGCAGCAGATTTGTAAGGCTCAAATGCAAGTGTATAGCCGCAGTACAGGTTATAAATAAATCCTGCTTAGTTTGCTCAGAAGAACAGCCTGACTGAGACAGCAATGGAGTATAATGTTAAACCCAGTCACCATGTTAGTTTATTGTATTTGTATGCAAAAATACAAACTCAGTAAAAACAGTAGAGGTTAATGATGATCTAATTTATTTTAAACCAAATTACTGGGACAAGCTAAATTTTTCACCTCAAGGGCCTTTTAGCATTTGACATTTTAAGGGGCCAGGGTAATGAATCTATGAATGGTTCGCTAACGCATCCTGTTTACAAACTTCCCAAACGTACAGCCGAGACGCCGAAATGAGAACGCCTCATTTCAGCAATATTGTATCACGAAATATGCATGAAAAAACAAACCACAACAGCCATGCTTGATGAAATTACAGACAAAAAATGGTCTCTGATGAATTGGCACTTAATTACTGCTTGATTAGCATAATTATGCATGTTAATAGCATCTCAAATGAATTGCAGTTGTCAGGGGGGAGGAAGCATCTGTAGTGGCGGCAGCCTGATACATATTTTCTCCTATCCAACAGCGTTGTCTAACTCTTCCCCTTAAGTGTTCACCATTAATCACTACACACTCCTTTTCCTTTGGAGTGAAATTTGGCATTTTGGGATAATTGGGCTATTATGGTGTGCTTGTCACATCTGTAATAGCAGGCTAACGAGCCCCCTCGCGCGCTAGTGTTCAGAGATGATGGCAGAGCCTCGGCACTGAGTGGCGTGGCAGGTAAAGATACGGCTCAGTCACGCTGACACATACGATCCCATTATTTTAGCTATTACTGGATATCATCATACTAACATCCAGATATAGGATAGATTTACACTGCCAGCCTGATGTGGACGGATACAGGCGGATGTCTGGCTGAATGTGACAGATCGTGTTTTATTGTCCTCGGAGTAAAAACACAGGTTTTACATATACATATAAAGGAGAGTATGGGACGAATATTTAGATTCTTTCTCTTTTGTACAGAAAAACACTATCCATCTCTTGACCTGAGCACTGACTGGGTAATCCCACTCACTGATACACAACTTAAACTGGCAATATTACCCATGATGCCTTGCTTGCTGAACCAGAACCAATGCTGCCATAACAAAATGCACCACACTGTTTAGGATTCGCAATATTTGAGTTGTTGTCACTGAATGACGTAAACTGGTTTTGAATGAGCTCAGCGTCTTTTTAAATGAGCTACAGTTTGACATTACCCACAAACTTTATGGGTCTGATTTTGACAATCTGAGTTGCAACTATCAGTCAGTTTCTTCTCATTAATGTTATGTAATGAAAGAATAGGCCTTTGAGCTGAGGTGTGGGAATGAAAGCAGCACCATTCTCCCAATTCACTGAACCATCAAACTAATTTTGAAACTGCTATTTTAAGGTGAAAGTTGAGAAGATTTGCTTTAGAGAGAGGGAGAGAGGTATGACAGCAATCTCTGAAATGAAATCATATGAACACGAATGAAAGCATGTTTTGGGTTGGGGTCACTGTCTCTTCCTATAGTTTGTCACATGTACTGTTCCTGTACTATTGACTAAAAACAGCAACACGCTGCAGAATGACAGGCTTCTCTTGTCTCAATAACCTTTATGCTGTGAATGTGTGAATCTGTTATCCGTCGAGAATCAATTGTGTGATGGATTGCGTTGATTTCCCTCTCTGCGGCGTGCATCACAGATTCCAGGGATGACACAACTCATTTGACGGCAAACACTTCCTCCCACTGCCACTTCATCTGGCTCCTTATTATTGGCAGACGTGCAGAACAGTGGAGGGAGGCAGGGGAGGAAAGAGGTGGTCTCAAGGTTGCAGGTGGCAGCCAGGAACACTTATGGATTGAGGCAAAGGGCACAGTCTGAGATGAGCTTTGACTGCCTCATTAGGGATTCTCCTCAGGAGTATAACGCATTTGTAATCATCTCTAATCGCTTTTTGTTTGAAACTGTGTCACAAGTCTCCTGTACTCCAAGAATACATTGAAAATTGGTGAATTGAAGTGAAATAGCTACAGAGTCCATACTAATCAATGTCAAACCGTAAGAAACCTGTTTATTATATCAGTAGAACTAAAGAAAAACACACTCTAACTTTGAATGTTTAAACTGCCAGGTTTTAGGTAGCTATTATTCTGCTGCATAATTGGCATGGCCGTTGGCCTGTGTGGCAGGGAGCACCGTGTCGGATATTAACTCACTGACGCCCGGTGGTCTGTCATGACCACAGACAGCCTCTTAATGCCCTAATGGCTCATTTACATTATTGATGAGGCAACCCTGTGTCACCATAAACACAGACTACTTAAAGGAAATAATTTTATGCAAACTACATATTGATGCACCGATGATCAATTGGCCCCTTGTTTTGGGTGGTAATAATATGCAACTGTTGCAGGGTGAAGTACATCCTCAATTAGAGAGTTACTCCAAGAGCTGGCTGCGTCCAACAATAGGCGTGACTGCGTCACTGGTTCTGCTGACGAGAGGCAGAACGATTTCAGTGTCTTGAATGAGAGTAGTGTCTTCAGTTCAGCTTCAGTTCACTGGATGAGTCATTCTGACTCGTGAATGGATGTGATCTAAGTCTTCCTCTTATCAAAGAAACGCTGGAAGGTGTGTCCATCTAGGGTTCAACCCACAGAAGCTTCCATCCACCCTAGAATGGGTAAACAGGCGAAACTCATCCAACTCATCTTTCTACGCGTCCATCCTGATTCAATATATCCACCGATGTTTAGTGTCGAGCATTTGGAGAATCAATGATTCCACTCATCATCAGATAAGCTGTGGTCATTAAGTAGTTAAGATTATGGCATAATCCACCAGCTGTCAAGTTGGCTGGTACCAGGAGGATGAGTGGCCTGCTTTTACCTTTTAACTACTGTATCTGGCTTTTGATTTTAATGTGATCACAGTGGAGTCTCATAACATCACATGGATGCTGTAGAAGCTGATTATATTACATAATGTCCTTTATCGGTAACTCATTTCCTTGTTGTTTTAGGACTTGTACGATAAGATCACAGATACAACATCTATGACAACAAGAGGTGTGGCCACCTCCTTATGAACACAAACTCAACTTTTATATTTTTACTTTCTGCATTCTGTATAGTTGCCGAAGAAAGAGGACGCTTATTCATTCTCACCCACAGAAATTGTAGATATCCCCCAAAAGGTCAAAGAAGATAAATTTAAGGATCTGATTGTATAAGTGCTCTTCAGGGATATCTCCTTTTTTCCAAAACACAATAATCAATATTGTGATCAATTACAATTTGTTGTTCACACAGTGATTCAAATGGGGTCTGCCACGGATGCGATTGTGTCCCTGACAAATTGGGGACATTGTTTGCATGCAGGCAGAGTGTCTGTCTGCCATAGAATAGCACACAGCGCACAGAGTGACACGGGGGATTTGTCTTCCTGATTGATTGGCGTCATGCTTAAATGCACATCAATCTCTTGATTTCTAAGAACCACTCGTGGAGGAATCAACCCAGCGTAGAGCCACTGCGTGCTGCAACAAGGAAGCGCTTGGAACTTCAGCGCCGGCCACTTTTCCAGAGGGCCTGTGGCAGAATATCGTCATATTGACTGTGAGCAGACGCTGGGGACATGCTTGTCTGAGTATCACCATTTATATCTATGACCTACAAGGTACAGGGAAGTCACCACTTCCTATTCAATCAAAGATAGATGACCAGTATAGATCATTTAAGTCTGTGAATACACCTGCACAGTACCTCAGCCCAGCGGATTATTCCCTTTTGTCTTGAAAGGTCTTATGGTATAAATGGAATGGTTGTTACACTGCTTACACAAAAATGTTGTGGTAAATGAATGTCGGCCTTACAGAGGTCGGGCACAAAAGCGCCTTTGCCCCTTTCCTTCACTGACAAGGTATCTGTGGCAGCGCCTGCCTCTCTAAATTAAGAAGCCCATAAAACAGCTCCACTTTCAGGATCTCAATCACAGGGTGAGGACCCATCCCCACCCCTTAGGCCCCCTGGTAGCCTGCTGAGCCTCTTTTGAAATGAACTACCACTGTCTTCACTAGTGACCACAGATCCTGGTCAGATTGATTGCAAAGTATAAAATGTCCCTCTTCACTTTTGGCCCTTCCCTATATATCAGCCAGGAGGCCCGTCGTTTATCAGGCCCAGTGCTAGTATTAAGTATGCTGACTGCAACCATTAGGATAACATATACTAATGTAAAAGGCTTCGAGGAGGAGGGGGGGGGTTCTCTGGGTCTTAGAAGCAGTTGTTATGGCCACAGATATCGGCCAAGCTGAGGAAAATATAAGGGACACTATCAGAATTTCCCTGAAGTGCTACCTTGTATTTCCATAATAACCGTAGTTGTGGAAAAAAAATCCAAAATACAAGTTAATATATTTACATGTATGAATGTTTAAACTACACAGACATGCTGGTAGCAAAAAGGTGTTTATGTGCCATTGACCCTGTTACACTTTAATGTTTCGTAAGTGATGATTCCAGAGCTATAGCAACGGGGAAAGTAAGACGCTGGAGAAACAAGCAGTTGTGGATTTCATCAAATGGAATCCAGTGACATGCATCTTTCATGAGGTGGCATCATGTGAGTCCAGTTGAAGCAAAGGAAAGTGACAGAGATTGTGAGTGCATGGCAAAGTGTCAATCAAACACGGTGAAAGCAAACCCTCCTCTCTTTAGAGAAGCAACTTCTCCAGTGCGTCTCTGCCAGAGCTTTTCTTAGGTGTCAGACAGCTGGTGTCACAACTAGACCACTGTAATACCGCCGGCCCCCCTTGGAACAAATCCACTGCCAAAAATACCGTTTAATTACAAACAGCTTTTATTGCTTTAAACATTTAACCATATGTGCTCTCTACTACTTCATTTGTGTACTTACATCATCCATTTTCCAGCAACCTTAAAACGAATGAAAACCTTCAACCAGCAGCCATCACTGAAACAAAGGACCAAGACGTGTGAAAGGAAATGCACTTTCATCACGTGTAAATGTAAACAGGTGTGTGTGTGTACCATTACCGCATTTATAACACTTCGGAATAAAACAAGAAGACAATAGTGACCCTAATGTTTTGATATGCACAGAGATTGGGTGGACATTACTGCGGCACTGATGCAAACAGCCGCCAAGCGGGTTTGTCTGTCGAGCTGATGGCAGAGGAGAAAGGGGCTCCATATAAATGGGAAATTAGCAGGGAACATCGTCAAAAGTAATTAACTCCCCTCAGCACCACTGTCCATTAGCCCTGACATGATGACACTGGAGGGAGGGGGGGAGACATCCATGTCAACTCTGGCAGCCGCCTGCGCAGATCAGATAAACATTTTTTTGTTTTGTTTTGACGCCTGATTACAAAATGATTAGCCAGCGTGGCTGTCTCCTCCTTACCCTTCACCTCCCCTGTGGCTTGATTGACAGACGAGGTGATATGCTGTTGGGTCTGCGCAAGCTGTCCACCACCCTTAGTGACACACACACACACACACACACACACACACACACACACACACACACACACCGTGACTTTGGAGCTGTGTACTGACTCAAATACATTTTACCATTCACTCTCTTATTTTAAGTATCTTTAATATCAGTGAAAATCTATTTTGATATAATGTGTTATATACGATGGTATATCTGTATCGTTATGAATACACAAGGTGCCACAACTACAGTAATTTGCCTCCAACAAAGGTCTCTAACTATGACTTTAAAAAGTGCCTTCACAAGAAGTGTACTGTATTTTATCTATTGTGTTGTTTGCTGCAAATCTCAGTTCAATCACTATTTTGAGTGCAAAATAGTAACTTCAAATAACAGTACCCCTTCTCCCTTGGGTGTTTACCAGGTTTACCATACTGTCATGTCCCTGTGGTCAGTCATTAACCAGCAACTCATGTTTGACACCAGCTTTTTACAGCTCTAGATAAGGCACTGATAGCCCCTCTGCACAACAGTGTCACAGAGTGCACACATGCACACACTTGTGCATACACCCGTGCATACACTCACTCATGCATGCTCCACTGATGTTCTACGCATTTCATCAGAGTTGTGTTTGGTCACATGGTGCATTGCTTAAATGAGATCATTATTATGAGATTATTGTTCTAATTATGTTTGGAAACATTTTCCTCCAGCGGTGGAGGTGAAGCTAAAGAAAGTATTTGATTTGATCAGTGATGGAATAATGGATGACGGCCATGTGATTACTTGTTTAGATAAGAATGGATAGAGCACAGATAGATGCCCTTGTGTTTGTTTCAGTAGCAGTAGGAATGTGCATTGATCAGCCATGAGGCTGGGGGAGCTCATATTTTGATAAGGATACGATCAAAGCGTGATAAGGACAATATCTAAAATCTTTGGCTGTATTGATTTACTGCTGGTGTGTGTACAAATGACATTCCACCACCTCTTTTCCTCTGGAAACCATTTCTTTTCATTACACATAAAAAACTAATTTAATCTCAGTACACTGTAATATGTTTACAATATGTAAAATATCTGTTTACACCATCAAAGCAGACTGAATGTAGATATTTATGCTTGCTAGTTTAGATTTGAAACACATACTGCTGCACATGTAGCTGCTAAATTCACATTTCAAAAATCACACATTGGACAAAGATTATAGTTTACATTTGGTGTCAGTTTGACATATTTTCAACGTATTTTCCAACAATGCCAGGTCCAACAATGATATTTTAATCTGTGCTTTACCACGATAAAAGTAATAAAAGCTAATGTTTTAACTTTGGACCTTCTCTGTCACTGTAGCGTCTTGGAGTACAGCCAACGTTACTGATGGGATTGTATTATGGTTCCATAATAGTAACACATTGCTCTAAAGTCATTATATTCATAAATTGAATGGGCACTTTAAACTGAGCCGTATAAAGATTGCTGTGTCTCAAACAAATCCTGCCGTTGAGCGTGTGATTTCAACTTAACTAATTTAAAATAGAGCTAGTAGAAAACAAGATATTTGAAAATGAAAGTATTGAGATGTTCAGCAGACATTGTGAGTGAAAAATCTAAGGACAAGTATTGTATGTTTCAGGGCTAAATCAAATATGATTTGAAATGTTTTCTGCATTAGTGGATCTAGGTTCCAGAGGACTTTGGTTTCCTCTCCCCAAACATCATCTGTCAGTAACTGTTGTGCAATCACACAGGTGTTTATGCTCGATATGCCCTAACCTGCGACAGAATCATGTGCTGCAGCACATGGTTCTGTGCCTTGACCTTTGGTCTCAGGGCGGTTTTGGAACAGCAGTCACATTTTAAAGCATGCACTGAGTCCGGATTAAAAAATAATTAACTGAGTCACTGTAGGAAAAATGAATGATGGCAGAACTGTCCAAATAAAAAGTGATTTTGTTTATTATTATTATTATTATGTTTATTATGAGACCATGTGCATGGGTAATTAGATTGTTATATGCTCAGGTGACATGAAGGATCTCATGGATTTCCCAGATCTCCCTTGTAAATTTAAATATAAATACATTTGCTATCATAATTAAACATGATTAGATTGGGTGTGAATTCCTGTACTTGCCTCATTATGCACCAAGCAGAAGATAAACTTTTGATAACATTTGTGTATTTGTGTTTCACTATCCATCTGCCGGTAAGTGTTAATAATTTGCAGAACAAGTCAGGACTTGTTTATGATACCTGAAGACAAAACGCTGTCTAAATATCCTTAGACATAATTTATGAGGGTTCTCCTTCAGAGATGTGGTGACACCTTCAATACTCATGTGGCCATGTGATGAAGTCGTCGCTCGGTTTGGGACTGGTTCTTCCATTATTTTACAGCAGACACTGGGTGCTCAGCTGATTATAAATCACCTTGGAAACACATGGTGATGCAAAATCCATAATGTGAACATCATGCTTAGAACCATATTTAAGCATTCAGGAGCGCTGCTACAATTGCCTGTTAGCATGTATTTTGCATTTATTTACCAATTAAAAATGCATTTGGTATGGATTTGAAAGTACTATGCAAAGCTGCATTGCTCCTGTAAACAGATTATGGTCCTGAGGGACAGTGTGGTATTGAATTAATAAATAGGCCTACTATGATTTATGATAATGCATAAGAGAACCAGGGCTCCTGCCCTCAGTCCCTTAACTCCAAGTGGGGACAGGCATGTTAGTACAGTACTACAGTGCCAATATATTTCATCTGTCCAGAGGAAACAGGACTATTTAATCCTCTTCAAGCTCATTTTTATTTGATGTTGTTCTAATCATTTAGCATATTCCATATATGGCCTTGATAGTAGCTTTCATGTGATCTTCCTATAAGATGGATGTAGGAAAGAGGAACTCATCCCGAGTACTCACTCTTACTCTCTGTGCTTTACCCGCTCTACCCCTTTCACAAATGCACGCACAAGCGCGCACATAAATGTACACACACACACCTATAACTAGTTTGCATTGACCTCCATTCTTTGTGGACAGCTTGGAACCGGAACCTCATTACAAACCATAACCAGTAGCTCAGAAATTATGTTTGGCCTCATTACAGGACCAGGCTTAGGTCCCCATGAGGTCCATTGGTCCTGACAGGGTCCGCATCTATGTTGAAAAAGGTTCTGAAGTAGTAAGAAAAATAATCACATGGAAACACACACACACGCTTAAGTTTTTTCTTATCTTTTAAGGAATATGAGAATCACCCTGGACTCTGATCTCTTAGCTTTGGCGCACACACAATCGGCAGGGGCTGCGCGGCCCATGTTAAGCAGCCAGTGGATGGGAGAGCTCCGCGAGTGGGATAGAGGTGTTCGTTAAGGCCTCTTTCATTTCAGTTGACGTGCTGAACACTCCTAAGAGCAAGGGGAGATTTGGGGCATCACTATATGTGACAGAAGAGATTACTGAGGTAATCCTGCCTGCTCACCGGGGAATCATCTCGCCTTAAACTTACTCTTATTAACTGGTTCACACTCACAGTTGGTGCAATTAACCAATCTCTTAATGTACACCCATTTGATTTAGTTTCTGTATTCAGCAGAGCAATTGGACTAAATATCTTTTATTCCATGGCTCAGCTATGTTTCTTTCTAAGGCCCAGCTATTATCCCTTTAGCTGTGGGTTTGCAAGACTTTAGAATTAGTAGTCGTCTAGTTTTGTTAAACAATAGGCATATCCAGCAGTACACCTAATTACAAGGGTTCCTGGCTGGCTGGAAGGTTTTCTACCCCACATGCTCGTCAGGCAGTGGTGCAGTGAGGCCAACTGTTAAAATCAGACTTTCAAAAATCAGCTTTAAAGCCATGTTCGCTACTGTGGATCAATTTCGTTCTTTCTGGGGTCTGTGCTACGAAGCAATATCTGTGGTAGCTGAAGGTGACTCATGTATTACTTGGCTCATCACGTTTACCCCCATTTATACTTCACAACATACATTGTACAGTGCCATGTATGAAGCTCCCTTTGTAGGATTTGAAGAATGATTTTTTTTTTACCATTTAATAGCACAATTAAAATAAAGCATTACCCATGTTGGCTAGTGATCTGCTGAGCCTGGTTAAACAGTAACCACCCACATAGCGTGCTCTGAGGAGTGAAGTGGATGCTCGGGATGGTTTCAAAGTCAAGTCCAGGAAAAACAGTTGTGAGCAGGAGCAAAGGAAACCACGTGCTCGTATGAGGGCTAGCTGAGAAAATAGCAGCACAACAATGAAATGTATATAAATATATATTGATTTGAAAATGAAAAACCTCACATTTGAATAAAGCTAAATGAACCCCCCTATGGCCCATCATTCAAAACCCAGATTATGAAAATAACAATATCTAGTAAATGTAAACCATTTACACCTCAGCAAGGCCCTGCGGCCTTTTCCCTGGTCCTGTTTTTTTTTTTACAACAGTACAGTAGCTTGAATGTCTACAAACCATGGACAGGAAGACAGCAGCACATTATCACACCATGACTGTGACAGGGGTGTTTCCTCCTGCTGGCCCACGCTTTGGGAACCTTTGAAATGTAATTAGATTTTATCAGTCAGTAAAAAAAATTCTCTGTCCGGGTCATCTTGTGCGTGTCATGTGATCACAACGATAAGGGAGCCTTTCAGTGTGAATGAACATGTGGCCTTTGGCCTTGTGTGATTGTTTCACTGTGAGCGTGTTGCTATGACTGGTCTAACAGTGAACCTGCTTCAAATAACAAGAGAGGGGCGAACAATCATCTTTAATTATGATTAAAAAAAAAAAAACTTTTCTATGAAATCATGGACACATTCACTGATCTTCATTCTGTACTTTTATGAACTTGGTGTTCCATAGCAGAGCCACAAATGTGTTCCTGCCTGGGTCCACATCAAATAGCACAAACCCCCCTTTCTTTAATTCAATGAGACCAGCGGGGATGTTAATGTGAAGGGTAACTAAATGTCGGCAGCATGGTTAGGCCACACTGAAGTGAACTAGCAAGTTTAGAGTTGCTTTTATAAAATAGAGCTATGGTTTTCAGTCCTAACTCGTCATTCAAGTCGCCGTGGACGTGAACTCTGTAAATAAGGCTATTTTTAGGGTCACGCACATTTGCTTGTGAAACTTCTGTGCTCACAGAGAGAGACGCTGTGCATTGAGAAATACAAGCGAGAGAGTGAAACTAGAACGGGGGAAGTATGGATCTGTGGTGTGGTGTTGACAGGAGCAATATCCATCAGGCAGAGCTGAGGCCGCCCTGCTGTCTCCCACTGATTGAATTAGAGTTGGTCGAGCATGGCTGCCAGCTACAAGAGAACCACAGGTGCTTCCTGTTGCCTGGCCTTGGAAGCCTTCGAGCCTCTACCCAAGTCCAATATTGCCTCATGTTATTCTCAGTTGGATAAAGCTTAGAAGGAAAATTTAGTCACATTAGCGATTGGTTCATAATTTGAACGTTTTAATGGGGATAACTCGGATGGCATAAAGTGAAAGAAACTTTAAGGAGATAATAATCTGTTTCCCAACACCAAGCAGCCACAGTGGCCTGATCTACGTCCACACAGGCATATAGCTAAACTAATTAATAACAGTCCAATTATACCATAATTGATATTGATTGTCTACACAGAAATGAATGTTTTCCAGCTAAAGTGAATGTAAATTGGAGATGAGATTGGTTACTACTCTTTTCAGTCTGCTTCCTCGAGCACAATGAATGGACAGAGACTGCAAGGTTTTTATGTTGTAATAACCATATTCACCAAAATCAATAGCGCGTGGGAGGAGGCAATAATGCAGGCTAACTGAAGGAAATGAAATCAGACACAGAAAGACAGGACACAAGTAAATAAGGTGAATTGTATTGAAGAGTAGGCTTTTCATTAAGCACAGAGCCTGCGAGTGTTGGCCTGCATCATTTGATTTTGGGGACACTTTTTTTATAATCTTCAACAATAAACAAAATATTCTGGATCAGCACTTTTTTGCAAATGCTATTGTTCTCAACAAAATAAGCAAATCATTAAGAATTTACCGTGTTTCATTTCTACGGTACGCTGTGTACAACACGTGTTCTCTTACACACACACACACACACACACACACACACACAGCTCCTGTTTCTCCGGTTTCACCCATTACTTCAATTTCTCTACATTGTTCATCATCATTATTGGCCCCTTTTCAGTTCTTAATTAAAGCACACTACCCCGCCCTGCTTTCCACCCCAGTTCTGAGACCCCTGTGCAGCAGGATTATGGGATTACACCAGTAGGGTCCATGCCTGTGAAAGCCCTCTGTAGCAACCCGCGTGCAGCTCGGAGCCCCGTGGCACAAAGGAATTCCAGGTGGAATTCTTCAGGAGGACTAACGGAGCTGTGGCCTTTGTAGGCAGCACAGCAGGTCTCTGCCGGCACCCGACTGCATGATTCCATACTGAGCTATACAGCAAGAGAGCACAAAAATGATTATCCATGTATTCTGTGAATTGGAATTCCATTAAGTCAGAATACAGAAATTGCTCCTGAAGAGGTGTGTGTGTGTGTGTGTGTGTGTGTGTGTGTTTGGGGAGTGGGCTTGGAGTTGCTGTTTGCCCCCTTAAGTGTGGCAGAATTAATAAGACTATTACCTCAACAATTACCGCTCTGTGCAGCACCCAGGATTCATTTCTGTGGAAATTCGATGCCACTAATTAAAACTGTTGCCATCGCTCTGGCGTGAGAGTGATAGTCTCAGAAGATACATTCCCCACCGAATTACAAAGGCAATTTTATGAGTTGGAAAACTGAGAGCAATTATTTTAACAAGCATAAAGCATTTTCTATCGAGCAGCAGTCCCGGCTGATCTAATATTAGTGCTTGTACTATAAGCAGAAAAATAAAGAGTGAAGCCAACACCGGGAGAAAATGAGGCTCCTTCCTCAGAAGGCTGTAAACCACGGAGGTGTCGACCTCCCGCTGCTTCTCTCTGTGTGGCCACAGACTGTCTGGCCGTGGCCAACGTAGCAACCATTTTTACAGGATGCACACACTCACACGTGCACTCACACCCCCTCTCACACACATAAGTACATCATATATTATAAAAAAGTGTGCAAGCACACACACACACCAGACATAAATGCATGCATGTGTATAAAAACATATTTATTCAGTTATTATTTATCCACTCAATATGAATCGTTCACTCAAGGCTAGGAAATAATATCATCTCCCTCCTAACAACTTTTAACTTCATTTTGTTTGTACAATTATTGGACGAGATGGAAGCATTACAGGGGAATTGCGTAGTGTTTCCACCTGGACCTGGATCTTTTCAAAACCAGCAACCGCGGCCCTGCGGCAGCGGCAAGACTCTTATCTTGTGCGGCAATGGCGAAATTCCACGAAATATCCACATAAAGTTATTTATTTAACCAATAAAACACATTTATAAATACATGTGGACAAATCTACATAAAACCCACATCTTGCGTCGATGTAAGAACCACATGTAAAGGCACTGCAAAGACTTCTGTGCATACAGGTTTCATGACGCTGCTTTGCTCTTACATTTGTGTGTGTGTGTGTGTGTGTGTGTGCGTGTGTGTGTGTTTTCATGTGTCTCTTTACATCAGTAATTACCCTGGCATTAACAACCAATGCTATAAATCCCCGCTGCAATTAAATATGTTTTGACACAAGGGATCTCCCCAAACTTATCATTACTGATGTGCAAATTACACATATACCTCTGACATGCACCCCCAATTAGTCACTTTGTACTGTTAATTAAGCAGCATTAATCTTGTGTGTATGTGGAAGCTGTGAGCTGAAAGTGGCAGCACCGCAGGATGAAATGAAATAAAGCGGGTGGAGGTGCGCGGGGTCTGCAGTGGAATGTGCACGTTGAGCCTGGCTCTGGTATATTGTACTTGTATGTCACGCTTCAGTACACACAAAGAGATGATTAGGGATACACGCCACTGTGTAGAAACACGTACAGAATAAAATCTGCTGGGTGCGGATGACATTCTGAGACCATGATTACACACGTGACAGGCATGATCAGCTTTTAAATTCAAACGAAAGAACAGGAAGTGCTTTGGACGTGATAGTGTGTTATTTCTGTTAATACAAATAGAACATTGGCTATGAAGAAGTTTCCAAGTCCCACCTGTGGACTGAATAAATAAACATGCTGCCTTGCGTTTGCTTGCGCTCGTCACCAGCTGTGACCAACAGTCCCCACCTGATCGCTGCGACTCATAGAGTGCGACTTTTCACACTCACCCCTGAGCAGAGCTCTGCCTGTTTTTGCCAAAACACAAGAGATTCCTCTACATATCCAGTCTGTGCACATTCATCAGGCCTCCCACCCAGTCCGACGCCGTGCCTTCATCTTCCATTAAATTTCCAATTAGGGTGGATTTTCAGGATTTAACATCATTTTCCCTGGTAAAACCCAGTGTTTACACTGACCGTGTCTCTATGGGCCTCACTGGGAGCTTTTCAAGCCGATGAAACTTGGGCCATTAGTGGCAGGAGAACCATATTGTCACACATAGAGCAGAGGAACCAGTAATGACACAAGGTGGTGTGCTGAGTCTGGTCCTGTCTGCTGAAAGCAGAAGTGCGTGCCTTCGATTTGATGCTTGAAGCAGTGTTTGGTTTTATCCTCTGTACACTTTAAGTGTGTGTTCATGTTTTATTTGCAGCTATGTTAAAAATGTACATGGCTCCAAAAGATAACGCAGGCAGATAATGGCTTTTGTTTTGAAGGCATAAATTAAGACATGAAGTGATACAGTGCCGAGTAAATATGGTATAACAAACCCGCCCTATGTATACTGCATATCAACATGAGATTTAGACAGCACATAATTTTTCTGTGGTAAACGGATATGTACCATAGTATGCATGGAAAGGCTGTTTATCTGAGTCTGTCCTCAGTCTCCTGCACATCTGGCCCTTAAATTACAGCTGCTGAAAACGAGGAGAAATTTACAGTGATCCTGACAGGGTTTCAGACTGGGCACGGAGCCCAGTCCCCTGCCTCACACAGCCTTGGAGCCCTAAACACACATGGGGGCCATTATTTGTAAAGTAGCTGTGGTGGCACCAGGGAATGATTTGAAAGGAGCGTGGATGTATATGTGTGTGTGTGTGTGTGTGTGCGTGCGTGCGTGTATGTGTGTGCAGGAACATGCGGCCAGGGTGTGTTTACTCTCTGTTATCACGTCCACACATCTCCAGTAAGTGGCGGGGAGAGAGTGTTCTGTGTCGAGGCAGCGATATGTGGAGATTATTGTGCTGTTTAAACCCCCAAACTCTCCCACTCACTTCTCTCTCCTTGAAAAATGGATTATCTTTTCAAGTATTGTAAAGCACTTGAGTGAAATGTTCACACACACACACACGTTTATCTCACTTGTGATTTGGCAGTGAAACCCTGCCACATGTGTTTATTATGGGGGTAGATAAAGCACAACTTAGCGAGGCTGCTTGGATAGCGATGAGATCTGGAGGTTAATAACTGATACTGGGCAGGATTTGAAAACTGAGCATTTGAGACCACGTGACCCACACGGAAAAAACACGGGTAAACAAAGTCACACAAGTCGACAAACGTAAAAACACCTCAAAACAGGAGAGCCAAAAGAAAGGCGGGGTGACACAGCAATAAGGGGAGAGGGATAATATCTCTGGCGTGCAGCCTCACAGTAAAGCCACTGGTTGGTCATGGCTCTGGGCTGTAGACGGACCGTCTCCTCACAGTGCTGGGTGAATTAGGCTGTGGTTCCTCAGCGAACCTCAGCCAGCCTCAGCAATGTGCTAAACCCAGACGTGACTTATAACTACCCACCAGAGATTTGGCCTCTGGACCGAGACTCGCACCGCAGAGCGGAAAGGCAAAAGAAATTTCATCACAAACACCACAAAAAGAAAGTGGGACGACTCATGACATATGTACTGCGATGGCAAGCTCCATATATTTGTGCTAACTTCTCTGCTCTCCAGACTGAGTGTGGTCCGGCTCTGCCAAACGGCCCGGTTCTGACCAGTGGCCGTCCTGGCACTGTTCACCTTCGTGGTCCGTTGGCCAGTGCAAAGCCACAGGGCAGAGATGTTCTCCTGAGGTCTCGCGACCGCAGCTCCGAGGGATACTCCCAAGTGGGACAGCGAGCGGTTGGAACTGGTTTGAGAACATGATCTTCTTTTAATACGATGCTTGCCATTCCAAATCTTTCCCCAAATAAAGGCTTCGTTTTCACTAAATCCTTGAAAGGAAAATAAAGTGTATTTCTAGGAAGACTGAGGAATGGAATACACCAAGGCCATCGCCTCACACAAGTGAATGGGCCCCAATGAGAGATGTGTATGCACAGCCTCTTAAAAGTATAGTGGAAACTAAACAGTCACAAGGCCACAATGTAGTCATTACATAACAAGTGAAACCGCAACGTCCACGCATGCACTCCAACGCTCTCTCCTTGTTGAAGCTTGTCCTGATAGTGAAATACACAGTGTTGGATGTAAGCTGATACAGGACGCTGGCTGTTTTTAAAGTGCGCCTCGTATCACAGCGGCTAACGCTCACTTAATCTGACTGTTTGCGCATCGTGCTTCCCTGCTCGCCACAGAATCTGGTTTTCATGCTTCAGTTATTAGATGCCATGCCATGTTATCGTGCTCTGCTTTGCCCACAAGACATACACTGACGACTTGTTTATTGGGCCAGAGAAGGATAGTCATTACAACATGCATGAGTCAGAATTAAGACATTTTACTCTTAGTTAGCTTTGGCTTATTTCCACCGAATGTGAGGTAGTGATTTCAGTATCCCTCCAAGAGGTTATTTGTTAGTCTGCGAGCCTGAGGTTGGAATTATTCACCATCTTTGATGAGATTTACAGTTTAATTTGCAGCACGCGGTCATTTATTGATCGGGAAAAGCTTATTAGCGATCCCTTGCGCATGCATGTTGACAAACATGTATATGTCACCCCTCACATGAGCAGCAGGTTCCTTTTGAGAAATCCATGGCTCTATCCGTTACACTGTGGGGAGTTGAAGAATGCGTCGCCGCCACAATACGCTGCTGTCTGGTCGACACAATACACATATTGACATGTACAGCTTCGGGGTATGCTCACACTATGCTGCAGAGAGCAACAACAGCCTCACTACCTCTGATCAGTACCGATGAATAAAACTGCCAAATGTTCACATGCCATGCAGGCCCAACCCACTGTAACTACTCCTCTTTTTTAAGCACGGAAAACTCACATGGTGCACATGTAACTTCATGATCTTAGAGAGAACGTGAATAGTTGAAACGCATCCTGCTCTGACTGGTTAAAGATGAGACTAAATAGGTGCAATATGTGTCAAATCTCTGCAACCTTAAGACTGATGTTGATAAATCATACCAACATAATTCAGCATCTGGAGCTTAACCCAATATGTGCGATGTCATTGGCTTGGAGCTGTCACAGACTCATCTCTGCTTTCTGTTTGGATTTGAAAACAGCCATTTATACCTGATCATTTATACTGCTTCAGACTAGCACTTTTATTGGCCACCATCAGTCTTGCTTAAAGCAACCATGCATTAGAGATGGGGTTGCTGGGGGGAAATTGCCCTAGTTTGATAATGAGGCCTGCAAGAGATAGGCTGAGGGTGGTGGGTGGGCTCGGGGAAAGAGACTTGGTAATTAAACTGTACAGGTGATTCATTCAAAGGGAAGGCAGTGCATGGGAATGTGACAAGCAGTGAAGATGAAGCTTAATTGCAAACGCTGGCTGCAGCTAAAATGAATTGTTCTTGCTGGGGTGTCTGTCTTGGCAGGGACCTTGCTGTTCAGATGAGTCTATCCATGAGAGACCTTACTGCTTTTACTTTATGTGTGTACTTGCGCTAATACAAAATACATCAATATAATTTACCCCGTGTTCTCAGAACCAAAAGCAGAGAGAGGAAATAATTGCAGACGCAAAGCATGGATCTGTCTCGTTTCTTGACTTCAAGGTGGGTCATAAAATTCCTGAATAAAACAGAGTTATGTGACGTTTATCAGATTTGTTTGGTGAATATTTCAATGATAGGAGCTCATATACAGTGACAGGATGCATCAGTCCTTACTGCCGGTCACATAAAGTCAATCTATTGTTCATAACAGATCTATTAAAGTCCAGCACGCAGCTGATCGTGGAAAAAATGAACACAGAGGGAAAGTGTTTCATTTGTAGGTGAACAGTTTACATGAATGAGCATTGTGTTCGTCACTAAGCATCTGAATGATCCACTACCCCAGTTGTGCACCCAGCCAGTTCTTTATGAACGTAAAGAACACAGGAAAATATCCACACTCTTTTTCACACTCTTGTGAGTAGCGATTGGGAGAATCCAGAGCTAATGACAACAGTTTCACTGAACATGAGTCGAAAACATGATTCCTTCCTTATCATACATGTCTTCACCAATGGGTCTGTGTGTGCTGGTGCTGCCAAACAGATGGAACAGGTCCTTAATTGCTCTCCCCTGTTAGTTATGGTATTAGTGTCCTTCAGCCGATCCAAATACTCAAATAATATTTACCAGTTCTCAGCTGCAAAAACTGTAAAATAGTAGAAGTGAGAAACAGCAGAATATGAGCGCTGAAATGCAGAGGATAACTCAAACACAGAATCCCATATGAAGTAACGGATTTGCTGAGTTTAATCCTTTATCAAACAGACTATACAATGAAGAGCTGGGCCCTAATCTAAGGGAATTCACTGTCCATTTCCACTGTTTGGGCAGAGTGGATCCACAGGGGTGTCCATGGCCTATCACTGCTGTAACCTTGAGGAGGAATCCAGCTATTCCACCCACTGCTTTTATTAGAAATAAGTCTGGTATGCACTTATTTCATGCCCAGCTGAAGACGTCTCTCAAACGAACATGTAGAATTAGTAGGTTCTTTAGTCTGACAGTGACTGAACTCAAAGCATTCAGTTATTTGAGCTACGTACTGCGGAATAATATTGGATTTCAAATTTCTGTGCCCTTTAAGCTTCTCCTTGATCCACACAGACAAAACCAAAACGTTCTGAAAGTCACTACTTCCATTAACTTGTTTTTTTTTTTTCATGTTTCCACCCTGCATGAATTCTTAAATCTCATGCAAGAGGGAAAAAAAAAAAAACAGAAAACAGAATCACAAATTACATTTTGTTGGACCAAATCGTGAAGCAAGCGGTTGAACATATTCTCGGACAACAAAGTGGGTGCCGAGCGGTTTCAGCGAGAACCCTCATTCGCTTCTTATCTGTGAATAATTAATTCTTGAGGCTGGAAAAATTTAGCTATTCATGACCTTGATAGTGGGCACATTAAAGAGGGGAGCGTTTGCTAAACGTGAAATTATATGCGACTAGAAAGGCGTAGCTACATCACTGGAGTCACCCCAGAGTAAACAAACGAGTTCAGCAAGCAGAGGAGGGATTACCATATCTCCACTTAACTTATTTTATCCTGTGAGAATCATCAATATTAAAGGGTAAGGAGAGGGAGAGAAACTGCTGAGGTGGGCTTTTAGCAGCAGGGTGAACCACTGTGTTTAAGGAGAGAGATAAATGAGAGATCTCCCTGGAATCTACAAAGAGAGTAAACATAGGCTTTTCATCTTTTCTTTCCACCATACACGGCCTCTACATTTTCAAATGGTTTAACTCATCCTGATGTCACAGCCGTCCTCTTTCCCACCCCCTCATGATGTTGAACTACTTGTGATGTTTACGTGCGTGTCGGTTTGTTTAACTGCGCAGAAACGGACACGCAAATATTGACTGTATAGTTTTCACTTATCTGCAGCCTTGCTAATGTTTATGTAAACGCAATTGTGGCTGTAATCTTGCAGCTCGCTGCAGCTTTGACACTTGGTGAGGGTGATTCCAACTGAGGGCTGACCTGTGCCCGTGTGCCTTTGGGCTGAGCAGTCAGTGAATATGCTGCGTTTGCCTCTCATGCCAGCGTGGTTTACACTGTACAGAGGTACAAACCGCCCCGGGACTGTCAGAATCAGGTTGGTGTCTCTGGCATGTGAGTGAATATACAGGGCACCAGGCAAACTGCTGATGTGTGGACTTAACTTCTGTTTAGCCCACCTGTCAGTCAAAAACCTGTGACATTGCACAGTCTCTACAAACAAGAGAAATCAACTCTAATTTTAAACAATGCCACCACGCACTCTTTCTTCTCTGTAAGGGAGAACATTAAGGACCTGTGCACATCTGTATGCCCTACAGCCAGTGGGCACACGCCAGGCAGCGTGGATACAGCCCAGGAGGGGGCCTCCAGCTACCTGCCAGAAACCCAGCCCAGCCTCCAGCTGATATTAGTTATCGATATTTTACTGGCTGCCATTAAAACTTTAAGAGGCTGTGATTAGATGCAAAAACAAAGGAGATCTTTCATGGAGTGGGGTCACATGGGGTCGTAAAAGATGGCTTTAAAAGGCTTTATTTAATGATATAAAACTCACCCTGGTGTGCGAAGCTGTGGGGTGGGACAGCTGCAAGAGTGGAGCTTCTGTACTGTGGTCTTCTGCCAGCTCTTACAACCTGAAGCCACAAGGTTTGCAGCATGGGCGAGCTGGGCAACCGCTTGCTGCTCGACTGCAGGGAACTTCCAAAGAGTGTTTTATGTCTTTTGCCATATCAGACAGGTATAGGTGGGGATTCAGATACTGCGTGTGCGTCAGTGTTGTGAGTGCTGTAAGCAAGGAGCAGTTTGCATGCTCTCCCTGAACCTGCAGGGATTTCCACCAACTTCCTCCCACAATCCAAAAGAAATGGCGACTCTAAATAGCTCATTGGCATGGATGCGAGCAGGCATGGTTGATCGTGTCTATGGGCGCCATTTTAATGATGTAAGCACAATGTCTTGACCACATTTAGTGCGTCCAAATCCCCAAAGGGTCGCTGCCCCAAGTGCATGGTTCAACGGGGGTGCAGTCAAACTCATCATAGGAGTGTTTTGGGCATTAAATGCAATAAACTGAATGCATGTTCACTCCCAACATTACGAGCTGGTCTGGACATAACTGTGTTTTGTGATTTGTTTTGATATTGAAAACTCATTTCTATATCTGTCCCCTTTGACAACGCTTCCTAACCTCAACTGTTCTGATAAATAATTCCACTGCTAGATGCAGATATGTAAATATATATTTTGAGTGGTGCCTTTGTGCGTATTTCTGTGTACATCTCTATAGATGCTTTTGTGTTGTATTGTTGTTCTGAGTGTGTGGGCAGAGGTTGGCATGGACACTGCGGAGTAGGAGGTCTCCTCTGGCATCATTTCCATGTCCTCTGACCACCGTCATGACAGGGAAGCCACAGTGATGGGGAATTTTAACATTGCGGTTAAGGGACAAGAGCAGGCCGCAAACAACGCCCCTTGATCTCCATTCCTCCCCATCCAACTCTCCTTATTGTTTTTCCCATTATATTCTCTCTTGCTCACTTAATATTCTTTCCTTCCTCTGTCTCTCTTGTCTTTCAGTGTCTCTTTCCTCTGAAACGCCCCCCCAAAGCCCTCAAGGCTCTGGCTCGTCTGAACATTATCATCAGAGGCCGTGTGAGGCTGAGGTGAAAGACGAGCTTTACACAAAACATCTATGACAAAGCTGCCTGTTATTGTAGCACAGAAACAATGGCCTCACACAAGCTTTTGCATTTAACACGGGCTTTAAATGCTAAATAGCGGTAGAAGGAAAACTGTATGTTTCTTAACTCCCTCTTTTTAAAGCAGGTCCGCTCCCCCCAGATAACCCCAGGTATATCAGAGAGAAGAAATTCTGTTCTAAAGTAGGTTAAAATAAGGTTTGTATGCACATATTTTTGTCTGGGGTCCAAAGTATCAACTTTCACACACACACACACACTTGCGTGCATGTGATAACACCATCAATGCTATTGAAGTTACTTGGCAGTGCCTCGTGAATTAATCTGGAGATGATTTACCACCTTGGCTTCGATAGCTCCAGAGAGAAAATGTTGACATTGGAAAAGTAGATCTACTTCAATTCATTACAAACTCTGTGGCTTCATGGTTTTGCCATCTCGCAGTTTACATAAAAGCATTTATTTCAAAACTTCGTCATCACATCGTAAATGAGTATGTACTTATTAGAACTTTTATTCTTTTTAGGGCTCACATGCATGGAAAAGATGAAGTTGCATTGTCATTAAATGTTTTACGTATTCATTAAATTTACTTTAACTGCATAAAGGTAATTTGGGTTAGCGCTTTAATGGCTTCTCCTTGTCTCATGCCATTGGATCCAAGTATGGGACAGTGAGCCGGCCTCCACACCAGACATCAAGCTGGCTGTAAGACAGCAACTTGCTCCTTTCCTCCACTTTCTGTTTCCCATCCCATGTAGTTCTGTTACTTTTTATGTCTTTCTCTGTGTTCTTCCTCTTTTCCATCTTGATGGAATGTACCATACCTCGACCCTTCTTTCCATCAACTGCACGGCTCCCTGTGTGCTGTAACCATTCCCAGGGGAGGTTCTACCATGAATAGCCAGCCTTGGAGGTTGGCTCTCTGGCCCGGCACCACGTCCCATTTGGCGCGGCTATGGTGGAAAAGCCGAGTGGCGACCACATAATGACCAGTGTCTGAGGGCCTGGCTAATTTTTCATGTTCAAACAGGCGACGGACTACTAGGCCCAGACTGAGGCTAATGTTGGGCTTGTCAGTTCGCTCCAGGGGTCATAAAACATGGCAACCTGAGCCTCATACGTCTTTTACAAAATCTACATCAGGAACTGAGGGATGGCCTTTACTTGTGGTAGCAACAGATTTACACACATTTTCCAAACAACTTCAGCAACAGACAACAAAGTATTAAGAGTTGAGCGGCATGTCTTAATGAGTGCGAGGATTACATATTCCTTATGGATTTCTTTGACTGTCTTTGGTGACTAAATTGCACCGGGCCCTCAGCTCAGGTATCCTGACTGTGTTAAGTAAAACAAAGACATTTTTTATTGACTTCAAATGATGACGTACACTTTTGGAATTGTGTTTTTCCAACAAATGAGTAGTTATGTGTGTCAATGAGCACATGCATCCTGTCTGCAGCTCTGCCCTGACCTCATTTTTTAACAGTTCATTTCCACAGAGGGAAAAGCCACATATTTCCCCTCCTGGTTTTTCTTCTTGTGGTCAGTTAACTCTCCATGCACTGTAACCCCCCGGGGTTGTCAGACTGGATCTTGGCCCGTGAGCTTAACTTCATGGGCGTTTGTTTACATGATCCTCTGACCAGGGGCCTGGTCACTGAGCCAGCCATCATATCTGTAAGTCCATACAAGTATTGAGTGTATAAAGGGGTTGCATGTGCAGCATATGGTCAACTGTAAACAAACGTCTCCTGGTCGCTGATGGTTAGCTGAGGGCTATGTGGGCTCACACAAACTGGTGCTCCTGCTACGTGATACAGTCATAACACACAGAGCTATCGACAGAGCAGCTGCTCCTCTGCAGGCCGGGTTTCTGAAGCTATTCACGCTCCTTCAAGCTTGGTGATGCTGCTGTTGGCTTGATTTCGGGTCATTTTCCTCCAACAAACTGCACGCAAATCACACTTCCAACAGGCAGAAAGACAAACATCCTAAATACATTAGTAACAGTCCTCTCAGGGCAATAAAAGAAAAGGGAATATGGTCCTGGAAGGCATTGCATCCTGATGGCTACACTCAGTGTGAGTGACTTAAGATTTTAAATAGGTTACGTGGAAGAAGAAGAGCTAACACAAATGTGCGGTGCTGTCTAGAAACAGTAATTATTTGCAGGTATAAAAAGAATAAGGCACACAGATGGGCTGGAGTAAGAAAAATAGACCACCTCTATCATGACCCACATAATCCATTATGCAGATGAAGGCGATATTCATTGCGTGTGTTGTGTGGGTTCTGGGGAAGTTAAAAACACAACTGTCTAGATTTATTCCCTCTGTAGGTGTATGTGTGTGTGTACAGTGTAAATAACAGAAGGTGTAACATAAATCCATAATGAAGGATTGCCACTATAGTTATACCATATAGACACTATACCAAGTATGTCTTGTTGCCGAGGAAAATCTTGTGTACAGCTTCATCTAAATGATTATGAGAAATCACCTTTGCACCACTGTGGGATGTTTGCTTCTGTATCCTGCAGACTAATTTTGCCACCCAAATTTTAATGAAGTATTTAACAAATGCACTGGTACAGGTTTTGCTATGGCAGGATGTAACACTCACAGACACTCAATGTTATTACTCCACAGCATTTTAGACACAATTCAGATTACGACTGTGAACTAAATCTGTCACTAAATGACTAAAATTGGTGTAATGACGGAACTGAACAGATATTTTATATTAATCCTCGTCTTTTACCTCCCATTAACGGCCACATAAGATAACATGCATGGCAACATAAATCAACAGGATGAAGACTAATACCCCCGCAACAAAAGGAAATTAATACCTGGCAAACCTGTTTCACAAATTTAGTATTTTCCAATGAAACCAGTATTTGGTCAAATATCTTAAAGAGATAAACTGTTAGTCATAACGATTGTCAAAAACAATTGTGTGCCCTTTTTTTTTTCTTTTTTTTTTTCCAAATCCAGGACACATGCATCACAATGACTGCAGCACTGGAAATGCTGCTGAGCTAGAAAGCCTTGATCTTTTACTTGAAATGTCTCTGTGTGGCTTTCCTGTGTGAAGAACACAGACTCGCTCTCAGCTTCTCAATCAACCTGGACTTTTTCTTGAGGTCTTCTAATGAAAGAGTGTTGCGGTACAGGATGTAGAGCAGTGGCATCTTCACGTACAACATACACGTAACCTCAGCGTACCCTGTGGCCTCAAGGAATGTCTGTCATTACATGAATGAACTGCTGACTGTTTTTAGCCCAAATGCTGAAAAACAATAAATCCAGGGCAACAAAAGATGTGCATGTGCAGTTATGTCTTCAGAGGTGGATTATATGCACTGTAAATGAATATCAATCTCACAAAGCCTCAGGGGCTGGAGACAGTCTTAAATAAACCTGCCACTAAAGTGAAACTGGAGCGGGGCGGGTGCTTTCTGATGCAGCGTTGCTCCACGTAAAGGTTGCTCTCAGTAATTACGAGGCCACCCTGCTTGTTTAAGTTGTTTTGCTTGAGTTTTGGGAGGGACTATGGGACAAAAGTCCAAGAATCAAACAAGGCTATTTGATACCGTTTTGTTTACAGCAAACAAATGTTGTGCATTGTACAGGGATATGCTAATTTGGGTTTTTTAAAAAAAGAAATGTTGGAAATTCAGATGAATATGACTTATGAAGCTGCACGGAGAGATCATGGGTTTCTCGTTGGCCCCACTGGTAGAGAAATGCCCAGTGCTGGAGTTGTGTTACGCTGGCGGCTGGAAATCTAATGCAAATGTGACGCAAAAGAGGGCAACCTAAAGACGAGTTTGGAAAAAAAGACAGGACAGCTACACCACTTCTGGTTTTGTGGCTACACGGGAGCTGCCAATGCTGAGACAGACCCAGCAATTCATCCAAATTCCAGCCTCTTAATTCATGGTATCTCTCGCAGATAGCAAACACAGAGCAAAAGCAGAGGAAGAGGAATTTATACAAACAGATGCATAAATTGTCAAATATACAATATAAAAGTCTTTATAAAGTTTCATCACTGTACAAAACGAAAATTCGCCTATTCACCTACTCACCACTTTGTGATGGAGGGGTGTGTTCAGTGTCGGCCAAAGTGACCTCCTCTTCTGACGTAATAAATCAAAATGGTTCCATAATGGACTTGAAATCAAATCATTTACACCAGGCTAAAATAACCACTAGAAGAAATGGAGATGCTAGCTGACATAGCCACACAAACATGCAGCACCACAGCGGTGGACATTTAGCCTCCCATTGGTTGGCCACTACTGTGGGATACATCAAAATAAAAAAAAAGATTACAGACGATCTGAAGGAGACAGACAAAGAAACCTCAAACCTTAAAGGACACACATTGTTTGCATCTACGTGTATGTGTATTTTTTTTGAGTAAGGGAAGAGGAGGAGGAGGAGCTGTCAATAGCTTGTCTCATCTACAGGCAGGCCTTCCATCCGTCAGGGCTTAAGTAGTTTTCCAACAGTACATTGACCTTGAGTGCCTGGTATCGATTTCCTGTGGTGTCGCACTGAGAGGGGTCGTTACCACATGGCCCCTGCTGTGGGGTGTGATCAGGAACAGATTCCTGAAATCCCGATGCGATGGTGATGGATAGCCGGCCCCTGCGGACCATCAATCCTCACCTACCGTAACCAGGGTGACACCTGCACTGAATTTATCATCATACAAGCCACCGACATGGAGAGTACGGCGTGATGCAGTGTTAAGGCATGAGATAAACTTCCACACAGGTACAACCAAGCACATACACGTACACGTGCACTGTCTGACCTTAGCACAGAGGCGTATCAATGCATTACCTCCCCCCAACTCATGCCTGGCGGTCCCGGCGCTATCTACAGGGGGACTTGCGATTTGAGCAAGGATAACATTTAGATTGCTGATGTGACAAGATGATGAATGAGCAGATACGAGCGTGTCCAGATATGTTTTTTTAAGCAACATTTAAAAGCTATCTACACTGTAGTAGCTAACAATCTGATGCACATGGGAGAACGAGAGTGGGACTAAAAGGTTTTTGAAATTGGAACAAAAATAAAGAATAAAATTTAACAAAAATAAAGAATGTGACCTAATGTGAACTGGCCTTTGTTCTCGCTTTTAAAGCAAATAGTACAAAAAAATCTGAATGAAAGCCACAATGAGACAGTTAGACACACAACACCCATTTTGGTACACATGTTTTCCCCTCTTGTGTCTTGTATCATATTTGTCTCACATATTTCCTGTGTCCATCTTCTCTGGGCAACAAGCACGGATATTACGGCTATTGTCTCAGAAGGAGCAGCCTCTGGTGCTTTCCAGACCACAGCTCAGAGCCCCGGCTGCAGGCCCCATGTGGAGGAGAGGAGCTTACAAGCTTTACCCACCAGGAGAACACTCCCTCTGCACAATGCTCCTTTTCACTGAGTTCCTTCACAGGCGTCACACAAACCCACCATGAGAGTGAGCCAGAGGTTTGAGGGAGCACACACAAGCAAGAAGAGTGAGTACACATACACAACTATTTCTGCAATCTCGCAACTATCCATCGCCTAATTTCATCAACTCTGACAGCCAAAGAGATGAATACAAAGCATGACTATTAAAAAAAAAAAAAAAAAAAAACAGCAACCTGAGCTCAAAACTTCTCGATATGCAGATGCTTAGCTCCCAACATCCTCACACTAAGACATGGATTAGGCTGCATCAAAGGATAAAGGCTCGAATCAATAGATTTTTTTTTTTCTCCATCAAAAGTAAAACTTCTAATTATTCTTGTTTCTTTATTACAATAAACTAGAAAGTGACTATGGTGTATTTTACATTGGCCATATATTTAGAAATATATAACTCACTCATGTGTCATAGTATACTTTCAACATTGCAAGAAATCCGACAGTTCACCAGAGAAAACAGAGAAATTACATGTTGCTGTGATTATTGTAAAAGCCAAGTGTCTTTTTATCTGTTAATCCGCTCAGTTTTTCTTTCCATCGTTGTTCTTTAAAAAGCCACTTTGAAATGTTTCCCTTTGATCCACTCCGTCTGACACTGGACCGGCTCCATCTCACCAGCGTGATTGAGAGCTGAAGAAGACAGGACTAATCTATGCAGACGCAGGCTTTCAGCAAGTTCACGGCGCACCGTGCTCCAGAACGCCACGCTTTGATAAGAATGGCTTTGAGTGATTCCTTAAACTATTGATTGGCTCTGGGATGACATTCGACAGCAGCAGAAAAAAAAGATCAAATCAGAGGACTTCCACTAATGTATAATAGTTTAAAGGGAAGGTTTAAGGTTGGAGGTTTCCCTTTTGCGTCCTCATTTGAATTTTTACTATTTGCGTTGAATTTCATCAATTCAAATTACACATCGGAACCTTTTTTGTTTGTGTATATGAAAAAAAAAAATAATTAAGCCCTAGGATAAAATTTCTAAATTAGGTGCAGAGGAAAAAGTGCTGAAAATATGGAGCTGTGAATAAATATGAGCTCAACACTAATGGCAAAGGAAATCACTTAAAAATAGACCTATACTGGCATCAAGTTTGCATATTTTCCTACATATTTGTGGTTTCAGTGTGGCACAGTAAATACATAAATAAAAGCATGGGGCTGCAGTGTTTCTTCCTGTTTCCACTTGTGGTGTCCTTGTCCGTGGTCTGCTTCTGGCTGCTCTGGCTGTTGTACGAACAGCCTCCTTCAGCCAGTTATTCACTTTGTGCACCACATAATTCACCCAGGGAGGTGCAGATCACCCTCCTACAGCCAACTAGTGACAAGACTTTACTTATTCCCACCACTGGTCTTTCTCTCCCCCTTTATTTTTTGATGTTGAAGGGGTTGTGATGTTCTGATTTATAACATATAAAATCGTCTAGGCCCTAACACATTTTCATTCACACGACTGCAGCTACGCAGGCCATCTTCAAGACACTAAAGTCCCTACACACCCTTCATACCCTCTCGTTCTCCTTCTTTCCTTCATTCTTTCTCCTCTCCCCTCATTGACAACATTGTAATTTGAACTGTGTTTCCCAGGGGCCTAATCGTTTACTTCCTGCTCACAGAATATGCAGCCATTGATTAGTTATCAGACCCTAATTGGGGTGCGGGCTCTCTCACCCCAAGATGTTCAAATCTATGATGGAAATGGCAGAAAATAAATGAGCTAATAATACTTGTAAATAGTTTTGGCAACTTGCCCTGCCACCTGAAACTGTGATTCCCACTCCTCTTTGTTAAAGAGGAGCAAGCAAGAATAGAAACAGACAGCGAAATAGATGATGAATGCATCAAGACCCTAGTTTAAACTACTCGAGCAGAGGGGAACATTGGCTGGGATACACCATCTGTTTATTAGATCCATGCAAGTGCTTGGTCTCCCACTTTCTCTCTGTGCATTGTGCGCAAAAGGACTGACCTACATGTCTTAGAGCACCAGGAAGCCTGCGCAGCTTTCCACACTTCTCAGCCTCCCTCCGCTCACAACTCGGACTGGCCTCCCTGGAATACCGTGGGCGGTTCCGGCCGCAGCTCCCACTGTGCCGGAGCGCTGTGCAGAGCGCGGCTGGAATGGGAATAGACAGTTAATGGGCACTTAGACGATGGTGAAAACATTTTCCCCTGGAGACGCGGCGGTTTGGAGATTTCTCAGCGGGGCAAGGCCTCGCCAGCGCCATGTCGCTCTCTTTTCCTCCAGCATGTCTACGGCCTCTCTGTGTCTATGTCTATTTTTCAGCTCACTCACCCACTTTGCCTTTCTTCATTTCACTCTGATTGCCCAAGGGTTGTCATGTCTCATGTTCTGCTTATTCCAACCCAGCAATTACCTCTCCTTTATTTATTTATGGTAGAATACTGATTAACTGTTGGCATACCTGGGAGGCAAGTGGCCAGCCATAACAACAACAGACCGTACGCAACTACTGGTTCCATACTGTGGTTCGTCAACTGATGTTATACTGTTTTCTTAAACCTCCAGCAGCCCTGTAAACAAACACCTCCGTTTTTCCTTAATCCATTCCATGCCGCTCCTGTCACTGGACAGGCTTCGTCCGCACACATCAGAATTAGTCAGTGCGTTCAGAGTGGAGCCTCCAGCTTCAGACCCAGCAGCAGTGTCTGGTGATGGGTACTGGCAGGGCCCCAAGTCTCACGTCCAGTCCAGACATATGAGGATGCCTGTTGAGTGGGATGTCACCTCAGGATAAGCTGAAGTCAGCTGCACATTTTTCAAACCTTTCCCTTTGCTTTTGACTCCATTTTTACGTGGCCGTCTTGTTTCCATTTAACTCACACCTCATATAAGTTTGGAGCAGATTTTTCCTGTGTTTTTATTGTATACGTTTCAGAAGTGTTCTCTGACTTATTTTTGTACATTTTCTTACTCTGAAGTCATACAGGAAAAACACTCAGACAGGTGAGGAGTTAACTTGATGTCTTCTTTTAAAAGAAGTGACGTTTAAGGGTGCTTTCACACCCGCCTTGTTTGTTCCAGATCTTTGGTCTTTTCAGCTCAGTCCCAACAAAAACAAAAGGCGTGAATGGTTCCTCGGGTCAAAGTCTGAACCAGAGGATCAAATTTTAGTGTCCACAAAAAAGAACTTTTACAATAAACAATAAACAGCTGAAGAACAAAGTGGAGTCTTTCATAGTTTTTCCAGAAGGTTTTTGCCCAGACTTTCAGGATTGTTTCTGTCAAACACTCAAAGTGTGAAGTGCTGCCTCTGAAGTTGCTGTTTCTTGTAGTCATATGCTAAAATGAAATTGACAAAATCAGCAATCATTTGTTGTCTCCATTCAAACAGAAACACTACTACCTGCCAGTTGACATCACGCCAATGTCAGACACACGCTGGTCTAATGACTAACCAAAGTATGCGTAAACGCAGCCTATGTAGGAGATGATAACAGGATGCAGCCATCATTCAAACAGCTTTAGTCCACTCCCTAAATCGCAATGTCCAAACGCCCTCAATCCAAAACTAACTGGATCAAATACCAGTACCTTAACAAAGACATAAGTCTTAATTCTGCCTTTTGAGTTTATAATCAGCTAAAATATTATTCTTTTATGGGTCATTCATGCCCCTGTGTCAAAAATGATGTCTGAGGGACATATTTGTTCACACTTCCATACTTAATCCCACTTTCTGTTTTTTTTTTTCCTGGACATCCAGTTCATTCCATTTGGACCAATGCAATCAAACACTACAGGAACATAGACGTGTCAGAGCCAACCAATGACACTGGGTGTTTTCTGCCACAGCAGAGAATGTGTCACAGAGGGTTGTTGAAATGTAGGCGCTTACGCTCTCAGACTGAAGGATATGTGCTGGTGGGAGGAGGGAGATCTGCAACGGAAGACAGAAGTGTCCAAATGTGACCCCCTCAGCAGAACCATCCAACTCTAAAGGCTATCTAATTGACTGGCTGGTGCTGTCCTGCCTCCCTCCGTCCTCCCCCCCGTCCCTGTGGACAGCCATCAGATGGATTGTGTGTGAACTTGCCCCTAATCAAGACCCATTCACCGCTAATGAGAATACGCTTAATGACTAAATAATGTGTATGTGCAGGTCAGTGTGTTACAGTAAGGTGCAGAACACATACACTGTGAGATGGACATGAGGTCTGGGAAAAATATACTAGAGTAAATCAAGTACAAAACTGCTTTTTGAAAAAGGCACAACTGAAGTTTCGAATAATCATGGATTTGAAAATCTTCCCTGTTAGCATGACCAACATTAAACCATGTGACTTAACAGAAAAAGTACAGTGGCTCCAAAATGTCTTTGTTAGCTTATCTATCCCAGTGATGGGGCCGTTGATTGAAACCTTTGTTCAGCGACTGCATGGGATTAGATAAGTCAGGAGGAATGACACAATTGATCCAAATAATTTCAATATGGTTCGGTAGTTTTTTTGTGTTTTTGCGTGTTGGTGCTTTCACTTAGCTGAGTATCCACATCGTTAGTATTAGCTACAGAACAGTACTGGATTTAGAGTCTCTGTGGTCAAAAAGCAAGGAATCTGCAGTTGATCATTTTCTCTGATTAAATTAAAGTATTTTTAGAACAGTGGCGAGCTCCGGAACAGGTGCTGCCAAAAAGGGGGAAAAAAAAATGTATCTTGAAATGTTTATACTTTGGCTGCCAGTAGCAAGACGCAATGACCAAAGAAGAAAGACAACATCTTTGCACAAATAATAAAAGACAAATTTAAAACACCAACAAGAAATGAAAGAAAGAGCGGAGAAGAGATGGGTTACTGGGGTGTGGGATATTACTCTCTGATCTCAGTCTGCCTCTTTATCACCCCACAATCTTTATCCCATCCCGAGGGGATCTCTCTAGACCTGTTTAAAATTGGAAACATGGAAGTCGGTCTTTTGACCAGAACTTAAACAGACCCCCAGGAAACTCCTTTAGTGTGTTCGGTGTCCCCATGAGAGCATAGAACTATACACCCATTAAAAGGGCCCTGGACGGCCATTTGCTAGTCTGCGATATCATTTTAGGAGCACAGGATAGGGCTTTAAATGGGCTCCTTCTGAGCTGATTGCGTGTCATCTCTGGAGCAGATTAGACAGCAGGCAGCAGGGTCTTTGGTGAAGCAGCATGCTCTCCTCTGCCACAGGAGAGCCGACTGAGAGGAGTCATCCATCACTGCTTTTGTGAAGGCCCCTCGCAAGGGGATGAGCAGCTAATGACTGCTTTGCTGGGGCTGCGGATGGAGCGCTGGGGTATATCACGGCCCCTCTCTTATGGTGCACACTGAGATTTGGGGACTGGATATGATTTTCGGCTAAATGCAGCAGATTTTTAACGTAGGGCGCCATTTGTGAAAACGGGTAAGATGAGATCTTACAGTTATGAGTCAGATCTATACGTTTTTTAGCGACTTGTTAGTTTCTCGGTGAGCAGCACACTGCAGGGTTAAGCAGAGAGCTGCTCCGGCTGGATTGTGTTCCTCCACACTGAGCGGGGGCCGCGGAGGGGGCAAGGGAAACAGGAGATTTATGTCCTTCTGTGACACACGCTGCTCTAGGTCTCATGTTAATGGAAAATGAGATGTTTAAGAGTCTGGCAGAGAACTACAGCTCTCTTTAAATCCTGCGCTTGTCAGCCAGTGTGACGGCATTATAACTGTAGTCCAGCATGATAATGCTGTTAATGACAGTAATATGTCACTTTTTCAGAAGACTTTCTTTTTGTCGTCGTCTCTGCGCAGTCTTCAGCTGCGGCTCACGCCACGCTGCACTGACGGCGACGTCTTAACGTGAAATAATTTGATATGGCCTGAAGAAGCCCCAAACGTAACAGAGAAAGTGTTTTCTGACTGTGCGCTGCATTACTATTCAAACAGCCAGTTCATTCACAACGGACGCCCAGTTTATCAACATGTCTTCCCACTCCCGGCACGGATACTCATGTGAAACAGGCTCACAATGCTTTACCTAAGGTCTGTGGGAAATGACTCGGGTCATGGTGGTGTAATCTTCTCCAAACAAGGAGGGACAATTCCATACTTTCCAGCCACCACAGTTGGCCTTTGTCCATCCAGTCTGACATTCCCATAATGCCCACATGTTTCAGATGCCTCCTAATTCTATCTTTCTTCAATTCTGTGCCTGTTTACTTTCGGACGGGCTCTCGTTCTGTTCTCAGCCGTGCTGCTGGTTGTCCTGAGAGAGAGGAACGGAGTCTGGAGTGGCTGCGGAAATATCCAAATATATCTACGGAATGAGATTCACTGAGGAAGCAGGGAGGACTATCCATCGATTATGGCACTGATTCATGTTTTATTTTGTTGTCACGTTTTCACCTTATGTATGCTTGTTTGTCAACAGGATGATGTAAAAAAAACACTAATATGATTTTTCCACAAAACTTGATGAAAGAACTTGGACTCAAATACCCAATGCATTTTGGACAAGATGAAGACATTGTGAGATAAGGCTTTGATTGACATTTTCCCAGGTCATAATTCATGGATCTCGATGAAATATATTTGTCATATTCAGGGGACTTATGTCTCTTTGGTGCAGATCCAAACAAAAGTGTGGATCTAGTGAATAAAGAGGTTTGATAAGAGGACTGTTAGAACTTGGCCTGAGTGTCAGCCTGCTTTAGCAAAGATTCCATGTGTTATAAGAACGTGTTTGCACAAGCTTTACAAAATGTAGTATGTGTAAGTTTGACTGTTTGTATCCTGAAATGTGCCTTATATCTTCAATGCCTATTTCATTACAAAAGATGCGTTACCCCAACTGTAAGGGCTCTCATCAAACGTGGCTGGAGAATGTTTTCACTGCTAGACATCCCTGTTCAACACTCCATCCACAGCTCAGCCTCATCAACCCATCCCTAAAACAACAATATGGCAGATAAAAGCAGTGCTGTGTAAACCACACCGGTTTCCCTTCCTCTTGAGAACAAAACCCACGGCCACTGTTTCCCATGTTACAGTCTGCAGCAGGATTTTTTTTTCCAGGAGAGGATGAGTATTCTCTTAGCTAATCCGATCTTTGTGGTCTTGGTGGGACAGGTCTGGTTGCGTAATAAAGTATTTCCAAGGCATTGTCGTGAAAAGCCCCGAAATGACAACACGAACAGCTATTAATTCAAACTGATCAGTTTCATGTTTTGTATCATAAGTGTGATTTCGTGCACAATTATCAGAGCTTTCTTTTTGGTCATTTGATCCCAGAAGTGGAAAAACGGTTGAATAATTCTCTTCAGATGGCACTTAGCAAATGATTTGTAACATTATAGCTGAGAGATTATGCTGTTTGTACACCGCAAGGCCACCTATTAAATCTCATCAAACATAACAGCCCATATCGTGTCTTCTCTGCCTGGCACTCCTCGGAGATACACACTGCCTCATCTATCTGGTCTGGACCGGCTCCAAAATCCTCCAGTAAAAACCCTAAATTTGTGTAACACGATCTGGACCTTGAGACGCACGCCTGCCACAACAAATTGGCCTCATGTCGAGAGAGAGGGAGAAAGAGCGGGTAGGGGGAGGGCTGCAAAGCTAGTGAAGATGTAAAGCTAGCAGAGGGAGGTAATCTTAGAGCCTCATGGCCTGAAGGGGCCCTGCCCCCTGATGCTCAGCGTTTGGCCCTGGCCCAAATTGTGAGGACAAACACCATGTCTTTTTCAATTAGATACACTTCTCTGTGGCGCTTCACGGTGCAGTGGTTTGGAAATGAGCAAACCAAGACTTTAACTGTTCTCCCTGTGAATTCTGAATCTGACCAAGTTAATTTAGTTGTTCATATCCATGGTTGGGAGTGTGGTGTTTATGGCTGCTATTGTTCTGCGTTTTGGTTTCTGAAAGGACATTGCCAAGCTCGGTTTAAAATGGACGAATGTGTTCTGCCAACTCGGGAATTTTCAAACAGACTGCTTGAAAATCAAACGTCCTCTCACACGCACCCTGTCTCTGCGATATTTCTATTCTCCCTGTTCCTCTGTTCTGTTTCTGCCTGGGCGCAGGTGTAGGCGCAGGATGAATGTGCCCCAGCGGTGTGTAGCATGGCTGGTTGCAAATTTAATGCATATCCTTGTAAATCAGAACTTTCTCTTGTATAACGTCCAAGTCACATCCAGTGCCTCTGTATAATGTTTTCATTTCCCTGACCATGTTTTTCTTGCAATGAGGGTGCAAATGAAATCACTTGTCCACCAGCCAAAAGAATTACAGCTGCGTAAAGAGCCAGACACCATTGATTTTCTTTATATACTTCTGGGCTGTTTTTGTATTACTTCAGAGTTATTTGTTTAAGAGTTATGGGGTGTTGATTAGCACCAGCTACCTCTTAATTTGAAATAGCGGAAGGGGAATTTCTGGGGGGAAAAAAATTAATGCTCCAACACTTCACTCACACGTCCCAAATTGTCCCAAACATCCCATGGTGTCCCTGCAATTTCAATCTGGCCAAATGGATGTTAACAAATCGATCAGTGCAGTTAATATTAAACTAACAGACTTAGATGCATAATATATATATATATATATTTTTTTTTTTAAGTTATTAAAATATTTATTTTGACCCCTCAGAGGAGAAGACTGACTGGATGCATGTCTCCTCTTTGTGAACACAAGGGGTTAAAACTGAGACTTCCTGTCTTGGCAGAGATCCCAGACTAAGACAGGCCTCTACATGTAGATGTGCAGACCACGAAACATCTGTGTGGGAGTATTTCAACACACACACACCTCTGCAATACTGAAATGCAAAAAACACACTCCCTCTTTCTTGTCTTTTCTCATATATCAAGACACTAAGATAACAGTGTCAGTGTTACTCATCAATTACTTTTAAATGTTATGCACAGACACTTTCTACACACTGCAAAGTAATGTCCAGAGAAGCTACTCTCAGTGTCAAGGAACTGTAGTATTTGACAAAGTAAGAGGCCAGGTCATTCCTATTTCTACTTAATGTTTTCATTGTTATTTAATGTTGCTGCATCCCAAGGCAGATGTATTTTTTTCTGACATTTCAGCATATGTCCGCAATGATCAGAAAATATTCAATTAACAATTGCGATGTGTGATGGGTTCATTTTTGGGTCATGTCCTACTCTTCCACATGTCAGTATGTGGCAGTATAAAATAATCAGTTAAGTCGTTTTGAAGTTATGTATAATCTCTTTGGCAGAGATAATTACATCGCTTTAGTAATTGTGCAAAAATCTTGAGTATCATTACCACGTTCCTTTAAAACAAATCCCATGTTGCTAGAACCTCCCGCCATTGTTTGGTTTGTTATAAAGCGTGTACCAAGTTCTGCCCTCACCAATATCTGCCACAGCCAAATTCTGGGTCTCTTGCATCTCACCAGCCACTAATTTAGTCAACAGATTGATTTCTTCCCCCTCCTCTGACTCCTCTACTCTCCAAATGTGAACCATGTCTTGCATGGTGTAAAGCAGGGCCCTTTTATTTATTGAAGGCCTGTTATGCCAGACACAGGGTATGCCACACTAGAGGTGCGGTGCCCTGAAGCAGTGGAGTAAATTAAAACAGTTGAAAGTAACAGAGAGAAACAGCTGTTGTACATACGCCTTGCTGGAGGGAAAAGGAAAACTGGAAGGGGGTCGTTCTCTGGCCTCCAACACAGTACATGTCAGAGTATCATCATGGATGTCCATGATCTTGATGACTGTTTTCTGCCTGTGAAATCTCTTAGTCCACCTATGTCATATAAACTCACTTTTTATATCTCAGACACGTTTCCCATTTGAAGGCTACCGGTCTCCATTTGTGCCCCCAGGAGGTAGAGCTCAGGCAGAATTACACCTCTGACCACGCCATATGACTCGCTCATCTCCCGCTACAGGTGTGGTGTCTGATCTGGCTGTCTGAGGGAGTCAGTTCTCTCTTTGTTCACTTCCCCCCATTATTTTGTGACTCCTCCAGGAAAGCTACGCCTCGCACTGCCAGTAAAGCACCGAGTGCACATGTCACACCCCCATCCGTTGACCCAGCTGATGTCACTCACTTAAACGGAGGCAATGGGCTCGGTGAGCTACAGAAAAAAAAAAAAAAAAAAAAAATCTGCGTGAATAAAAAAGATGCAGCACAGACGCCAAAGAAGAGAAAGAAGACAAACACAAGGAAAACATAAGCTGTCAAGAAGACACGACGTGATTTATGTTTTATGGAAACAGATCTTTTTATTTCCCTTCGTTGCGACTCCCTGTAGCCTTCGAGCTACGGTGAGGCTCAGCGATGCTCGTGGGCACTTTAGAAAAAACAGCGCGGCACCATCAAAGGCAGCCAAACTTTTTTCTTCTGCTCACAAATGATTATGTTGCAGTTACATGACCACAGGAAGCACTGCAGAGTATTACGACTGGGTATGGGTGAGAGACAACAGTGGGGTTCCCCAACATCACACAGGATGTAATATATGAACATGTGGCATCACATCCTGCCTTCCTCTCACTGCCTCACCACATAACAATAAAGAAAAAGCCTACACGCTAGGCACACACCCACAAAGCGATCAGAAACATATACTTTCCCACACAAAGCGTGAATCTAGTTTCACTGCCACCGTACTTTCTAGGCTTTTTACTCAGCCGCCTGTTTGCTGCTTAACCTGCTTCTGATCTTCTGAATGTAGACCACCACCTCCTGTATTGTCATATTAAAAAAAAAAACTGAATGACAGAACTTGTGAAGAAAATTAAACTTTCTCTTTAAAGGACATTGCAGGATTTGGAGAAAAAGAAAAATGGAGCTCTTAATCCAGCAAGAGTCTGAGAGATCCGTTTTGCTTTGTGTGTATCTGACTCCTTGCCCAGTGGGCAATAATGACAGAAGTAAAGCACACAGCAGTGATCAGTGGGATAAGCTCTCAGACCTTCCATACGCCCCTCTTCACTCTAATTGACGAGTGTAATTTGATGGCACTCGTAACAGAGTTAGAAAGCAATTAGCGTCAGAGCCCATCGGCACAAACAGTGCAGAGAGCCCACCTGTGGGTCACTTTTTAATTTGGTGAAGTGCTCGGTGCTTAGCGCAGGACTCTGCCTTTGATATACTCAGTAGATAGTAAATCCTGTTAGAGCAAACTCTACAAACTAACCCGCCGACCAATATCCATCTAATCCACTGGTTAGGAGCTCACCAAGCCGCACAACAAATTATTAGGTGTCATCTGGCCTAGGATTAAAATCCAGACTCCTTCACATAAGAAGAGCGCAGAAAAAGTAGAGATGAAAGAGAGGGAGGGAAGGAGAGGGAAGAGGGATGAGGCAATGATGGGGGAGGGTGTTTAATTAAAGCGACTGATCCATGCTGTTTGTTGAAGGACTAATTGTCTTTCCCCCTGAGGAGGCTGTTTCCTCAAGGAGCCTCTCCAAATTACACTCCAGACGGTAAATCCTCGTTGGTGGTGAAGACTACTGCACTAACTGGAAAGAATAATTCACGAAAATAAGTTTATTTCAAAACAATAACAACACACGAGGAGATTCTCTTTGTTCCTTTTGTTCTTCTGCGATACTGCCGGTCCCCGGTGTGTGTGTTTGTTCTAATTAGGCCAACACTGTTGATCTTGTCAGATTCTGTGTTGTCCCTCCTTTTCCCCTGGGGAGTGTGTTTAACATGTAGTCCCCAGGCAGGCTACTTGACCCAGAATGACCTTTGACCTCTCATTAAACCAGCCTTGGTTTCCTTCCCTCTGCTCTTCTGGCCCAAATTCGAGGCCGTCTTGCCTTTGACTATAACCCTGCCCCTGAGCAGATGTCCACACGGCTCCAGATGACTCAGTGATACACAGTGCATATCAGTAACTACAATGTCTATGTACATGTGACACTGATAGTAATTTTATATGAGTGGTAAATTATCCTTACCACCTTTTCCTAGCCACTTACTTCACTTTCATGTTAAGGTATTGACACATAAATATACCTACTTTCTTTCTCTACTTTTGGCCTTCACATTATGCCAACTGATAAGCTGTAAGACAGTGAGAGAGAGCGAACTTCTTAGTTTCCGGCATGTTCTTGACGTCCAACTTTCTCTCGGGGAATAAAGCCACAGAAAGTCAAACTCCTCCCTGGACATGAGAAAAGACTCTGTCTCCCTAGACAAATAACTTTTCAACTGTACGACAGAAGAATGTTCATTTTGTTTCCCCTGAAAACAATGCTGACTAAAATCACATAATCAAAGAATCAATTTGTTGTTGAACCTTGGTTGTTTGCTTTACTTATTTGGTTATCAGCATGCTTGGTAATTGGACGTCTTTGCACAATCAATTGGACAAAACTTAAAGATATAGCTATTCCCCACTTGACACTGCAGCAGTGGGGCCCTGGCATTCTATCACGGTCGCAGAGTCAGTATCAGACTTTCTAGCATACTGTACATGTCCCACGTGTCCGAGCACGGCCTCTGATTGGCTGCACAGCAAACTGTCACCAGGCAAAACTCCACCTACACAGACAAAGGCGAACCTCTGGCCCCCGCTTAACCAAACAAAAGAGGAAAGACAGAAATGAGCGGAGAGATTCCACTGCCGCCGGACAATGACACAGTGTGGCTTGGACATGTGTGTGAATGTGAGTGTGCCGACGGACGGCGCGCTAACATTAACCCTCTGTGTTGATGGCACTGCAGCGTCATGCAAGTCGAGTGTTCACGATTCACACCAGAAACACGCCAGCTTCTCTTTTATTACAACTGGCTTCATCGTAACTTTACACCGCAATATATTTTTATATCAGTGCTGGTAAAATGGTGGAAGGGCAGGGGTTTTTAATTGCAAAGTATTTTTGTAAATGTTTTACAATACAATGACTAGAAATTAAAACTTAGTCAGTCCTGCTGTACATTATGTTTTAACATCAATACTGTCACAAATAGTGAAGTAAATGCTCTCCCATGGATCCACTTTCCTGAAGCTGGGCTCTGTCTGCGCTGTGTGTGTGGACATGTGTGCGTCCACCTGGAATCCTTTCAATATCTCCAGCCTGGACTAATGCCTTTAACAGCCAGTTGTGGCCTGAATGAGCCAAATCAGGAAACACAAAGCTGTCATCAAAACACACTCTGCTGGCCAGGGGTCTTAGCGATAATAAAAGGGGAGTTTCATTTATCCAGTGATTATGTTTTCATGAAGGGTGGTGATTCACTGCCATTGACAGGGTTTATTTAGAGCTTACATCCTATATGAGGAGGGAGACGGTTAGACATCCGAAGGCGACATGTTTTCAAGTTTTGCAAGAAAGTGAGCGTTGCTGCGTCTGTGCTCTCGCTCTGCATGGAGTGAGTGGGAGCCGCAGTCACAGATGGTGAACAAATGTTCTTTTGAGGGAGCGTTGCACAAGACTTGGTTCTTGCACGGCCCAGCAGTGAGCTATAGCTTTGCTGCAGATGGTTTGAAAAGCAGCCACCGGCAAACATGTTGGCGGCAGACATGACATCTCCCATCAATTTGTGATGCAATGCAACTTAAACAGTGGGACGTGTCTTTTGTGTTTTTGCATTTTTCCATTTGCTTGGCCGAGCACTTGCCAAATCATTTGACTCGGTGCTATGCATTGATCACTGCAGCACAGACATTGCCCAGTTACAGTGAACTAAACATTGTCATTCTGTCACTATCATCTAGACTGTTAAGCAGGAGCTGCTTTATTCTCTGATGATTAAACATGTATATTATCTAATAATTAACAAATACTCACTGCATGAAATTAGAAGCCATCGGGAATGGCTGCTTGAGGCATTGTCTGGTCAACACGCACTGTTTTCCCAGAAAAGGTGTGAAAACATTTCTAAAGACTTCAGTGGAACGAGCGCTATTTCCATTACATCTGGGATATTTCATCTTACACTAAATTACAAACCAGATTTTGCTCACAAAATTGCAGCGCAGGCCATTAACACATAATTATGTGGTGTGAATAATGGCCGTGTGTATGAAATACAAGCATTTGGACGGCACTGACATTTTTAGTTTTATGTGTCTTAAAGAAACAGAGAAAATAAGCGTAAAATGTCTGGAAAATGTTAAGGAAAGCTAGACATTGTCCAAACACATATGTGACTGGAACAATTGTTTTGTTTTGAATAAAAAACGCCCCCCCCCCTCCACAGTGTCAGTTAATGTTTGACACACTGCCACAGACGTAGATTATTAGATAGGACCTCTGACAAATGCTCCCATGACGAGACAGATGTGCCTGCCTCTGCTATCTCTGTTGGGACTTGAACAACTAAAGGCAAACAGAACCAATCATGCAAATGTGATGGAGCTGGAGACAAATCATCTCAGAGTCTCTATTTAACTGATTCCCATTCCTTCCAATCAAGTCTTCCCCGACTGCAAGGACCTGACCTGATGTCACGGCCATTACATTAATGTGAGAACACGCAATGACTGAGAATGTTTCTAATGAATGCGTTAAGATTAATAACAAGATTGGGTCCAGAGGGGGGTGGGGCAGAGGAATGAAGTGGGTCCAAAGAGGGTTGCCCTTGTGTGCGAACAGTGATGCCCATTGTTTCTGTAAGTAGGTGTTTTGGTCTGGATCGGTGGGCCCGGTGCTGTAATTGCCGTTTGGAATGTGAAGCCTGGTTAGAAGATGTGCTCCGACTACTGGGTGTCATTGTCCGTGGGCGCTCCAACACCAGAACTCTGGAGTCACAAACCACAATTTGGATTATGAGCTTTTATTAGCCAATTTACTCTCTGTCTCCATGGGAAGTGCGTTCAGCACAGAGAGTCATTTACATGTGTAGTCTGAGTGTATGGCAGTCATGTGACGTCTGTCCTGAGAATTAAGCGAATTCTTCAAGTATAATGCATAGTATACTTAGGTCTAAGCAGCCATTTATACATGTGTGTGCTGAGGAGAGCTGGTGCCCTCACATACGCTGTAGCCTGATCCATTCCTTAGCTTCCACTGCAGCAGAGCAGCTGGCTTTAGTTTAGATACACATAGTGCAGATATAATGCTGAGAGGTTTTCTGCCTGTTAACCTCAAATGAACATTAATCGGGGGCTGGCCTCAGAGAATTCAAGGATCTGTATTTAACAATGGTCATGTTTTATCTGTGCTCGGTAGCTTCAGGTGCTTGACCCGGTCCGCCGTGTTTCCCTGAGGTGTCATTACCAATTGTGGAGCTCTGAGAGCTCCACTCTTGGGTAGGATTGCTACACCTTTATATATAAATATTTATAGGGCACCTCTGTGCTTGCAACACGCAGAAAAGTACACAAATAGACTGTGCTCTCTGCATTTCCAGAATGCTCTCCTCTAGTGTTGTTGAACCTGCAGCAGAGAATGTTGTGCAGAAAAACTGAAGCTCAAAGCATTGATCCTATGAAATGCCATGGTTGTTATCTACAGTGGGAGGCCACAGCACATTAGTGGGCATTAGATGTTCAGTGCAGTCTGTTTGGGTCGTTGCGTGTCGGCTTCACTCAGATCTGTGTCTGAGCCTGTGATCATATGTTGTGGCTGCATTCAAGTTCAGATCTTACCGGTACTGACGGCCTTCTCTCTATGACTTTTTACGACTTGACTCGGAACTAACGTTTACATGCTGGGAGTGTGTAAACCTCAGCTGAGAGTGTACAGTGTGTACGTACAGCAGAGCAGGATGCCGAGGGTATCTAGATGTTCTGAAACCATCACCACGTTGACCTCAAATGAACACCATGTACCATGTTTGCAACTTTCAGGTCAGTTGTCAGACAGTAGTTCCAATGCACATATTGTGCAATGACGATCTCGCTCTCTCTTTCTCTCTCTCTCTGTTTTCTCTCTCCCTCATTCACTCTCTCCCCATATCCCCCTCTGTGTCTCTTTCTCTGTCAGACAAGGCTGGAGACTCATTGTTCTCCAGGAAATGCTCTCACCATACAGACTGCAGGCTTGTATACTCTAGATTTAACCTCATAATAGTGTCACCAGCATTTAACCAACCAGCTTCCGTTTGCTTTATGTTGCAGCCTTGTTACGAATACACAATGGACATTGACAAACGAAGGCGAGCTCGGAAGAGTTCAACACAGACAGAGAGGAAGTGAGCAGGCAGCTGGACATAAAATAAGTCTGTCTGTGTCTTTGCTTTGACAGATTGCATCGAGCTTACAAGAAGCTAAAAGGTGGATTTGTTTGGTGCTTTTGGCTTCTGGACACTGAGAAGGCCGGGCTGAGGGCAGCTCCGGTCGCTACCACTCGCAAACACTGACACGCGTTTACCTTCACACGCGAGGAGGCCATCGCTGTCTCTCCCTTCCTGTCAAACACAAGCACGGGTATACACTTAGACAGCGGTGGGGGAGAGAGAGAGAGAGAGAGAGATCCCCTGTAATAGCTGGTGCAGGTGTGAGGATGTGAAGTGGGAATTTCCAAAGGTCATGAAACATGCAGGCTACAACAGCCGTGGCTCAACAACAAGTGTCCAGAGGCAGCACACCTGCCCTGTAAATACACGGTCTCCCTCCTCACTCAGTGTGACTCAGCTTCAAACCGCCCCCACACCGACACCACTGTTAACCAGCTACTTCTAACTGTGTCGTTCACGCGGCGTTGAGGGATTGCTATTGTTCACAATCATCTGTAGTGAATCTGGGCGGTTTTTTTTTTTTTTTTAAATCCATTTGGAGGATCATTGAGCAGTGATGGATTTATTTGTGCAGCAGATGCCGCTCTGATCTTTTTATCAGTAAGCCGAGCGCAGGCCTGAGCATCGGCTCCTGAGCTCAGCCTCATCAGCGTCTCCCCCAGTCTTTCTCATTTCATTAGGAATCACTCAGCACTTCAGAGAAACATTCAATTACACTCCAATGGTAATTAAATGTTCCTCAAATGACTTCATTTAAATCATCTTCATTTGGGCTTCTGCCGGGTTTTTAATGCCGCGTGCCGAACGCAGGGCTCACATAAACATTAAGAGCCTCACCCACTGGGAGTGTTTGAAGGGCCACGCTCGCAATCACAGTCAGATGACATTTTAACCAGCTTAGCGGAGGAACAATTGAGAAGATGTTGTTATTAGGAGCAGTTCCAGACTGCACGATTCAAACGCACAAAGGCCCCAACAATACTGTGGCCAGCTTTGGTAGTTTAGTGACGCGTGTTTATGATTAGGTGCAAACAATATAAAAACTTAATGCTTTTCTTTCCTTTTTCTATTGAAAATGTTTAGCTGTAGGAATATGTAATACTACAGCATTTGTTTGAATGCAGCACTCTGAACACTGTAAACTCTTTTCTTGTGATCTTATCTTCAGAGTGAAACATTAGCAAAGTGGAGTCCCCCCCAAAAAAAAGTTTAATTGCTTCTATTGTGTGTTAAAAGGTCCACCTTCTACCACAATGGCCGACCACGTACAGTCCAGCATAATAAATGTAATAATTATGTGTTGGTGAAATAACTGTAAATCATTTAATGACCCTACAAGGCGGGAGTTATTTTTAAAAGGGGATTCATCAATATTCTCCAGGGGTACATGAGGAAAGGTCAGAAAATTTCTCATTAGACTCTGAGCATGCGCAGGCATGTCCCGCTTTGTGAATTTGTGTAAGCACGTATATTTCTGAATTGGTTTGTGTCACTGTGTTTGGTTGTGTGTCTCTATTCACGGGTTACTGTGGCGGTGACATGCGTGGTGACTATGCATGTTGAGATATCCATGGTCAGGTGACTGGACGAAGAGGGGCAAACAACATCTTGATCATTCAGAGACATTTATCCACTTTCCATCGATTAGACACCATCTGTCTGACAGGATAAAAACATTTAGTCATTAAAACATTTTTGAATTATTCCACATGACGTTGTTCTCTGACGAATGAGAGGGGGGGAACAAGACTTCTGTCTCTGTGACAGATTGGGTTTACCCCTCGTGGAATTCTTTGGCTCTTATCAAAGTGTGGTTTGGTGCAGCAGACAGTCATTGCTCCCGCATTATCTTCACTCAGTCAATAGCCTTCTATTGGCAGCTTTGACAAACACTGTGTGGAACACAATGGGATGATGGTCTCATTAAGTTCAGTGTAAAAATGATGTGACAGATGAAACAATTAAGAAAAACTCAGATAAAATGTGTGTTAATGAGTTAAAGGGGAACAAAACACACACCGACTGTAACTGTGTGTTTATTTACACGCTGCTAAGGTGGTGCGTTACTCTCCGCCAAACACCATCGTTATCTTATCAACTGTAAACACCAGAGCAAAGACATTTCAGAGGTCTTCTTTTCTGGTGTTCCTGCTGGACCTTTGCTCTAATCGGCTGGCCAACGCTCTGTTATTAAGAAAAATTACACTTTATTGTCAGTGCCATTTTCAGTAGCTGAAGGGCAAGTGAGCAGCTGAGGGTGGAGGCGATGCAATATCCTGTGGCCAACACAACCAAGTGATGCTTTTAACATGTTAAAATGGTTGTTTAACCTGTCAGCAAATTTACATATATTTGCATTGACCTTCTTTTTTTGCCTTTCATATGTCAGTGGAAGGGATTGTTGTCATTACTCACGCACACAGAAAGCACCAACACGCCAGCGCAGAGGTCCAGGGGCACACACGCAGTCAGAGATGAGTCACGTGAGAGCGTCGCTGAAATCCAAACCCCGCACAGCTATCCAACAATTAATGTATCAATAAATTGCCTTTCACATTAGCTGAACACAGCTGACAGCAAACCAATATATTATGCTCATGTGAATGTAATTATGGCTAATCTGCAAGCCCCTCGGCCAACTCTTCTACAATATTGACCAGTCCTCTTCGATTACCCTCCATGTGGTGAAAAGACGAGCCTGCGTTTATTAGCCACACAGTATTAATTAGCCACCGTGTTACTAATCTTGACAAACAATCAGCTGGAAGGAGACGGGGATCAAATACCAGAGATCCAACCTAAAAACTCTGCGTCACCCTGAAGCCACTCGACGCTGAGCGGTCTAGAAAACATGTGTGACTCTGCTGTTCACACATTCACTGGTTTACTGCCGGTCCCTCGCCATCAACCCGCAGAACTAGCTCAGAGTCATGTGCCAGAGCTCTCCGTGCGCACACACACACACACACACAGCTCGCTTTAGCTGGCGGCTCCCAAATACTTTCCACCGGTGTCAGAGAGGCCATCCAAGATCCACCTCAGCCTTGAGATCTGCTCTCCTCCTGACCTTGTTTTGTCTGCTCTGTCCTCTGTCGCACCCTTCTCAGCCTCACCCTCCTTCTGACTAATGGATTAAGGTAATTATGACACGGCTGTGCCCACATTCTGCTGGTGGGGTGAAAATTGATATTCTAGCTCTGTTGTTCTCACTAAACTGTTGATGAAATGGCGTTGCCCCACAGCGATATCAGCTCTTCACGTTCAAGTCTTCGTTTTAAATTTAAAAGCTGCTCCAGCAATGAGTTTTTTTTTTTTTTTTTTTTTTTTTCCTCGTGTTCTATGCTTTGAGACTTGATCCTTTCAGCCACACAGCCTGTGTGTTTGCAGGTGATATCAGCTTTCAGGTATTCACCAATCCTGACATAGATACAATAATAGACTCAGGTTAGGGGCGACTTACAAAAGTGTTGGAATGCAAAGAGGCTGATTAGATGGCCTTATCAAGCCATGTCTGGAACTGAGCAACACACACACACACACACACACACACACACGTGACTCACTGACCTCTGCTCTTTCCATTGAATCACCTCTATTGCTCTCAAGAAAGAGGCGTTCAGACTGATACCCGCTCTAATACTCTGGGAAGAGTACTGACAGATGTTTTGAATATCTCGACACACTCAAAAGTGAAATGTCACCAGACAAGCAGTCAGTGCAGCCAGTTGTGTGTGGAATTGTTGCCATTATGTTACGTGTTGTGGGTTTTTTCCTTCAGCAGAGCCTGCAGAGTTGCAGCCTTATGGAAACTGCTCATACAGGGCCCAGAAAAATCAATCGGAGAGCCGTCAGACACTTTCCAGTTTTCCAAACAGAATGACCACACTGAACTCTCATAGACTTATCAGGAGTGCACGTCAGAGTGTGGACTGTCAGGGACCTGATCGCGAGTATGCCAGTAAATGGACGCGAGGCTGTCAAAAAAGAGGTATGAAAACATTTCAGACTGACCACAGACACGCTTCAGGATGTCTTTGAGACTACATGTCTAAATTCAGTCACCGACTGAATAACAAAGCTCATCGGCGATCGTGACGACAATCCTGCAGTACTCAAACAACACACGTCTGTATAATGGGACTGCTTATTTTTCAAAAACCTCTCTATTTTATACACATTCTAAAAAAAAAAACTCTCAAGAAACTTGATTGGCCCTTTTAAAAAGATTGCAATGTTTTACGTGAACTTCCTCCTTCCTGTTTCGATAGGTTCTCTACATCGAGCCTGATTTCTCTCTCTCTCTCTCTCTCTCTCGCTCTCTCCCTTTCTTTCTCTTTATGTAGATCTTCCTCCGCTCTGCATCATCAATAACTTCAAAAGCACAAAAGCTGCTAAATTAGGTCCGCCACTTTCTTCTGTCATGACTAATGAGCTCTCCCTTCGTTTGTGTATTAGTCTCGCTCGGCTGTGGCCATACCCCAGGGGACAGGCCACTGCTGTGCCATCCAGTGAACAGGTAAGCCCAAACAGATGATGCGGCCACAGAATGGAAATAGAAACAATAGGCTTTCTGTCTGAAACTGTTTCAACCACATGCAAAGTGTTGTCTTAACACGCTACCAGATGCATGGAGTTACACACGTGAAGGCACTGAATCTTTTTGTGTTGGGTTCAGTTTAATCCTGTGATTGTGGAATTGAACCATTCAGCACCACATTTCACATTTCCCGCAGCCTCACTGTGATCTTTATTCCCACCGTTAAAATGCAGAGATATAGTATTGGTCAGCATGTCTGCGCATTTGCTTTAGCAACTGGGACACCAGACAGAGACAGACAGAAAAGACAGTGTTTCCACTCAATTTCCAAGAGGGAAAACTTAAAAGCCACAAACTGAGCTACAGTTTTTGGACAAGTGCTGAACTCCGTATGGTTATGAAAATATCTGGCTGATAGTCTGGATCGTCTTCCATCGCTTCTGGCAGCACTGATGTGACTGATTTGGTCTATCATTAAATAGCGTGCATCCAGGAATCTAAAAATACACATTGTTGAAACGATGAGATCATACACTTGGAGAGAGAGAGGGAGAGAGATATAGACTATCATTATAGGCTTTTGTCACAGGAAAGAAATGGTTATTTGTCAGCAACATGTCAAGAGAGGCCACAAGAAATCATCACTCCGACTCCAGGCCTTATAGCTGAGCTTACATCACTTTCCCCAAATTGCATTATAATTGAATGAGTAAACTACCATGTGTCGTCACTTAATTACATTCTGCGCCTAATGCTGGTACAATGGGAGAGTCAAAGTTGGGAGCATAAATCCCATGCTAATGTCATCCTCGTGGATGAACTCAGGTTGGGATAAAGCTGAGTGAATTAACGTTGCATCGTTCTATCATCAGGCCAGATGATTCAGACTGTGGGAGTATCAAACATGTCTGTTCTGTTCAGGGAAAGTAAAATCAACATTCTCTGTCCCCCCCCCTTACAAATAAAATATTCCACTGATGACATCTACTTCCTGACAGAAAACCGGTCTGATCTATAAGGATAAACCCATTATGACCACTTAACCAGACAGGACACACTGTACTATGGTAAAGCAGGAATACCCAGACTGCCTTATGTTATTGTTGCACATGGATCAATTAAAAGTAGCAGACCTCTGAACTGAGAGAAAGTGCAAAGTACGAGAGTGCTTTATACGACTCCAGTGTGACGCCTGGGCCGCTGCGTATAGATAAAGTGATTTTTATGGCCGTACAATGTAATATCAGTATGGATGGAACACTGGGTTCACTGGCTTTCACTTCCACCAACATGATGTCTTCCACACAGCCAGGGTCTGATTGTCTTACGTAACTTCAGAGAAAGTCACAAGGAGAATTTCCCTGACAATAAAAATGAAGAAAATAAAGGACCTACTTCGCTGTACATGTTTGTGATGTGAGCAGCTTGTTTTCCATCCGTTTTGTAAGAACTTTCTATTGTTTGAACTGAATTTGTTCTCTATCCCAGTGACTGAGGGGAATCCCATGCACGAGCATGACCAAAAGGTGGCAGTGTTGAGTTTTAGAATGGTGCGCTGAGGCATGACAGATATCCTCATTCCACCTGTCTTATTATTGTTCGCTCGTCTTTTTACTCAGTCCTCAACACAACGCATGTCACTAACGTTTCATACTGTTGTGTTTAAATAAAAAAATCCAGCAATGTCAAAATCTGTTATTTATAAGGTAAAGTGTTTTTTCTAGAAAATGATCTAAAACTATATATATATATATATATATTTTTTTTTAAAGTACAAATATGAGAAAGCATTTAAAAAATATATAAAATGAAGAACCAGTTGAATGTTCTGATCAAAATAAAAAGTAATGGCCACGTCTTTTTTTTTTACAGACATTAAAAGAAAATGGAGGAGTTTGATTATCTATGTATACATCTGTCTCTTCATTTATAAGTGCATCGCTGTAATCTTTAATTCTTTCTTTGTTTCTTTCTTTCTTGTACGTTTTGTTTTGTTTTTTCCTCCCGTCCCTCGGTGCTTCACAACGGGACGGTCGCGTTCAGGTGTCTGCAGCGTGCACGCTCCCCCTCATTCCACTCAAATCAAACGCGTCCCGGGGCGTCTAATGGTCACCGGGGTTTCAGAGGTCGGGTTAGAGAGCAGCAGTCGGCGGCTGACAGTCAGCTGATGGCCCCTGACAGTTGAGGGAAGTTTGCTTTCTGCGGGTTACTAATATGTTAATTAGCTCTCGCACTGCGCGACCCCATTGGCTCTTCGTCCGAGTCAATTTCCCATTTGCAGCCTGACGTCAGGGCCGCTCCAAAGCTCTTAAACTCATCTGCTGTGTGATCCCTCTAAAAAATCGCCCCACCAGTCAGCGGCTTCCAACGTGCGCGGCTGCCTCTCGCCCCCTCTCCTCTCGGCGGCGGCTCTCTCTCTCTCTCGCTCTCTCTCTCTCTCTCTTGCGCCGCTTGCGCAATGTCTCCCTGAAGAAAGGCGTAAAGTGTTAAATGTTTGAAACACAAAACCGCCGGAGTTTCACATGCTGAAAAAGGACTCCGCTGCTCGTGCGCGCGGCACCGCTGTGTCCGCGCGTTAGACTCCGCACAGAGAAACTCCTGCGCGCCGCGGCTGCACCCGGGGACGAAGAAAAGCTCGTTTTTCACTCTCCAGACAAACGCGTCAAAAAAAAAAAAAAATCAAACTGGCTCACGTTGGTCCCAACCAGCCCAGTTTGACAGCTGCTCTTCACCCCGCTTGGAGGACTGTCAGCAGCAGCAGCAGCAGCAGCAGCAAGAGGATGGCATCAGAGCTGGCAATGAGCAACTCCGACCTGCCCACCAGTCCCCTGGCCATGGAATATGTTAATGACTTCGATCTGATGAAGTTTGAAGTGAAAAAGGAGCCGGTGGAGCCCGATCGCAACATCAGCCAGTGCAGTCGCCTTATCGCCGGGGGATCCTTGTCTTCCACCCCGATGAGCACGCCTTGCAGCTCGGTGCCCCCTTCCCCAAGCTTCTCGGCGCCCAGTCCGGGCTCGGGGAGCGAGCAGAAGACACACATAGAGGATTTCTACTGGATGTCCGGTTACCAACAGCAGTTGAATCCAGAGGCGCTGGGCTTCAGCCCCGAAGACGCGGTCGAGGCGCTGATCAACAGCAGTCACCAGCTCCAGTCGTTCGATGGCTACGCCAGGAGCCAGCAGTTCGCTGGCGCTGCCGGGGCAGGAGGCTCCATGGCCGGGGAGGAGATGGGGTCCGCCGCGGCGGTGGTGTCCGCGGTCATCGCCGCGGCGGCGGCTCAGAACGGAGGGCAGCACCACCACCACCACCACCATCACCACCACAGCGGCGGCCACCAGGGGCCCGGCGTCCAGAGCAACGGCATCTCTGGCACAAATCACCCACACATGCGCCCGGAGGACCGGTTCTCGGACGAGCAGCTGGTGACCATGTCGGTGCGGGAACTCAACCGGCAGCTACGGGGGGTCAGCAAGGAAGAGGTGATCAGATTGAAACAGAAGAGGAGGACCCTAAAGAACAGAGGCTACGCGCAGTCCTGCCGCTTCAAGCGGGTCCAGCAGCGGCACGTCCTGGAGGGAGAGAAGACGCAACTCATCCAGCAGGTCGAGCACCTAAAGCAGGAGATCTCCAGGCTGGTCCGGGAGAGGGACGCGTACAAAGAAAAGTATGAGAAGCTCATCAGCACCGGCTTCAGAGAAAATGGATCCAGCAGCGACAACAACCCTTCATCCCCGGAGTTTTTCATGTGAGTCTCGACATTATCGTGAAAAAAGAAAGAATATCAGTTGAGTTACTCACCCCCGCTTAAAAAAGTTTTCATTATGAAACTTTTTTTTTTCTTCATTTGACCCAAAGCCCATAGACCAAGAACTAATGTGTCAACCTTTTTTTTATTTTATACATTTTTTGAAAACAAGACTTTGGAAGGCTCTATTAATTTTGAAGAGGCATATTCAGAAAACTTTCATCTACTTTTTTGTTGCTGTCATGCTTAGTATTTTAGCTTATAGCCTGTCTGTCGACATGTTTTCACGGTCGTTCATTAGATTTGGGGTGTTTATGATTTCTTCAAAGTTGATCCATGAACTTTACGCAGCAGTATACGAAGTGTGCATGAGGCGCTCGGCTCATCAACGTCTTTTTTCCTTCATCGTTTCACTTTGAACTCAGTGTACAGATCCCTGTCTAAACTGCATCCATCGACAGAATGCTGTTTAATTTTATTTTTTTTACCATTTCTTTTTTTTGTCTGCCAAACTTGGAGGATTGCGAGCCTGCAGCCGTGTTGACGCCACCTCATCTCATGCTTGTTATTGTGTTGAGCAACAAAAGACTGTACTCATGACAAAGTGTTCGTTGTTTTTTTTTTTGTTTGTTTTTTTAAGAGATGTTGTTATTGAACTGAACCTGCATGCTGGACATGCAGGTTTCTCTTTTTTCTCTCTCTGTGCTTGAAGATGTCCTGTTTTTTTTGTCGGGTGACTCCAGCATGGCATTCATTCATTTATGGCCTCCTCACTTTTTTGGGACTCGCAACAAAAAAGTGACAGGACACCCCCCCACCCCCACCCCACCATACACGCACACACATACACACACACACACGTACACTCACAGAGCTCTCGCAACTTACACAAGTGCATTTCAGCTGCGTTGAAGCGCACCACCATCGGCTGTCATTACACAGGCTGCAGTGAATGCGCAATATGCGCGCACTGCTGGAGGTGGATGAGCGGGGATCCTGCATGGTGCGAGTGAGGGAGGAAAGGAGGAATGACTTCACTGATAAAGGAAACCACCGCTCCCTTCTCTAGACTGTTGCTTAAAGCCTATATTGTTATTTAAAGATCTTCCATTGTGCATTTGTCAACCGTTTTGAGTCCTTTTTTTAAAAAAAAAAAAAAGCTTAATTTAAGTGCAAAAGTTTCACAATCTGAGTCGCTGGAGATGACGTGTGTTACAGGTTGATGCGCAAAGGCTCATGAAGTGTTTTTTTTTTTAACATTTTTAACATGGAGAGTTGGCTCGTCTCCACATTGTGACAGTGCGTGAGCAGCGATTCTGCATGAGCTTCAGTCACAAGTCATCTCTGCCGCACGTATGTAAAAGTAATAAAGCATCGATGGAGAGGCCCACTCGGATGAAATCAAAGCAAATCAACATGCTTTTATTTTTAAATTTGTGTTTTTCCAATGAACCGAACACAGTTGGGACTGAAACGCATTCAGACAGAGAGGAAAGAAAATGTCGCCTGCATGTCGAAGTTAAGGAAACGGTATTAAACTGCACATGTCAAGGAGAGAAGAGGCATCTGTTACGACCTCAGATCGTAACATTTTGATACTTTTATTATTATTATTATTTGTACCGGTTCAGGAGAAGTTGTTTTGTCTTCAGCGAACTCAAAGCAATAACAATTATTATAATCAATAATGTCTGGACATTGTTAGATGGTCAGGGATTGACACCCTGCATGTATAAAAAATGAGGAGGTTTACCACCCGCCAACAAATCTTGAGAATATGTTAATTAATCTTTCATCTTATATATAGTATATATATAAAAAATATATATATTTTGCTGTGCAAAATTATTTCACTCACTAACCATATGTGATGTTCATATGTGCTCGTTTTTTTCATTTCATACAATTAAATGATATGCAATAAATGTATGTAATTGTCCTCAATACGTTTCTCACTTTTTCTTTTTGTCCTGAGATTTTGCTTTTTCATGCTTCGTGACTGAGAGCTGAGGTGACTGCACCACATTTTATCTTTAAGTCGCTCCTGTCAGTGACTTTCCTCACGACACTCATTTCATGTTTGGCACAACCAGAAACATTTTTTTTCACTTAAAGTCATGAAGTCATTATGAAGTTTCCAAAATTTACGCGGAACCACTGCGTGATAAAAAAAAAAAAAAAAAACAAAGCAAAAAAAAAAAAAAAAAAAAAAAAAAAAAAAAAAAAACGATTAGAAAGCCATTGCGGTTGAGACTGTTCATTTTGACGCACGAGTGAAAACGAGTCGCGTGTCACAGATAAGTTGATGAAACCTCGGAGTCAGACAAGCAGTGGCCTACATATGAATTGTTCTGACACTCTCTTCAAGTTTCACGATTATTTTTCTCTAAAAAAATAATCAAATGAATGAATGATAAAGCATTTTTAACAGTCACACCATATCCGTTCCTAATCACCTTTACACTCCAGTGGTTGTGTGCAATCAAACATTGTCCTTTTCTGTTTCACAGATTTGTGAATTCCATCATCATGTTTGTTTGTGGTTTAACATGTTGCAGCCTGATCATTTACTGTCAGATGTGACCTGTGATCTGTGTGTGTGTGTGTGTGTGAGAGAGAGAGAGAGAGAGGGAGAGAGGGAGAGTCCACCTCCCTTTCTCTGCATGCTTGTGTGTGTGTTTACCAATAACCGTATAGAAGGATCATTTCTCCACCTGTGATTTTCCTCTGACTGCAGTTTTCATATTTGCACCTTCCATTTGCCCTTTTTCATATCACTTGCTTCCTGTGTGTGTGTGTGTGTGTGTGTGTGTGTCACAGTGTGCTCACTGGCATTACCATGCCATCATTTAGCTTTCCCAGTTTCACCTGGCTTTATCCTGTTTGTCAGTGGGCCTGATGTTGGCCTGGAGCAGACGTGCTCTCGGAGAGAGGGGTGAGGTCGGGGGTGTAGCGAGGGCACAGTCATGTCAGGCATGTGAGGGGGAGCATGGAGAAGGTGCCAATACAAGTCAGCAGCTGTGGCGAGCAGAAGCGCCTCGGCGCTGCTGTGCCCGACCTTGCCTCGCAGCGAGCGCTGGGACATCTCATTTTGACGGCTTTCAGCAGAACTTTTTCACTGCACCGCTGCACCAACGGAGGGAAAAAAGGCCAGTTCTCAAAAGCAAAAGAGGGAAAATTCCTTTGTAACTTCTGGGACGAGGAATACAGCCTCGTGGGCATCTTGTTTCACTGTCCCAGAACAATTTGTTTGTTGAAACAGGAAGACCAACGGGCCAAAATACACTTTGAAGAACACACTAAGGTTTCTGAGGACAGATTCTGTCTGGATTCGTCAGCTTTTTGCAGCTCAGCCCCAGTTAGGGTCGTGTGAGGATGTGAGCAGAGGACATACACAAAGGCACCTTTCATAGAAAATTACCACACTGTCGCTGCGTTAACAAAGCACGGAGCCACCGAGCGCTTTCACACTCACACAAGACTTTGCACTTTTAAATTTTACACTTGTTAAATTTACAGAAGAGACGCTTTCCGCACCATCTGCCGGTGATGGTTTGCTAAATGGCCTGTCAGAAAAAAGGAGACAGTTTGAACCCGGCACTTGTATCCCACTCTGTTTGGTGTGATCTCCTCTGAGGTGCACGCTGCTGCTGTGGTGGATGATTTGCCCAGAGTGAGGGGAGAAGCTGAGACAATAGGCGGGCTCGGGCTGAATTAAATGATTTTGCTGATGATTAATAGTGGTGTGGGCCACTGGCTCCTGCGATGTAGAGATGATAAATCGTGAGTGCGGCTCCATGCAGCTGTGCCAGTGTTGGGTCTTTGCATGCACACACCTTGCAATTTACAGCCAAGCCGCTCTCCTTCTTCCTCAATTTATCTAATTACATCTATTTGATCTGAGCTGTAGCGCTGCTCTGTTTTGATATTTCATATTAACTACAACAATGTAATAAACGAGCAGGATAACTGCTTCTTTCTAGAATACATTTCTCCGCTTGCCATTTTAAAAGGAAGATCAGGTCCTTCTTTATTTGGGAGTCAGGCCGTGCTTCTCCACAGGCAGTGTGATGTGTTTTTATTTCATGTGTTTTCACTGGAATGTGAAAAATGAAATTAGGGTTTCTGTTGAAAGACGCCATGTCTGACTCTTTTGCTTGTTTATTTTGATTGTTCCCTCATTGGGAGCAATCGGCTAAACTGAAAGCACGCAAAACACACCAGAAGTGAAAACACACTTGGCTGCCTCTACACACCAGAACAAACACAAACGCACGCCAAACAACAAATGTTCCCGCGCAGATTTACCCTCGCAGCGTGACATTCCTCGCGTCACGGCGTTTATGCGACTCAAACGCCCAGGTCTACGAGCTAAGTGACATTGTGCAGCTGTAATTTGCGAAAGATGCTTCCCCTCTCATATCTGTGCCGTTGATGCGCTGCGGATACGTAAGTGATAAATCTATCGATCTTCCAATGATGCACTCATGTGGAACGTTGACGCCACGCGGGGCTGACGGCGTAAGACGCAGCCCGGCGCTCGCTCAAGTCGTCAGAACCAAAAATAAGGGCTGGCCGAGTTAGGGAGAGAATCCATTGTGTCGCTGTTTTGTGTGTGACTGTGCACGTCTTAAACTTGTGAGGTCGATCGGTGGCCGCGCGGAAAGGCCACATGCTCGTGTGCCCGTGCGCGCGCCTCTCTTGTTCCCTCTTTTGGGGAAGAGGATGAGCAGAGGTCAAAAGTTGCAGCACACAAGGCTGCTCTCAAAGTCATTAGAGTAATCCCTGCCCTGGGGAGCCCACGCTCATTTCCTCTGCCCAGAGCCCTCTGGATGAGATGTACATTCACATCCGACATGCTACAGCACACAGTAAATTTAAGACTACTCGCTGCCAATTTTTTTGAACCCATTTCCTGTATTTCACCACTGTCTTAGAGTTACACTCGCAGCATACTCGCAGCGTTTGTTATGCAAGTCTGTTTCTGAGGGAACTAAATCTAATTAAGGCAATACAGCTTTCAGTGAAAAGGCTTTTTTGAGCATGTGAAAACTATAATATTAGTAGAAATGTTTATAGGGATATGTGTAGGTTAGAACACACCAAGTGTCTGTGTAAGCAGCACAACTTGTACTTTACAGTGTGTGGAACAGGGCAGGCGTGGTACTTGGCCGATGCCTGGAAGCTTCAGTTTCATGCTGCCAAACATTTATCTTTTTTTTTCTTTCAGCCCACGTAGCTGAGAAGAAAGTGGAAATAAGGATGATAAAAATAAGGCAGCATTCGTACAAGTTTAACATTCACAGCAGTGTAAAGGAGATTGCCCGGTAATGTTCGTGGCAAACGGGATGATCACAGAGGGCACTTAGTTATTTCCAAAGCCACACTGTGCGAGGGTTACATTGTGGGTGTCGCGAAGACACAACACAACAAGTCGTGAATCAAAGTGGGTGTGTTCAACTGGGTGTCAGTCCTGACTTTACGCTTTAATTACAGAGAGAGAACTCGAAGCAGTTTCAACTGTTTGTTAAAGGTTTTTTTTTTATTTGCTGGTTACTTTATTTAAACAAACAAGTCCAGCCAAAAAAAAAAACAACAACAATTACTTGAACGGCCTACTCTGACATTTAGGATAAATGTTATTTTATGATGCAGTGGAAGCAGTATAGTCAGGTGTGTCCTCACAACCAGGTGGCAGCCACATCTGCAAACGGTCTGTGGAGACGCAGGGTCAAAAAAGACTCCTCTCACTTTACAGCGTGGATGAGAAGTGGAGCACAGACACTCTCTTATTCAGAAGGAAGCGGACATGAGGGATCAATTTAGATGCTTATTTTATCAGAGTGCGTTTCGCTCTTTCTGTACATTCTTCTCTTGCTCGGTGGCAGAAAGTCAGGGCACGCTTCAAACAGACATTAGGCGAGCGCGCGTGGTGTCATTAGAGAGTTGTCCTTGAAAGACTGGCTGCAGGTTATGTTGGTAATGAGGTGGTCGGGACTTGCTAGGGTAATATTATATGTCTGTAAATGGACCCAAACCGTGAGCCTGTGACTTAAATAAATGCAACGCCATCCTCAGCAGTCCCACTGCACACAAGGTGACAGAGATGAAGGGAGAGGGATTAGTCTTCAAAATGTTTTCACATTTCTTACAATAATAATAATCCCACAAAGAACACACAGTGGGGGGGGGGGGGGCGAGAAGTGAAAGAGTTTCCACCTTTGCAAGTTTTCAAGCTTTTCGTGAAAAAACAGCTGCAGCAGATACATTAAGGATTCAGTAAGAATAAATATTCAGACTTTCTTATTGCATGAACCAAAGAGCCCACACAATGCTCTAAACCACCACATGTGGCATGGATCTGAATTATTAATTAAGATTTATTCTTTCACACTTTAACAGAGTGATGTGCACGAACATTGCCACTGCCGAGTGTCTTTCATTCCGGAGGCAACTTTCTCTTTTTTCACCACAAACCTGCTTTTTCTCTGCGGCTTTCTCATCCAAACCAACATATATCACCCTGGTGGAAGCTAAAACTCAGTGATTCAGCTGCTGAGACTTTTATTTTTTTCTCCTGCTGCAATACTAATATCATCGCGCTGCATCACCTCTGTTTTCCTGCACGTCTCTAAAATTCATGCAGCTGAGTTATGTGGCATTTATTTTAAAATCCTGTGATTTAAAATTTCCTTCACTGCAGTGCATGGCCAAAGTATTTCCCAACCAGATTTTTTTTTTTTTTCTCCTGTAGCGTTTTAAAGGAACCCTGTTTCCCATCTGAGCACTTTGTCACTTGTGTGGCAACATTTACAGGCAAAATGAAAAGGTCTATGTGGACCTGCCCAGAACAGCAAGAAACCTGTGAGCGTTTTAAACAGGGTGCTCAGGAAAATGGCTCTTATGAGGTGGTATCAGCCAGATAGTGTTTCTCTTCAATGGAATAAGCAGGAATAAAGAGCCGCACGACACACGACAAATTTGCCTTTTCTTGGATCGGCAAACTGTGCGTTTAGATATTTTTTTTTTTTTTGTATCTTGTGGGTACAATGTTTTGATGCATGGGCTCTGCATGTGGAATCTATTTGCATGCAAATTTTTACATTTCCTTCCGCATCAAACGCTTACTATGATACATGTACTGTATTTCAGCAGACAGACAAGGTGAGAGTGAATCTCAGTCGGAAGGGGCCCACTTGTTTCTCTGTGATTGTTTGCGTGTTTGTGTGTGTTCTGTGAAACAGAAAAGCAAAAAGGAGAAAACAGCACGTGTATTTAATTCTCTTCTCATTTATCCGTCCTGATGTGCTTTGTCTGATCTCATTTGCTCTTTTAGGTCATCGAGAAAATTCCTCCATCTGTGATTTCAAGCCCCCCTCCTCCGTGCCCTTGGCTTCCTGAGGTAAAACACTTCTTACTTGATCTCTTTAAGCTTTTTTTGTTTTGTTTCTCCCTGGACGTTCTACTTCGTAGCCGCAGGTGAAGTAAGAGTTGTAAAAACAAAGCTGAACATACAATAGAAAGTACAGTTAGTATATATACAGTATGGCATGATATTATAGGCATACACAGTGATATGATATTACTTATTCATTCATTAGTCATTAAAGTTTCATATTTAATAGGATGTTGCCATCTTCTATAACAGACATATAATGTACTGTAGTGTCATTTCCTATTCATATGCTAAAGAGCTACACCTTCTTTATGTTGACAACATCTCTCTGCATCTGCCATAACTTCATTGAGTGCACGATGCATTCTGCTACCTCAGTTAAATCCACGCAACACACGCAGCAACCACGCAGGTTTTCAGTCGCCGTGGATCAACAGCGCAACCGGCAGATTATAGCCGCCCATTCAAATGTAAATCACAAGTTCAGATTTTGTGTGAAAAAAAGGCAGAGAGAGAAAAAGACTCGGACATCGGAAGAGAGACAGAGAGAAGAATAACCTCCTCGTCCTGAAATCAATTCACGGAGACAGAGAGGAACCGCGGGCAAATGTATATTGCAAACCCAATAGTCCCTCTAATGTTTTCACTGATTGTTCCGCAGCACGTTCCCCGTGATGTGATTAGTCATGATACATAAGAATGAGTCAGTATTCATGACGCTCCACCGTGTGTGTGTGTGTGTGTGCCTGCATGTATTTGAATCTAGTGTTATTTACTTGATTGTCTTTAAGTGTGGTGTGGGATCAGTGGCTGGCCTTTCTCCAGCTCCACTTTACTTCCAGAGGGGAAGAGGGACAAAAGCCATCAGGGAAGACAAGGACAAATCATCTTTAGATGAAGTGTTTTAAGTGCTCTGATTCTCCTCCCACGTCATCACCATGAATTAGGTGCCCTCTGCTTACGGCTACGTGCTGACGAATATAAACAATGCCAAGGGAACGGGTGTTAAACAAATGAAAGTGGAAAACCATGAGGGTGTCTATCTTCGTCATCCTCGTAAATCTCAGGTCCCCTGCCATGCGTCCGCTTCCGCACAGTGATGTCTGACAACCTGGCAGCCGAGCTCGCAGGAGCCACGTGCGGTGCAGTCCGGCCGAGCCTGTTCTTAGCGGTTTCAGCCGTGGCAGACGTTATAGACGGGGCTTTGTCTTTGTTTTATGCAAATCCATGCTTATGAGCAGGGTGAGGGGGTTGTGTGTGTGTGTGTGTTTGGTGGGGGGGGTGATGAGCAGTCTGGCCACGTAGCTCCAGGAGGACAGACTGAGTGATGGAGACGGAGAGCCAGGTCTCGGCGTCCTTGCCTGGGGAAAGAGTGTCCCGACTCTGGCCTGGACAGCCCAGACACCACCAGGAAACCGTGCTCATGCACCTCTATCCCAAAGATAAACATACTCTCACACGTGGATTTACTCTGGGAAATGTGGAGCTGTTTCGGGCGTAAGCAAGGCTAACGTTGTCTGAGGCTTTGAGACTTCTGATGTGTCTCACCTGGGACTGGTGTGTGTGTGTGTGTGTGTGTGTGAAGGCAGGCACACCTCAGGGCTTCGCCACGCAAACACTGAAGTGTGTGATAGAGGCCGTGAGAAAGGGAGGAGAGTGCAAGATTTTGTGGAAGCCAGTGTGTGTGTGTGTGTGTGTCTTTGAGTGCATGTGCACATGTGCATAAAGTAACAGGTACACAAGGCCACTGCCTGCGTGACAAGCGTGCAGCTGGGTGGTTTGGGTGAGACCTGCTGAAGCAGTGTCACCCACACTGCAACGAGTCATAACCATCCAAGGCTTTCTTCCTCCTCTGTATCAGTGTGTTGTTCCTCCATGCAGCAAATTGCATGTTTTCAAAATAGTTTTGTTCACCATCCTGTCTCTCTCTCTCTCTCTCTCTCTCTCTCTCTCTGTCTGTCTCTCTGCTGCTCTCGGAGCTGCGTGCTAACAGTAACGGTTAGTCGGAGGCTCCTCTATCACACAGAGCTCTATTTCTGGGTGCGAGGATGAGTCGTTGAGGGCAGATGAAATCGATCCAAATTGACCTGTCATGTGGAGGAGAAAATGAATGAGATGGAGGAGGGGCACAGAGGCCGGCGAGCGGAGCGGAATGGGGGGGTGGTGGTGGTGGTGGTAGTGCAGAAGCACAAAAACAACCTCCTGCTCCATATGGGTCAAAAGTGGAGAGATGATTTATTCAAGACTGGGTCTTATCCCTCCTTCCCCCCTCCCCACCCCCCCACTCCACTCCACCTGCCTCTCGGAAAGGAGTGAGAAACTGGAGACTGCTCAGGAGGAGCGCACTATATTTAGCCCCGGCGGCCAAAGACACTGTGGTCTAACTTTAAACTTAAAATCACAGATATCCATGTACAGTGAGACGGGCACGGTTTGCGTCACTACAAGAAATCCGTCACATGGAGCCGGCCGCGTGCCGACTCAGGCAGAGGGAGGCAGCTTCTACTCTGCATCACACAGGACTGCACCTACTAGTAACCACACACTAACACTGAGTTTAGCATTAGTGCAACAAACAAATGTGGTAAAATCGACAAAGATCTGAAGAAGAAAAGCACATTTTACACCTGATTGTGAGACGTTCAGTGAAAGGAAGGAAGGAAGGAAGGCCGGCCGGGAGAAGGCAGGAAAGAAAGAAAGGGGATTTATGGCTGCATTTGTATTTGAAGTGGTACTAGATTTAGCTCCGTGTATTTGGGCAGAGCTCCACTTTGCTAATTATTTTCCCGTGGCAGAGTTCTCAGCGTGGCACTCCTCTCTCGCTCCGAGGAGAGAGGCTGAGCCGTAAGTGCTTAGTCAGCCCGGCTCTGGGTGTGAGATACTGCTGGTGGACTGTCGAGGGGGCGGAGAAGCGAGGGGTCCAAGCCATCGGAGGGGCAAAGGCTTTCATGAGAAGGCATCGCCCATCAGTGGAAGGAAGGGAAGTAAAAATCACACTAGAGCTCTGGCTTGTACACCAGCTTCAGTCCTCACCGTCATGATAGTTTGCGGATTGCAGAAACCAGATGACGCTTGTGTAACCTCCTCATTGTGGACATTAAGTCTTAAATGCAGCAATTAGTGAGGACACAGACTCCGTGCTCTGTCTACACGGCCTTGTTTCCTCTGCCAGTCACTATAGAGGAAGCTGTCTGTTTCTCTCTTTCCTACCTATTTATACTCCAATGTCAAAGTTGTCTTTCTTTCTGTCTCTTCCCCTCATTTCAGAATGACGTATGGCTCCTCCTCCTCCTCTGTCTGCCCGCTATCCTCAAAATGACTCTCCTCCTCTTCCTCCTCCTCCTCCTCACAAACAAACTTAGCTTCCTTCCCCTCACCTCTGTTCCCAACGTCACTTTCCCTCCCTCCCTCAGCCCCACACTGCACCTGCTTCCCTCCCTACCGCTCTCTCCGCTCCCCCTCCAAACGTCACTTTCCCCCCCTCCGCACCTCCTCCACTCCTATTCTCCCCCTCGTTAGCTTGATGAATGGCTTCACTGCAGGGAAAGTGCTGATTTTCATCCCTCTGTCTGATTTCTGCTGGCTGTTATTAATTTCAAACACTCAGAGAAAAGCAAGTGAGTCAATAAATAAGGAAATGAACACACTTCATCCTGCCATACAGCAGCCCTCACAGTCATTCACCCAGGGCGCGGGTCCTCTGCGGCGGCCGGGCCTGCATTTATACTGATAGAGTTCAGCACCGCTCTGGAATCACAGCATATTTCAGTGTTTCATAAAGCAAGAGTAAAAGTCGCCCGGTGCCACTGCATCATATCAAATGTTTCCGGAGTATTTTCGGTTTCTCGCTTCACTCAGACAAACAGGACCGGGGGGGAGACAGAGCGGCACGGAGCAAATAGCTCGGAAAGAGTCCTGCAGCGTCCTCTCTCATCTTTCATCTTTCACACTCGAGCCACATTAAAGAAGCGTATACAGAGGGTGACAATGGGACGAGAGATCAGAGCAGGCACAGGGTGAAAGAGAGGCAATGAGAGCGGCAGCCTAACAGAGTTATGGCCGCACGTTAAACGATGCTGTCCGCACGGCACGTCTAAGTGCACATTACTTACATTCCAGGCTTAATGCATTGTGCCCGCGCGTTAACATCAAACACAAATAGCCTCGGAGACAATGCGACTCCCTCGGTGTTTTGCTGTCGGACACAAGCGCTCGCACCATAAGTTGTTGTTCTCTGTTTTATGTGTTTAATTAATTTGAGCTGGGATATTTAATCAATGCGTGATCACCATAATGCATGCACGGACACAGAAAGGAAAGCCTGAGATATCATTGCGCTGTTTACAAAGTGTTGGGACAAACAGTCGTGTGAGACGTCCTATTAATGCACATCTCAGACACACACACAAATACACAGAGGATGTAACTTATCTTAGTTGTTGTTATATTGCTTTCCATGCTGCTAAAAATTAAAATACTATCAGGGATCATGTTCATAAACAGCTTTATAGGACTGAATTTTCATGTATAGGCCATTTCCATGCAGAGTATAACAAGTGTTGTGTGAAAGTAAAAGACATTTGACCTTTAAGTTTAAAATATACTCAAGTTTAAGTTCATGCAGAGAGGGGGAATAAACATTTCGAGCCAACTACGGTGTTAAACTGTGTTTTAGTTCTCTATTTCAAGTATTTTGGGGCCAACTGTGATGTAGTCTGACAACTCTGACAGTTAATGGATTCCCTGCGGGTCACTGAAGACTAAATATACAGCATGTGAGAATATACCGACAGGGAAGAAAGACATAAACATGGTAGGACTTGTTTTAGTACTTTCAAGAAGTTGTGAAAGACATTGTGTTCAGTTACAGAGCAAATGAAAAGACATCCCCGCAGTAAATATCTCACTGGGTTTCTGTCATTCCTCATTTAATCTGGGAATTACAAAGATACTGTGACATCTTTTCGCTAATATATCAAAACTTATATTTAGAGGAGGAAGAGGAGAGGAGGAGATGAAGGAGGGGAAGAGCAGAGGACAGGAGAGGAAGAGGAGGAGGAGGAGACAGCAGCCTGTATGAGCAGTAGCTGCTGGGGTACAGTGGAGCCTGTATGTCTGCTTCATGGCTCCGTGAGCGCAGACATAACTATTGTGTTTACAAGGCTGAGTTGGTCTTACTGTTAAATTATTGGGGTGGGGGTGTGTTAAAAGAGGAGGAACAGAGGGAAGGGGTGGGGGCTAAATATTTGTCCCTCTCTCTCATAGTTCTGGTTAACCAGGCTGAAGAATGCTCTTTGCGTTCTATAATTACAGAGTTTGGGTAGTGTCACCCTTGGAGAGCACATGGACTCTCTGCGGTGACCCAGCCTTAAAGTGTGGAGGCGGAGGATCGGCGCACAGGAGAGGCAGGCTCTGTTAACGAGAGGTCGCTCTCTTAGGTGCAACACAGGCACGCCAGGCCAGCTCACGCTGCGATCTCAGACCCCAGACAGGAACAGAAATCAAAAAAAGAGAGACCCACATTTTGGTTTTGGTTCCACTCACAGACACTTTTGCAGCCTCTCTGTTGAATCATATACAAATTCTGCAAAGCTATAAGTTCTGTCTTTTTTTTTTCTCTTAAGTGATGTGGAGCCTCATTAGCAAAAGTGTGCACTACTCATATAAGTAGTGTGTGTGCTCACAAAGGCAGAAAATGGTGTATTCAAAAAAAAAGGTTCAGATTTATAAAACTGTGGGCATGCACACCTGAACACATTGTTCCCTGTATAAATCACAGTCCACCTGAAAACGTTCATATGCAAATCTGCCTCATATATATATACACACACATTCAACTAGTCAACACGAGGCAACCAATGAAAATTCAATTGACCCTCTGACTAAGAACTTCGTGAGACCGACATGGAGGTGCCTGTCAGTGAGGTGGAGGTGAAGAGAGACGGATTGTTTGGTAACGTGTTGCTGCTGTGGTTAACGCAGTGAGTGCGAGTGAGTCAGGCAGAGGACAGAAATAAAAAAGTGGTCAGATTTAAAGGTGGCGGTAAAAGAGAATTGTCTCTCATCCTCAGACTCTTACCGTCACATTTACGTATTTTAATCATCCAAAACTGCAGGATTATTAAATTCACCGACAGTTGCAATATCCTCAATCTATAAAACTGAACAGAATGATATCATTCCCAAAAGGGGTTAGAAGAAAAAAAAGGTAAAAAGTTTACACAGTGTTAATAATGTATAACACAGAGCTGTCAGCTAATTTACCCAGACTGGGGAGTACTCGTGTTTAGACTGGGAAGGGTCGGATCTGTTACAATGATCCAGAGCTCTATAGAATCTTTTGATGACTCATCCTCACAGAGCAGAAATCATCAGGCCCACGAAACCAAACGTTTCCTACTGATCCCTTTTTCTGCGGACTCCTCCGTCAGTGCCAGTGCATCCATCACGCAGCGTTACAGTGTCACTGCTGGATTTATGCTTACAGCAATCTGACCGGCTGCTTCACACATCAGTTCCATCTTAAACTTTGTGAACACATTTGAATATTAAAGGAAGAAGACGCCACCTCCGTACAAACACATTCACTGCAGCAATTTGACACACACACACACACACAATATTACAATTGTACTTGGGAGTACAGGCAAAGTGTTTTTATTATTATTCAGATCTTCTATGTTATGCTATGTTTCAGTAATTTGCTTTAAACTGTGTTAAAGCCAACAGGCCAATATTCCAGCTTCAGTTCATCATGAACACGGGTTAAAGTTTGCGCTCCTTTGCCCATCAAGTCTGTTTTTATAGATCCCAACCGTTGCGTGGGAAGTGGCATACGCACGAAATGAGGTTTGAAAGCTGCGTACGCGCTGGTTATAAATGAGGCCCCTGGCCATTAAAGGAGAGCGATGAGTTCACAGCTGATGGTCTCTGGTTGCGAGCAGCGGAGAGCAGTGTAGGATGACATTATCGGAAGTTGCTGGATATAGACATTTAAAAACACACACACACAGAAAGAGAATACTAGTATAAACTTCTGTCCACTTGGATTACACTAATGACCCCTGACAAACCATAATAAGACGCGTGCATCGCTATGGATGCAATCTATGACCAGAGGAATGGCTTGCATGTTGTCTGATGCTCTCGTTAGCAAAAACAAAACCATCACTTAGATTCCTGCTGTGTCCTTAATCCAATAGGTCACGGTTTAGAAAAAAAAAAGAAAAGTAAGATACAAACAAATGCATTGTCAATGCACAACCTGGTGCACCACAGCTGCCATTAGTGAGAGCGATGTGAAATGAGGGTGATGGAGAGGGACAAAGCTTTCCCTCCATCCCTGTGGCTGAAGTGGAATAGTTGTGGTGACGGGTTTTGACAGCTGAGGGAGCGAGGGAGCAGGAGGGGAGTATCACTCCAAAATCCTCTGGAAACAGAGAGGAGGAGTCGTTTAGGACAAACTGCACACACACACACACACACACATTCACATTTACTCCAGGCCTCTTGTTTTTGTTGTCTTTCTCACTTTTGGACAAACACACAGAATGTGCATTTGTTTCTCACGCACACTTTGGCTAATGGATTTTTATTGTGGGAAATCTCTGGTCGCTGCATTGTCATAATGATTCAGCCAGTAAGTATTAATGCTGACTCCTTCCCCGTATCCCCTGGGTCAAAATGAGACATTCGTCAAACACGGATGTCAAACCAGAATTAGATGCACACACAGACCAGCACACTGACACTCATTTCCTTCCACCGTCTCTTGATAGTATCCCTAATAGACCTCTCTCCCAGTGGCACACGGCTGGTGCAACATTCACCTACTATTGCTTTAATGAGATGTCTGTGCTGTGTGTGTGTGTGTGTGTGTGCCTGAGAAAGAAAGATGTTAGCGATCCTTGTGGCCCTGTTTATCTCCACCCTTGTGTTGGAGTAGAGGGAGGTCAGAGGCAGGGCTGCGTGGATCCATCTCCATTCCCACGGCTGCTGTCTCACAGGCACACTGGTCACAGGAGAATGGAAAGACTATAGATTTTTTTTTTGCCTCCTCCTCCTTCCTACACTCACCAGAGCAGGAAGATTAGACAGAAGATGAGCACAGCCTGGCCCATTCAAAGCAGCTTTAAGCCCCAACACTGGAGGCATCTGACCCAAGCGCTCTGGTTCATGGAGCACAAGGCACACACACACACACACACACACACACACACACACACACACACCGACTAAGACAAGAGTCCTTGGTTCACTTTTCTGGTTCAAAGCTTGGTCACATCGTGCCTGGGTGTTAAACACAGGCTCTGTGTGCTCTTTCTGTTAACACGCTACGAGAACAGGTATACACACACACACACACACACAAAACACTGTCAGAGAGGAGATTGACATTTGAAGGTACTTGAAAAACATTTTCCTGAGAACATGACATACAACAAGGTGACGAGAGCGAGGAGGGAAGCGAGGCCATATGGGGCGGGAGAGCGAGAGACAACGGAAATGGATGGGGGCGAAGAGGAACAGGGAGATAAAATTCAAAGCGCTGCTGCTCTCACTGGCAATTAAAATAATTTCAGCATAATCTGAGTCAGGCCTGAGCCGTCTTATCAGCCTCAGATAAGTCTCCTCCTCCTTCTACTCCTCCCTCTCCTCCTCAAACCAGAGACCCCCTGCACAGCCTCCTCCTCTGCACACACTTCCCTTGCATAAGCACACTCACACACACACACACACACACACACACACACACAAACACACTCACACACACACATCTATTTCCCATTCCTCACCTGACATGAGAAACCATCGTCAAGAGTTTTGCTTTGTATTTGAAAACATAGAGGTGGAAATTTTGATTAAAATACTGAACGAAAAAGAAAACGCGGGTGCACACTCTCGACATGGGCGTTCAGCAAATCAAAAGTAACCAACGCCTGAAACTTTATGTCACTCTTTCTACATCTACTGCTCGACAAAACATGGCCGGGTCGTCTCCAGCATGCAAGGACAAGCACTGTGCAACTGAAATGGTCAGAGTGACTGTCGCTGAAGCTTCCTGGAAAGATCTGAACATACTGACATGGGCAGGAGTTGATACCACATGACGGTTCTGTTGCTTGGGAACGGCGGGGGCGGACCAAGCATCCTGACGATTTGACGTGAAACTGACTTGAGTCACTCTTGTTTGTAAATGGAAGCATCCCATGAGAACCAAGGCCTTTGGTTAGCCAGAAGCTAAGGACTTTATTGTGATGGTTTAACACAGACAGATAAACTGAGGCTCTCCCTTGAGATTCATGAAGCTCACTGGAGATAATTGTTTCTTCTGTAGTGGGGCTGTGGTCAAACTGTTGATGCCGTTCCTGGTAACTGATGTGATGTGACAACTGACTAAAGACTTTCCCCTACTTTACATAAACGACTGTGGTCCGACATGGTCAGTGGCAGTTTGTGCATGTGTGAACCAGAGATCTGTTGCTGTGATTCACACAGGACACCGAACTGCCAACAACATCAGCATGTTTCAATCTGAGAAAGAGAAGGAAGGAAAGAAAGACAGAAAAAGGAGAACTACATATTTTAATTTTTTTTTTGGTGCATGATGATCTGTGATCAATTGAAAGATTTTGGAAAACAAAAAGGAATAACTTGCTTTGAGGTATGCAGATAACCTAAATGGTCTACATACCTTATTGTGTGTGTGTGTGTGTGTGTGTCATTTGGCGTATTCGTTTGTTAGCACGGACACGCAGAGAGCAATGTTACAGTGAACAGGAGGTGGGTGCAATGGAATAAGCAGGGCGCAGTGCCCTTACCGCACACAGTACTCTCACAACACCTACATATGGAAGGTTCAAGGGCGTGCACACACTCTCAAACACGTACATTCTATAAACACACACACACACACACACGCACACAGGCATTTTACTGTGAAGCAAAACAAAATAAAAAATAAAAAAAAAAAACCTTCCACGGAGGAATATTAACTGTCGATGTCATCCATCTTAAGACAAATTTCTTTGCCTTGTCAGACTGTATGTTATTTTAAGTGAGCACAGTTCCTTCACCCAGCCTGTGAACAGATACAGTACAGCACAGAGTGCGTCTGGTCCCATACACTTGGCAGCATCCTGTGCACACACTGTGTGAGTGCTGTAAATAGCCAGAGTGTGTCGTGCATCTCTGCTGTGTTTGGACCTATTTTAGAGCTGACACAGGAAACAGGGCCATTCTGACAGCCACCCTGCCAGCCGGTACTGCACACAGCAGCCCCGGAACCTTCTGTCTCTCACACACACACACACGCACGCATGCACGCACGCACGCACGCATGCACGCACGCACGCACGCACAGAGAGAGTAGATTTTTCCATGTTAACAACCGACCAGTGCTTCATCCACCTCATAGACCTCCACGGATCATTTAATTTCCTTTTTAAGTCAACACGCCTTCTTTCATCTCTCTACTCTCTTCCAGTTTTCCACAAACTCTGTCTGGAAAGACCTTTAACAAAAGACCCCCGCTGTGGCACTTGGCGGCCCGTGTCCTCCACGCGTCCCCCATCTTGTCTTTCATTGTTGCACATTTCAAACACGCAGAAAAAGGGGACGGCTTCGCTCCTCAGCCGAATAAACCGAGTCTCACTGCTATGCTGTGATACATATCGCTGCATAATAAGCAAAAATGATACCTCTGGCACAGTGGAGCTCAATTACCCAAGACACAGGTTTCTGCTTTCAGCTACAGAAGACAGCTGGAGACCTGGCACGGCACACAAAGTTAATTTGGAATTAATTCATGTTGAATCTTTTTGTTTTCCTGGTTTCTTTCTTTATTTGATACTTTTTAAAACATTTCATGTGTCCACCTGGGTGATGTAATTTATTTCAGCACTTTAGTCATCTATTGACTTGCTAAATGTTTGGGAGGGGGTTAGAAATACTGAAGCTCCGACCCTGTAAATAAAAAACCTAAATGAAGCCGCATCTCAGTAATGTGACAGTGCTTGCTCATTTACAGACCGTTAGCACACACACACACACACACACGCATAAACGGCTCTTCAAAGGCTGCAGCAGAGAGCCACTCACCAGCCTCTCATATTTGGGCTGGAAGATAAATTCTGCAGGCTGCTCCTGCCTTCCTATGTAATTATGTGTATGGTGATGTGCTTTTACAGCCTGCCTAACAGTCGGAAATTATCTCCCGGAAATGAAGTCCAATTAATTGTGGCACTTTGCAGGCGCGCGTGTGTGTGCAGAAACACTGTAATGACACTTAACGGGAAATTGGCTCCTGTTGAAATATTTAATATATAAGTTGCGAGTTCAAACAACTTTGTATGATACTGACAAGAACGGGTTGCTCTTGTTTTTTTTGTTTTTGTTTTTAACAGACACACACACACACACACACACACGATTCACCCTCATGAAGAACTTGTATAAAAGGAGTCTGGACAATTGATTTTGTCTCAAAAGCCCCGGCACCTTTGGACCGATGTTGCACATCAACCCCATGTTTCCCCTCTCATACAGTATTTAGGATGCCAGAATATATGCGTATCATAATAAGTAAAAGGTAGTGAGGTGAATTTTGAATTTGGTGTATGTGTGCTCCGTGTTGATCTCACATAGGACGGGGAAGTCTGTAAAAGGAAACAGCAGTCTTTTAGGGTCAGTGACATACTGTTTCACACCAGAGTAGCTTTCTATTGTAGCGACGCACTGTGATGACTTGGCACTTTTGCAGAATAGCACATTTTGTTTTTGTCCCAGGGTGTGTGCGTGTGTGTGTGTGTGTGTGTGTGTGTGTGTGTGTCAGTGCAGCACTACTATCCAGACATAAAACCATTCATGAATTAAAGGTTGCTTTAAAAATGTTTTATTTATTACTCGATCGATATTTTGACTCATTTTCCTAGGTATTTTGAATAAATGGACAAATTGAGTTTACTGTTCCCTTGACTTCTTTTTCTTTGAATTAATTAATCAATACACTTTGCATTTGCTCTCCATTTCATTCACTTTAAAAGAAATTACACCTGAATTCAAAGTCTTGACTTTATTTATTAAAGGATTCCTCAGGAAGAGCATTCATCAGCTTGATCACTCACTAAGCTGCTCAGCTAATGATGTGAAGATTTAAACATACAACCACCAGATCACATGACTGATTGTCTCCTGATTAATTACCTCACGTTGATATTTATTAAATGTGGAATTGGAACAAATCTGGACTAAATGTTGAATCATGTGTTATTTTTTAAATAACTAAAGATCTCAATCTGCTGGACAGGGTTTATTTTCTGTGTGTGTGTGTGTGTGCGCGTGTTTACGTTCACCTCCATCGGTATGCTAATTCCTTTATGTTTAGAACGCTCACATGTTCATTACCTTAGGTAATTTTGTTGCGCTTGGCTACACACAACAGCTCGCTGGTCTCACTCCGTGTGTGCGTGCGTGCGTGTGCGTGTGCACGTGTCTCATGGCGTTAGGGCCGACTACAGAGCCATTCGGCTAGGCAGCCCGGCATGTAAATGGCAGCGGAGTGGCGTGAGTGTCAGCCGGAACGTGCGCTTGGCAGGCAGCAGCCATGCTATTAGCGAGCGCTAACAGTTTTATTATTAGAAAATAAACGGTGCGCTGCAAAACTCTGAATGTTATTAGCAACTAACCATCTGGGTCTGACAGCTGTGTTCAGCCACCAACATGTCTGAACTGCTAACGGCTACATCCCGAATCTGCAGTGTTCATCTACGACTCAGGTTGTCAGCGTCTCGTCCTCTCCTTCTCCTTCTCACCACTTCTCATCCTATCTAGGGTTTTGTGGATGTAAAGATAAATCAGTGGATAATTACTGAACATGAGCATTCATCATTTCATAGCACCACACGCAACAGTCACTTTGATGTTTTTTTTTTTTTTTTAACTATGAAAAGAGCATTTCCTCTCATATGACTGTGTTTTATTTGTATTGGCAACCCCTGGTCATTTAGTGGTAAAATAAAAAATATAAATTGAAAGTAAGGATTAATCCATATGTAAAACCCACAAGAGCAAAATCTGGCGCAGCCCCTGTCTGCTGTGACCAAACCAAACAGATGTACACACAGACGCAATACATCTCCCTCTCAAGTCCTAACGCTTCCAGAAAAAAAAGGAAAGCTGTTTGTGTTTACTTGCATTTGACCTCTTGCATGTTAACTTCCACAATACGTTAAGTGTGAGAGTGTGTCGGCGCAGATTCCTCTGAGTCTTTTTTCTCCGCGTGTGTGTTTTTCCTCTGAGATCACAAAGCTTCGCAGGGCTTTATTTAAACAGATAACCTGCTACTAGAGGCCCCCAGCATCCCCCCAAAACCTCCTACCTCCTCCTCGTGCCTCAGCGCCTTTCATAACAAACCCCGGCGAAAGGAGACACCTCCAGAAATTAACGCAGTTATTGCAGACATTGCAGAAAAAAACGCTACCCTGCAGCGTTTCTCTTTCTCCAGCAGAAAACACTTTTCCTAACAGTAAAACAGGCCAACTCCTTCTAGGGGAGCGTCTCCCGTTCTTGACCTAATCTACATGCATACTTACCTTCCTTATATTTAGGGACGTCGCTACCAGGCAGCGTGAAGGACTCTGGATGGCAAAAGAATCTATTTCACATACAGATGCACAGGACTAGCGTACAAGAATAGGATATAGAGCAGGGAAATAGTGTGTTTTCAATTTCACTGACCCTCTTTTGTTTTTTTTCTAGGGTTATCCACTGTCTAATTCTATTTATCTGAGTGTTTCTTCACTGTCTGCTAAGCAGCTTTCTTAAAGGCAATTCTACTCCGTTAACTTTTGATTACTTTAGATGACTTTGTGTGTTTATAAAGGTTGAACATGTGTGTGTGTGTGTGTGTGTCAGACTCATGAATACGGATCAAAAATAACGGGAGGGGAGTGCAGATAGTGTGTGTGCAGGGATATCACTGCTTTAAACACACAATATGTCACATCTTGAAGCAGTTGTTGTTCAATCTTATTTCATAATGTGTTTGGGTCCACTGGTTCTACTGTGTCTTTGCACTTTACTGCGTGAGCCTCCGTCACAGAATACGCAACAAACAGCAAACGAATAAGCAAAAAACGAGTGGCTAACATGATATGCTGCAGCCTACAGGCTAACAGTGTGTATTTACTTTGTTTGCGAGCAGAGGTATCACTGCTATAATGCTAATAAAAGGCAACTACTATGAAGCATCCTATTTCATTAACTTAAGCGTCTAACTCTTTAGATCTTTACTACTTTAGATCATGTAAGTACACAAGTGAACAAAATAAAGGTTTTGTTGTTTTGGGACACTTTAATGAAGACTTGTTAGAATCTACATATAAAATAAAGCAGAAACACGAGAGAAACAAAACCATCTGTCCGCTGCGTCGTTAAAGGAGCAACTCTTAATCATTGTTTTTGATGCTCTGATTACAGCTCCTGTTGTCTGTTTGGGCCAAAGTGATTCATCCTTTAAATCTTCAAGAATCGTTAAAGGGGCTGTGAATCATTCTGCTTTAGTGGAGAACTTTGCTGTAATTTGGAATAATTATGGGTTTGGACATCTGGATGCAAGAGAGGGAGCAATTTACAGATTTGTCTGCAAGTGAATACTGAGCAAATGAGTCACTCTGGCAGAGGAAAAAAAATCTATTGGGTCTTGGACCTGCTGAAATAAGCAGCCCAGCGCCAACAGTATTTTTCCTGCAGTACATGAAAAGAGCGCGGCACTCGCTCGAGCACATACCTCCACCAAGGCCAAACAATCCTACACACATCTGTTGACTTGGTGCACCTCGATCCATATAGAATTAAATTGATGGAAATAAGCCACAACATGTTAAACTGGATCCACACTGATATCTGTGGGCTTCTCCCAGGCCCCATGCCTCTACCAAGTTTGGTGCAAATCCATTCAGTACTTTTTACATAGTCCTGCTGACAAATAAACAAACAGACACGGGTGAAAACACAACCTCCTCAGCGGAGCTAACAAACAGCTTCTGAAACGCTATCCAACACCCTGCAAGCGAGCACATTCATTTTACTCTGCCTGAGGTTTGCAGGGGGACCATTTCTTTTTGATGGTGAGCGCACTCGGGTGTGTGTGTGTGTGTGCTTATGCAGCTAAAAGTGCACATCTGTGTGTTAGGTGGTTAATGCACTTGACTTGAGCCTGACCACAAATCAAAGTGATGGCTGGTGAGTACCACATAAGAGAACAGAAATGAAGCAGATAAGTGTTGAGATCAAACAGACTTTCCCCCCCGTCCAAAAGCTCCCTGAGAGGGGCGGGAGTGGGGGGGGCGCTGCGGAGCCCTTCTCTGTGTACGTCTCACTCAGCGGAGGCAGCGCGGCGACCGCTAACGAGGTGATAACACGGACAGATGATAAGTTATTAGGACAGAAAAATAAGATCAATCATGTCCCTGCTCGCTGCAGGTTTTAGTGTTACTCTGTGTAAATACAGAAAATGATTTCAGTGCCTCGGCGGGTATGTCATGCATGCATCTTAACAGGGATCAGACATGAAGTTGTCCACACAGCAGACGATGGGACTCTGAGGACAGATGAGGAATGATGTTGATGAGAGGTTTGTGTCACTGGGCTGGCCAGGAGCCAGAGCCTAATGCAGACTGTGGAGTGTTGGAGTTTGACGAGACTGAATGCTGTTTGTCTGAGAGCCAGATTACTGCTCTGTGTCTGAGACCAGATCATATCCAGACCCCTTCTGCTTCTTTTTTCTTTTCACTTTTTTTTTTTTTTTGTGCAGTTTGAGTCCCCTCCTCTCCTCTCCTCTCCTCTCCTCTCCTCTCCTCTCCTCTCTCCTTTTCCTTTTCTTGTCTATGCAAGGTGTTACAGCTGTCTCGGGTTGATGATGACAAACCGAGGCTTTCGCGTGCAGTCAGCCGGGCTTAGCTGGACAATAAATATAGAAGGAGCAGAACTGCACTGGTTTGTTATTTTATTTTTGGACACACTCCGTTATCTGGTGGAGTTTGTCAGCCCATAGTAGAGTTTTCAGAATGAAACAACATTCAAATTACAATTTACAAACACACAAACCATTACTGAGAAGACTTTCATGGAAAATGTGTGATTAAAAGTTGTAAGATTCCAGAGCTTAGAGTCACTCTCACTCCTTCATCCATGTGGTAACAGCTCTGAGCCCCTCTAAGTCACTGGCTGAGGATCTGAAACTGAAGCTATAGCTGATGGCCATGAGGCAGAGGAGGCCATAAAAAGGTCCCACAGTGCTTCCAGTTTGAATTTTCCACTGCCTTAGATATCAGAAATCTCCATTAAGGGAAAGTATGGATGTAAAGACTCGCTCTGGATGACAAAGAAGAACACTGCACGTCTGCTGGGCAGAAAAGAGAAGACACTCACTCCCACATGACTGCAGAGGAGTCGCAGGGAGGACCTGGAGTGGTGGTGCATTGTTCCATTGGGCAGCATTTGACGCTGTATGGAAGAGTCATTAGAAGGACACTTTACCAGAACCCTCATTACTACAGTAAAAATTTGGCTTCTGCAAAGAAAGCAACATCTGGATGAGCCAGGAAACAAGAGTTGTGGACAGATGAAGTTCAAATTGAGCTCTTTGGCTACATCAGAGAATGTGTTAGGTGAGAAGAAGAGGAGCAGCCAATTGTCAAGCCTAGTGGAAGTGGAAATATTCTGCTTCGGGGCTGTGTGGCAGCCAGTGAGTCAGGAAACAATGCTCAGACAGACAATAGATCCCACTAAATATCAAAACATTCTGGATGCAAATCCCCTGCAGTCAGTGGAGAAAACTGAAGAGATGCTGGCTTCTGAGGCAGGACAATGATACAAAGCAGACCTCTAAATACTTCAAGAAACAAAAGTTCAGCTCTCTGAGCGGTCCTCTCAGTCCCCAGACCTGAACATCCCTGGAAATCTGGGGGCAGATTTTAAACACAGATGTTGCTTGTGTGAAACATCCTAAAAATATCCCAGAAGTCGCAGTGATCTGCAGATAGAGTGGGGAACATTCCTGAATCCAGAACAGAAACACCATTAACTGCTACAAAACGTGTTTACAAGCTGTGATATCTGCCAGAGGGGTGATAATAAGCACTGAGTTAGAAGGCTGCCCAAGCTGCTGTACGTGCCACAATCACTGTATTTATCTTTAATTCTGTTTACTCCTAATCACTTCCAAAATTAACACAAGATGCCATTTGTACAGTGCAGCGCCAAGGTTTCCAGGTTTTAAAGACATTTAAAAACTGGTGGATTCTACTCTTTGCTATAAAATGAAAGCGACACTAAAGTTCATCGGTCAGAGATCAGGAATTACACACAGTATTTACACTAACAGTCTTTTCTCCTATCAGTCTCCCTCCTTCATTGCCTAATTCATCTCAGGTAAAGTCACCGCCCATTCAGGAGCAACAGCACTTCTTCCGTACCGACAGCCAAATTGTTCCGTGGGAGAAATACGGACTCTCCTTGTCCATTGTCGCTGTGGTGCAGATTCAGACACAGAGCAATGAACGATCTTGCACTTCAAACAAAATCCAGACTCTCCTTTTTGTATTTTCTCAGAATAATACTGTAAAGTTGTTGAGAGATTTCGGAGGATTGATTCTGTGAGTTACGTCTCTGCTGGAGGAAAACATGGGGAGCGTGTGTGAATGTTGAGGGTACTGCACGGAGAAGAGGTCATTACACAAATGGACGACGCAAGACAAAGACTTTGATATTATCATAATTAAAAGTGCGCGGCGCCATATGGTGAGGGAGGGTAAACAATCACACTGAAAGCCCATCGGCGAGCAGAAAAATGCACAAAATGCTCATTTTTCAGCAAAAGGAACTGACGGAGTCAAGACGCACACTTCTTCGCAACCTTCTCGTCTCCTCGCCCTGTATGAGTGTGTGCCTGGTCAGTGCCCTGGGCCTGCTAGGGGTCTACAGCAGACTCCAGGAATAGTCCGGTCACGTGGCCGCTCTGTGGGATCTGTTCCCCTGGCAGGAAGCTGTTATATGGTTACAGTTATTTTTGTTGTCTGTCTGGGGATAGTTTTTACTGCGCTCCAGAGGATCAATAATTGTCATAAAAAGACTGCGTCACCCGGTGCCCTCTTTGAGCAGGACAGTGAAGTGGTGTGTGGAGGTTCGGGAGGTGTGTGAGAGTGTGCAGGAGTCCATTTGTATTTATTCGTAAGGGTGTTAAAAAAAAAAAAAGTGAATATTCGGATTATTGTATGCACAGTTTTTTGTTGCACCCATCAGTACAAGTTCTCTGTTTCCATAGTAAAATTATATAGTGTTTCTGTTATAGCTTATAAGATGATGCAGAAACTGTAGATACATATTCAAGGAAAAGAGCTGATGTGATATGTGAGGATCTGCGTCTGAGGTAAAATGGCTTCATCACTGTGTGACTGAATCGAACTCTCCCCGCTGCCTTGTTTACATCCATGTTATAACTCCACCTCTGCACGCAGTCCTTTACCTCTGTGACCTGCTCCACCCGTCTGCTCTCCTGTCCGTGCCTTTTCCGTCTGGAAGGCCACCCCCCCGTCCGAAGCGTGTCTGCCTGCTATCTGTGCTTCTCCTATAGCTTGTCTACTGTATACAGTATATGTGTCACCATAGCCCTGAAGCTGCAGTCAGCCCTGGGGACTCAGAGAGGACGTCCTATAACAGCGCAGGCAACGGAAGCTGGCTCCCAGCTAATTGGTTCCTGTGTTAACGGCACACAGAGACACTGTCAGAGTCAGCACTTTCTCTCCCTCTTCCCTCGTTCCCTCTCCTTTTTCTCTTTCTCCATCCCTCCCTCCCTCCCTGCCAACCACAGATGCTGCAGGTTTGACATCCCTTCAGGACACATGGCTGAGCTAATATGTACATTGCAGGGTGTTTGTGTGTTGACAGAGAACTCGGGTGACTTGATGCCGCTGCCGGTTCGACAAGTAAATGATTTTATATGTATGTTGTCAAAATGTAAAATCTTGTTTGATTGTTTTTTTAATCCATCTTTTATTTCTCACGCCATGACTCCGTCTGATCGCATCCGTACCTGCAGTCTGGTCTGTCTGGCCCACTCCTGTCCTTCGCACCTGTTTCAGCTCAGATATAGACTTCAGCAGATCAAGGTCACTATGAAGTTGTGGTTACATGGCCCCGCCCCCCTAGAAAACAAAGCCCCTCCCTCTGGCTACTGCCCCAATGACAGTGAAGGTAGACTCCTGTCAGGGCTCTGAAACCATGAATGTGTGTGTGCGTGTGTGTGTCCCACTGACTTGGAGTGATGCTGAAAAAAAGCTGGAGTCGTTTCCCTGCACTGATCTCAGAGTAGGTGTGTCGCAGGCTACAGGCTGCTGCCATGTGTTCATCATCACAGGATGTCCTCTCACAAACAGGCTCCAACTTTGTTAGCCTCTCGCTAACTCACACTCACATCAAGCGGCCTAATATCCTCGACATTCTCCTGCTCACGCCGACTAAAGCCGTCCATGTAATCACATACTGTGTGAGTCTGAATCAGTTGTCAGCCATTTCTGTCCCTGTACTTTGTATCATTTGTTTGTTCATATGTATGGATGTTAAGTGAAGACGTTTTCTTTTTTTAACCAGGGTTTTGACCCAGTAATATCAAGGAGGACAGTTCAATGGCGCTGGCCTTTGAGGGTGGAGGCATCCTGTCACATGGTTGTCAAGATAAACTAAAATGGTGATGAGGTTTGATTGGAAACAGCTAACAGCTCTGGCTCGCAGCACCCCTCCACATAACAAGGTGTTGTGTCGAGTTTATCAAATCCCAGTGTGAAAACTTCAGGTCAGCATTAAATATTTATCCAACGTGTACAGTTAACTTTCTCCCAATGCATTTTGTTGCTTTAACATATACAAGTGTTTTCTTTTATAAGACATTTGAAAATGGGCTGCTCTGCTTAAACAAAGTTAACAATCGGCCGTGCCCTCTCACAGGAAGTGTCAACTAGACAGTGTCAGACCCCTGGCTCCCATCGCTCTTCTTTAAAATCGCTGTGTTCCTCCTCCAGCCTGTCGACTCCAGCGCTGACCTCCTCTCTGAGGGTGGCAGCCCCGACTTGGCCTCTCCTCTGCCCCAGTGCATTAAACATTGATGGAGCTGTAAGAGAAGGCTGGAGCCTGTCTCCTACTGTGGTCTGGCCCCTGCCTATAGCCCGTCTCCTCTCTGGCTGTAACCTGTCTCCTTTCAGTTTTCTCTCCCTCCTATTTTCTGCGATTTCTATCTTTGCTGTTGCTGTATTTATTTGACTGTGGTTGACAGACGGGGTGCGCAGCCAGCGCAGCTCCGTGCGCGGAGACACATCAGATCTCATGAAATGAGAGTGATAAGTGTGTGTTTCTGCCTGTGGCCAGTTACACAGCAGTGAGACGCGACTTCCTAGAAATGGCTGTGTGAGTGTGTATTGGATTCCTGTATTTGCATCACTGTGGTGCATTTATGTTGTGCATTATGCCTTTTACCACAGAGCGCAGCTATATGAAAGGAAGTGGTAGGAGACACAAGACAGCAATACTTGCCTTCCTTTATCTGTGTGTGTGCATGTGTGTGTGTGTGTGTGTGTGTGTGTGTGTGTGGGTGTGTTATCAACAATCGACAGTGACTTTATTCTCTGAAAACATAGATGTATCCCTGATCATCATACAATAAACCACCAGTATAGCAACGACTTTAACTTGGATTCAAACAAGTGCACAAAAAAGAGCATCAATCATTACAAACTATATATTTTGTTAGTGGATGCTACAAAAATCCACAGAGCCAGCAGGGACGAGTCCAGACGCTCATCCAAGAGAGATTCGGTTGCTTTGACCCCACCTCACCCATCTTTACCCTGCAGAGCCCCTTCTCCGCCCCCTGACAGATCTGCCCCACAACCAACAAGTGGTGGAGTTCAGCAGCATACCAGACCTGATACTGAGTCCGTCTGGAACTGTAAAATGTATTTATAGAGTGCAATTTGAGCAGGTTACCAGCATTAGAATGTGAGAGAATGAGACGTTGTAATCTAGCATGTGTGAGAATCGATGTCTGGTATTTGTGCGTGAGAATGAACAAGTTCTTTGGGACAGCACATCGCGTGTGTGTGTGTGTGTGTGTGTGTGTGCACGGTTGAAGCAGGATTGTGTTCATCAGAATCACGTCTGATTAAGTGGCCACAGTGGCAGACTCACGTGTTGGGTCCTGAGAAAGTGAATGTGTCAGCCCCTCTGCCATTAACCAGCAATTACAACCCTCAGGCAAACTTGGAGTAAACATACTCCCCTTTCTGAACTACACAAAGAAGTGATGTGATACATCCTGCGAGCACGGTGCAACACAAGAGCAGCTCTCTTTAGAAAACGATAGAATGATATGCCGCTAACACAAAGGAGAGGAAAGGGCTATGATTGCAATGCATTGTTTCCCTCGCTTGCTGAGCTACAGTTATAACTTTTTCCAGCAAGAAGAATCAGACATGATAAAATCATCTGAACTGGAAAAAAAAAAAAAAAAAGGCTTGAAAGGTACTCATTAATTTGAGGTGCTCAGACCAGTCGCTTTCAAGAAGAGGGAATCACATGAGAATTATCCTGAGTAAAATAATCACAGCTCTGAGCAATGGCAAACGGGGATGAATAAATAAGGCTGACTAAATAAATGATCACTGATTGTTTGGCTCTAAGTGCTGTTGCCGTAGCTCGGCATCCTGATTTAGTCGAAGCCTTCAGCCATCCCTCAGCGGAGCTATGGTCTTAGCGGAAGAGAAACAGCTAAAAAGCCCCATTCTTCTTCATACCTTCAATATTCAATGAGAGCGCTAATTGCACCACGCTGAAAGAAAGAAAAAAGTGGGGAGGGGGTGGAGAAGTGGGAAGGTGGGAGGGATCTACTGGCTAATGGTCCGTAGGGGGAAAATAAAGGAGAGAGAAAAGGAGGGGATTTAAGAAGTTAGACATATCCTCAGGAGGTTCCTTTCACTGAGCTTTTACCTGCGCGTCTCTTAGCTAGAATGCTAATGCTCATTAGCCAGTCTGTGTGATATCCGCCGGTTCACGGCTACTGATAGCGACCGTCACCGGGAGCACTGTGGTGAAGCGAGTGCATCCAGTGGTTACACACACGCGCCGCTCCGTTGTCAGCCGGAATCCAAGACCAGCCCTTTTTTTTTTTCCCCTTTCTTTTTTTCCTCCTCCTTTCTTGTTTTACCTCAAAAGTTAGTTGAAAAGATGTCTTGGAATATATTCGCTCAAGGTGCACCCATTTGTGAAGAAGAATTGGGGGATGCATATGCATTAAAAAGTCTGTGTGTATGAAATGCCGGCTCAGCACTTTAGCCTCCCCTCATCCTTCCACTCCAGTTCTACCTTTAATCCTAGGCTGAGATATAATACAATAAGTCCTATAATCATTGGATCTCCTTCTCTCGACTTACCTGGGATAAATGAGTACGTTTAAAAAGGGAGGTGGGAAAAGGGGAGGAAAAACAAAATGATGCAAACTTATATTAATAAGTTTTTTTTTTTTTTTTTTTTAAAAGAAAGAAAAAGTAAAATCTGATTTAATAATGATATTTTTCCCAAGCGAATATTCTACCTGTGACCACCAGGGACAGTGTGTATAGGACTGTCTGTCTCGGCACCAGGCTGCAGTGTCTCCTTCTCCTCTCCCGCCACTGTCAGCCCCTTTCGCTGTCCCCCCCGGTGTTACAGCTCCTGAAATACTGCTGATTGGAAGTTTCTCTCATAAATCATGCCATCTACCAAACAAAGCAATAAAGATGTTTGTTTGCATTATTGAAGGAAAAGTATTGCCTTAGGTCAGCTTTAAGCAGCCGTGTGTGCGCGCTCTCTTAAAAATACATGTTCACCTGGGTCCGTGCTTTGCCAAGTAGTTATTGCGTGGGAAAAAAAAGTAATTTGCTTAAGAAAAGCAGATTTTGCGGAGTTCACGTTCTGTTTTTTTTTCCATGCAGAAGTCAGTAATAGTATTTGTGATTGCTCAGCCAATCAGAAATCAGCTGAATGTGGGTGTTTCATTGTGAAAGCAGCAGTGGGGGTGAGGGGAGGTATATACTGGAAATATGCGTTTGGCTTCAGGCCTGAGCTTGTGCATGACAGTTTGTGCCCTTTAACGTTTCAGTTTTGTTTTTAGGGATCATTTACAACTCAATAATTTTATAACAGCCTGTTCGGTGATATTTATATTGATCGGAGCGGCTGCCAAGTCCAGGCTCACAAACAGACTTCACCTGAAGTGTACTCTTTCTTCAGCATCTTCTTCACTTTCTTTCACTTTTCATCTGCTTCTCTTTCTCTAGATTGTTTCATCCAGCTTCCTTCACCGTGACTTCAATGCACAAATAAGTAGAAATCGTCATGTCATGTAAATAATTAAACTTAATTAATGACATGAAATTCTCGACAAGACCTGGCCTGAGTCAGGACACACACATTACCTGTGTGAGATCTTGTTCAAATGATTACTAATTAGAGAGCAACCCGACCCAGATCTCTTTCAACCGGACCCTTGCTCAGCTGGTCAGTCAACAGCATTCCAGCTTAAGCTTGAACCTGGTACACTCATTAAAACTAAACCCAAGTATTTGGTTTGAGGCCTGCATCCGTTTCATCGTTGTGCGTGTGTGCGTATGTGTGTTTGATGAAAGCTTATAGCTCCGTCCCCAGTTGCTGTAACTTAAACTGATCCCAGAGAGTCTGTGCTGGACTCTTGACTCTACTCTTGTGGCCTCCATGCATGCAGCACTTCATTCTGAGGAGGATTTTTGCTTTGCGAGGCGAACACACTCCTGTCTGACTGAGGTAGTTCCTGAGGAAGACCAACATTTCTCCAGTTTCTCCCTGGGGAGAGTTAAATCGCAAAGCTCCAGGTCGCAGAGACGTGTTTGCGAGCAGAGGACGTGCAGTGGAGAGAGTTACATAAGATATGTAAGAAACTGAGAGACATTTGAGAAAGACATTACCCTTTTGTTGTCTGCCTGCTTTTAAAACTTTTTTTTATGATCCTGTTTACTCTGCCTTCTCATCCCTTCCACTCCTACCTATCTCTCTGTCGCAGAAATGACGGATAGTAAATGGCTTCCTAGAGGGCTGCTGCAGAGTGAGGGGGTGAGAAACAACCTGCTTTTGTTATCTTAACACCCAGCGGCATGCCAGTGACAACCATCAAACATCCACACTCCACCCCTGACATAAGTAGACTCAATTGATGTGGAGGGAGCTGGGGGTGACATGGCCGGTGGAGTGAGAGTGCTGCATTCTGGGCCTGGCAGCTTTATGAGACTGTGGGGATCATAAAGACGCAGGCTTCCAGGCCGTCAGCTGCTCCCTGGGTTAGGGTTAAAAAAGCATGTGGGTGAGGGGGGGGCAGGATGCCTGTTTGGTCAGAGTTCATTCTTATCTGAGCAGGGTCTTCCCATTCACAGCAGAACAAGTGTGAGTGGGTTGCTTCTATACGCCACTGAGGATTGTATGTACGTGTATAAATGCAGTGGCAGCTTAGACCTGCAGTCACACAGGAAAAAAATTAAAAAGATATTTGTATATGTACAACTGGTGCTAAGTGCTGGAAGAGATGACTTCCTTCCTTTTCTCCTACCTGTGGCATGTCCCTCACTGATGGATGGGTCAGTGTTTGTTTTAGCAGCCACGTCTTTGGATGACAGGAGGAAGCTCTGGGAGAGCTGTATCAGTGTTTGGACAGATACTACTGGGTGTGAAAGACACACACTGTCCACAGGCCAGCATGCCCTGGTTCTAATATACTCAATGCTAAACTTAGATGTACCAAAGAAATGGACAAATGAAGAAAACCCTCTTCGGTGGAGCGGGTGGCCAGGGCTGTTTTACTTGGATTAAGTTATGAACACATCTTTGACATTAGTCTGTAATTTGCGCCTCTTATAAAAACCGTTTCCACGGTCGGGTAGTAAACCCTGCCTATTTAGTTGAAACAAACACCATCAGGCAGAGGGCTATTTTAACACAGCCTTTTTTTTTACTGTGTGTATTTGCCCTTGTTTGCCATGCTTTCATCGTGATTGGAGGTGGCCCACTTGGCAGGAAGTTTAACAGTGTTTTATAGAGTGTTCCTCGCCGTCCCAACCTCCACGTGTTGGGGAGTAACTGTGACCAGGTTGAGAGGGAGACAGAGACATGGTGAGAGGCACAGACAGGTTTAGACACAATGGGAACACACACAGGCCTGCGTGGGCATCTGTTTCCACTGAGATCCCACTGATGGAGGGAAGAGACTTCACCATCTGGAGCTCCAAGGCACTGAGTGAACATTCGGTGCTAACAGTGGCACTTACACCACGGGCTCTCCAACTTTTTTTAAGCATGCCCCCCCTTTCAGAAGCTAAAACACCCTCCACCCTTACATCATCTTTTTTTATTATTCATAAAATGATAGTGAGAGAAATATTAAATAAGTCTTATTTTAGCAAATTAAAGGTCACCAATAATCCCTCAATTTGCCGCATGTGCTATATCCGCCCCCAGTGAGAGAAGCACTGACGCACACGTTTACACACAGGTCATATGCAGGTAAGCTCCGCTGACACAAAGTGTTGAAAACATTTTGTGTGTCAAAAAAGCAAAGCTTGAAGCTCTGCCGTCGTGACTAAATGCTGCGCGACGCGGTGGAGGTGATGTGATTCAGCGCCGGCCCTGACAGTAAAGTGTGAATCATCCGCTGTTTCATCATCATCACACTCGGCCTCCCTCAGGAACACAGTATGTGGGTTGTGACCACTTCAGCCTCTTTTTTTCTAGAAACGTGAGCAAACTCAGATGAACAATCATCCTTCCTTCTTCCTGTTTTCTTTATACAAAAGGTCAAGTGTTACATCAAACCAGCATAGATAAATATGTACTGTATGCATGTCTATATGTTTTCAGCTAGACCTCCAGAGAAACTCCGGAGATTCTCCGCTGAGTTGCCTTTAACCTGATTGTGTCAATGAGCGGTGGAGCAGAGGAAAGACGTAGCCTATTCATTGTACTGCGGCGTGTTTTACATCACACCTACACAGTCCTCAGTTTGTGTCATCACATGCTGTGGAGGATCTCCTGCTGTGTTCTCACGTCAGCTCCTCTGGACTCTCTATGCATTTAATACCGGGGGGGGGGGGGGGGGGAGTGCGGCCGGGGGGGGGGGGAGTCCATCAGTGTCTCTTCCACATTCTCTCATTCAGCCTCTGCAAAGAAAGTTCCACTCAACCACAGACCCCTCACGCACTTGTCTCTCTATAGTTGTGAGGACACTAAATGCATCCCCTAGCTCCTTACTCTAACCTTGGCCATCACAACTAAATGCATCTACCTGACCATAACCTAAACCTAATTCAGACCCTAAACATATAACCAAGGCTTCAACCAAGGCTTTGATTTTAACACTAATGGTACTGAGCTGAAATTGGCTCTAAGAACTATAGAAAAACACACACAAACACACACGCCACAAACATCTATAGGGGCCCAACAGGACAGGGGATGGCGAGCAGGGGTTCCAGAGAGAAACTGTGGTGAATGTGGTCAAAATGAGGTTAACAAATGTACATGTTGTGCACTCGTGCGCACAGGTGCAGGCGCAAACCTGCATCCGTCGGCGGGGGGGGGGGGGGGGGGGGGGGGGGAGAGAGAGAGAGAGAGAGAGAGAGAGAGAGAGAGAGAGAGAGAGAGAGAGAGAGAGATGAGAGTAATGAAGTCCCTGCTGCCACAGATAATGCATCATATCTCTCTGCACCTCAAAAGTCACCAAAAACGGGGAAGTGCAGCCGCTGCCGCTGCTGCTGTGCAAACAAAAACACTAACAAACTCCAGACATCTAAAATGCCCGCTGACGTGTTCCGCTGAGCGAGCTTACATAATGAATGTTGGTTTTCAGCAAACTGTCTTGACAATGAATTAACTGGATTTATTGCGATGCTACATTGTGACCCAGGCTTTCGCTGTTAGAGACAAAACACTAATGCATCCAGTTATGTAGGTGTGCTGCCTTTATAGTCTTGCGCTTTGGTGTGTTGTGGGAAGGTGTTTTATTTACGGTTATATTGTCTGACATTTCTAAAAACGTATTATTTGTGAAATGGGTGTATTGAATTGCCTCGGAGGTGCTGTGTTCAGGCCCATAAACAAATGTTGATACATGAGAATTGGGATGGAGGGTGGTGTTTGTGGGCTGAACGTCGCAGGCGGTTTTGGCACCACGACGCTCAGCCATTCCTCCTGCGTATGTGCGCAGATGAAACTAAAACATTTAATTCGTCCAAGCAGAGAATGCAGCAGCCTCAGAACACGTGAACAGGTCTGTGTGAGATTAGGGGGATGCACGATTGTGTGTAAATACAAGAGGAAGTGAGAGGAAAGCAAGAGCGAATGCTGGGGCCCAGTGCCTGAAAACAGAAAAGAGAGAATAATCCCTGAATATATGACAAAGAAATTAACGTCTGAACAGGATTTGCTTTACTGTTTCTTCAACTCTCAGATTCCAGCAGATGGTCAGCATGGTGCAGCCGGATCTGTCACAGGTGCAGAGAAGAGGGACTCTGTCATCACCCCGATCAGATGTGTATTTATATCCAGTTTTTATTTAAAGGGCCATCACTATCGCGTCCCCTTGACTGTCTTATTTCTTGTCTTACAGTTGTGTTTGTTTTCCTAATGCGATTGTCCGATATGAGATGCACCTTCCCAGCACTGCGGAAAGAATGGTATCTATTTCTGATCCTTCCTGCCCTGGCCTAGAGCAGGCATCCATATCTTACAATAACCCCATCGCACTTCTCTCTCTCTCTCTCTCTCTCTCTCTCTCTCTCTCTCTCTCTGTAGACCCGTATCTCTGTCAGCCTCACAGAAGTCAAACGCTTCTTCCTGTTTGGTTTTTGTCCGACCAGTACCAGCCTTCTCTCTTTCTCTCTCTTACTGCTCGCTGTTCTCATGTTCCTACCTCAACTTTAACCCGACTTAACTGAAACCGCTGCTATCGGTCTGGTTCACCCGAGTCACAGGAAATTGTGCTCTGAACTCGTGGCCTCAGGCATGATTACGAAAACAGGTACCAAAAAAAAAAAAAAAAAAAAAAGAGAGCGAGAAATGAAAACACCCTGAGAGGGAAGATGTAATATAGTTTAAGTGGAGGAGGCCTGTAAGTAACTCGAGTGCGTAATAGGGAGAAGGCCATTGTCAGAAGGGAGAAGTGCTCAGAGAGGGAAAGAGTAAAAAAAAAAAAAGAAAAGACAGACGATTATGGAGTTGAAACAAACAGATGAATAAAGAGAAGTGATACGAGAAGACAAATTGATAAAGTTGTTTTCTGAAGGCTATATATAATTTATGCTGCACTGTATTGGCTCGTATGTATTTCATTGTAGCTCTCTTTCCATTTAGATTAAACAAACATCTTAGGGTTTCGATTGCTGCTGGAGTCTATCTGCGATGCAGCCATCATCTTTCATTCACGCTTTCAGAGACGTTTTCTGTTTGACAGTCTCCTCCATGCTCCTCCGTCTCTGGTGGCGTACTCTAAACCACTACACTCCCACACCGAGCGCTGCAGCCCAGCAGCTGAAGGGTGAGACGACAAGTACAAAATTTAAAAAGACAGCCTCCCTTTGGCTTAGTTACAAGAGCAGTCACACACAGCTAGTAGGCGCTAAGTCTCACGCTGGGTGCGAGGACAGCAGACGTGAGCTCAGGGAAAGCTCCGTCTCCTGAGTTATGACGCCGCCTGTCCGTTCTGCTGTTGCAGATCCAAAGTCGAACTCACTGACAAAATATGTGTTGGGAATGTTTGATGAGTAAATGAATAATGCTGGCGAAAGAAAAGCGCGGGGGGCGGGGAGGAGGCGGAGGAGTGGCGATAACTTGTGTGTGTGCATCTCTGTGGGAGTGCATCAGGGAGAGAAGTCGAGATATGAAAAGATGAAGAGGCTGGGGACGGGAAGGAGGGACAGACGGCACGGAGGACCACTGCGTGTCTAGGAGAGTGAGCATTGCACCGTCTAATAGAAACACGCAGCAGCCCATTATGGAGAGGTGTTTGAGAATAAATCATCTAACGGGCCCCTTTTCAAAGCATTACCCTGTCAAACCTAATCTAACCTGCTTCTGTCTGCACCCCTCTCCTCTCCCACCCCATCCACCGCTCCTCTCCTCCCTCCCTATGTGAGCAAAGCCATTTGCCGCCTCAGGCAAGGGCTGGGAACAGAAGAGCAAAGTCACAGCAAAGCCGTAGACTGGAGTCACCACCACAGCGTCTCCTCTCAGACAGCGTGCTCTGCCTCTCATGGAAACAGGCCCACATTGTGAACTGAATAACATCAATGTGTTTGGTCACACGTCGACATCTTCGGGCCTCAAAAATCACAATGTGTTCATATTCTAAGAACGCTGCGCTTTGAAAACGATCACGCTCCCAAATTCGTGGCAACTTTTAGAATAAGACGGTCAAAAACAAAAAGGATAAAAAAAAAACGGTTAATTGTCTTTAATGTGACCACTGCTACAGCAAACATGGAGGAGAGCCGCCTTCCTCGTGTCTCCTCTGTGTCTGTCACATAGTGTGGTTTTCACCACAAGACACATCCCCTATCCTTCTGGGAACCATAAGGCCAACCTCTATGACAGCACAGCTAGGCAACAAATAGACTAGTGCACAGACTGCAACCGCGACAAAGGAGTTGCAGGGAAACACGATTGCATCTCTAATGAAAGGACTTCAGGGGCAGTTTGATTCTTAGCCTGATTCAACTTTATTAAATATGAGAGGTATAAATTATACATATATATGTATACCTGCGTCAAATCAACTACCCCGCAGAATTAACATCATAATGACTCTGCAAGGCTCCCGATACGTGAGAACTGTATCGCACAGGTTTGCACTTCCGTTCCTACTTAAGGACAAGCCCCATTGATTGGTTTGATATGGGGCAATAAGCCCTGTGTGTTTTTCCATGGCTCCCTCCAGTGCTGAAGCAGGCTGATGTTCCGCGCTGTGATGTGTGGACACATCGGGCCCGGCTGACTGACAGCCCTGGATAAGGGATAGTGTGTCTGCCCTCAGTGCCAGCACAGCTAGAAGTGATAAACACCGGCAACATGATCCAGAGACAAGAGACGCCTCTGCCTCTGACAGAGTTCAAACTTAATGCACTTCTGTTCTTCTTCGCCAAGTCCAGATCTGCTTAGCTCAACCCCGCCGAGCTTGACGTGGACTGGCCAGGTGGAGGTCAGAAGAGGCTACTCCGGCAATTTTTTTTTTTTTTCTTTTTGACCGCACGTGATTGGTTCTGCTCTCCACCACATGCACAGACCATCATAATTTCAATCTGTCTGTCTGCCTCTGCTTTAACGCCGGGCCTTTCAGTATCCATTATTCCAAGAGATTCTCCTATTCAACATTCGTATTGCACCAACAGGACCTGAGCATTCTCTCTGGTCTGGAATATTTATGGAAAGTTTTTTATCTGTTTCCTTTTTTTATTGCTACTCGTGCGTAAATAGCCCCCCATAGAGTCGCTGGTCCCTGCCCTTGCAGTAATGGCAATGTAAACATGGGAAAGTAATTTGAATTCTAACAAAGTGGAGATTAGCTGGTGACAGTTTGTGGCATGGGCGATTATTTCTAAAATAATCCTGTTTTGATATGCATCTGCGTCCCGGCAGGAATTTTCAATTTGTTTTCCCATTGCCGCATGTAAACAAGCTCTAGTGTCTCCTTATCATGGCGTCACACGGACAAGGAAAGACCCCCCCCCCCCCCCCCCCCCCCCCCCCCCCCCCCCCCCCCCCCTGGCGTCACACGGACAAGGAAAGCCCCCCCCCCCCCATCCCCCCTCCCCTTCGCCGCTTCCCTCCCTCCTCCACCTCACCACACAACCCGTCTCCTCCACCCTGCATCTGGTTAGTCGCTGTGCAGCCGCGCTTGTCTGGGTTTCAACAAGTCTCTTTATCGAGAGCAGGTAGGGGGTTTTATGTGTGCACCTGCAAGTCATTTGCAAACATGAAGTCCTCAAAACGCACCTCCTGAATATGTTCTGCTTGAGGGGTTCTGCCCATTCCCCGTCTGAATAGGCAAATATGCAGCATGGCAAAATGGCCCCCTGTCTGCCAAAGGAGCCACCCGACCTACAGGCCTGGGGCAAGTGATAAATGTTTACACTTTTGATTGTCAACTGGGAGTTATGGAAAGAATTGACTATTTATTTGAATTACTGGCTAAAAAAAAAAAAAAATCCAATTTAATTTAAAGTTACAAACTTCATCTGAAATATTACAGAAAAATGCAGCGTTAAGAAGATTTATTGTTGTATGCGTGATTTGGCTCCAGTCAAGACATTAAGGGGCTATTCATTCAGTTCACATGGCTCCTGTGGAGACGCTAGCGCCACAGAAAGTCCTGAGCAGCAAAGTATTAGCTGTTTACTTACCCTTCTTTGATGTGCATAGAAAGTCAGGGGGCTATTTATCTCTCACTGATTGATTGCTCCTGCCTGAAGCTAATCAGCATGTAGCTCGTTGTGTCTTAATGTTTATGGGGATTATGGGAGGATAAACATGGTAATCCCCAATGTTGTGCAGGACTTCTAATTATCACGCTCCTTCACCAAAAATAAGGTCGCCATAGATTTAACCTATTAATGCAATATAAGCCAGCCGACAGCCCTCTGCTGTTCATTTCTCTAAAGTTGAATCCGTCTTTGCACCCACAACCCGAGCCTGCGGGAAGCCGTCTGGGGGAGTCACAGGTGACTCATTTCCGCTACAGCGGGTTGTGACTGGAGCTGAGCAGCTAGGTTAGGCTGTGGTCGCCGCCGTGACGGACGCAGGCTTCCTTACAGATAGAGATAACAGGCAGAGGTGAATGTCTAGTCTATGCTGACAGTCTGGATCAATTAGGGATGGATCACTTACATGCAGCGATCGTTACAGCCCCACCCCGGTGCTCAGGTGGAGCCATGGAGCGACTCGCAGAGAGGTGATGATCCCGAATCATGTCTCTACCAAGAGACGGCTTAAACTGTTTTATTTTGTATGCACACGCCTTTGCCTTTGATTGCATTCAGGGCAGTTTATGATTAAAGAGTCGAGGAGAAAACCTTTGTCAGAAATATCCTGCAATCTCTTATTGACACAGACATGCGTGATTGATAAACCTCCTCCTTTCACGCCATTAAGGGCGGGCAAGAAGAGTGGATGCAGAGTGGCCTGGCTCTCACTGCTAGCCACCCCCATATCCTCCCTCATTAATCTACTCTAATACATTCACTGCATAGAGCTGCTTTCCCAAGGAAGAGCAAGCAGGCCTTAAATTACAATACAGAGGAGTGGAATCATTACTACCTTTAATGTTCCCAATCTAATTGAGGCATTAATTTAAGTAGAGTCTCCGGCGAGGATTATTCATAACTGCTTTTTAATTTAGAATGGTGATCAGCAGAAATATTCCCCGGATCAGACGGAAAGTCCCTCCTCTGGTTTCCCCTTTCACGATTTTTCAAAGCCCCTCGACATTTAGGGTGAGTCAGAGAGATAAACACAGAAGAAGAGAGCAGCTGCTATTATTTTAAAGAATGAACACAAACTGTTTTCACATAATCCAGATCTCCAGATCATGTGTTTTTTTTGTTTTTTTTGTATGTGAGCTGCACACGAGACAAATCAAGCACTTCGCTCACTGGACTACACAGACTTTACACATTACGGCTTCAAACACTTGAGGCCTTGGAAGGCACCGCGTAGCTGTAATTTATTACTGGATGTAACTCGTCAACCCATGTGTACCAATAAGCTGCTGAAGGTAAAGCATAAACTGACGACTGTAACACGGCTGCATTGTTGTGCCTGAGTGAACACAATTCTCTACTGATGCACAATGAGTCTGGGGACTTGGGGGCCTCAGCAGGTCTCAGGCCCAGGGGAGATTTTAATAACGCCACCATATCTGTCTGTGCCTGTGCAGCACAAATCGAACACAGCCATAGTTGTTTAAAGGATAATGTTGCGGTTTGATGTGATAACTAATCGGAGATTCCTGTATCTTTAAATCCACAAACGGCAACAATTGAAATTAATCTTTTGGGTCATTAATGGACATGAAAATGCCCTTTACATGTAGTATCCTGTAGTATTACTTCTACAGTAGTTGTGGAGTTACCACAGGCCCTCTATTCCCCTGAAATCACTTACTTAAAGAGTGAGGGTGCCGCGGGGGGGATTATTAGGGTGGGAACTCCATATTGAACAACAGCAGCCAAATCTGGCCAAAGGGGAGAAATCAGCAGCCCACAAGATGCAGGCATCTGATTGTCGGGACTCTTTAAAACGCACAACAAAACAAGAACACTTAAGGGATAAGCATGCGCTGAATATGGAAAGCCAACGCGTACACACACGTGCGCGCATAACCCAAGGGACTGGAGTCACACTGATACCGCTGCGGTCCCCCTGTGGCACTAGAGCCAGGCATGGCATGCCATCTGGAGTTGGGAGGAGGATTTGTTGGAGGGGTGTTGAAACCAAGTGGTACATGCTTCGACCGTGCGGCTGACCATCTGGCTTGGCATACTGTGTATCGGTAACTTTGAGCAGTCCTGCAACCGAGAGGAGGGGAGATGGATGGATGGAGACAGAGGGGGGAGATTGCTGTAGGGTTAAAAGCAGCCAGAGCTCAGTGGCACCGATTTGATGGATGGACAGTATTCTGTATAGTGCGCTGCCTCTGTCTGACTCTCTGTGTCTGTCTCTCCATCTTTCTCCCTCTTTCTATCGCTGGGTTGAGGACGTTAACTCATCTAATTTGAAATGGACACATACTTGCACAATTATTCTGGACTATTGTTTTAAACGGTGGGGGTTTATTTTAGTGTCATGATGGTGAGTTATGGGACAATTGGCTGATTGGCTGACAGAAGACAGAAGCAAATATTCCAGAAGCTGGAACCAATTAACTTTGATTTTATAAAACAAGCTGAATTGTTTAATTGGGCATTTAATTTGCTACATTCTGAACAATCAAATGCATATTGCCTGATTAGACAATATTCATTTAAACGTGTTAATAAATAACAATTCACAGTTTTCCTTTTATTCATGAAAGGAACAAAAGGATGATTACTGTTTCCATTAATGGCAACCTTAATGCCATTTGTTCAAATATCATTTTTAATCAATATATGAAAGGGTAAAACTTTTTTGTAATTATTCTAAAATGAAAAGTAAGGGAGCTAGCGAGGGGCGGAGCCGATGTTTGCAGGGTGGATCCTGAGGTGAGGAACCCCTGACTGTGGGACGAACCTCCAAGACTGAGCGAGCGACCCACAGAGAGAGAGAGTGAGAGAATAAAGGAAGGAATAAGCAAAAGGGAGATAAAGAGGAAAAAAGAGAAATTATCTTATGCGCCTGTGTGCGGTCTGACTCGTGTCCGCATTAAGTCAAGTGAGGTATCCACTTCCCCTAAATATTTCATGGTTTCCTTCAAAGAGGCCCTGCCATCTGCGCTAAAGTCTCTGTGTGGGTTCAGCTCAGGAATTCAGACTTCCTACCTGGTATCCTGAAGTTGTATAGAGTTACCTCCCGCTCCTTTACTCATCACACACTTTATCGCATCTCTCCAGAACCCATGAGCAGAAACCCACCACAGCAAGGTCAGTGGACCAGTGACCTGGCGCATTCTCCGCTGGGTTAGCTGAGGAGAAAAAAGAGCAGAGGCCTCACTCAGTACATTAAAGAAAACTTCGGTCAAATTGACATCAAACGCAGCGACGAGTTCACCATTTTTTGCAAAGGAAAGCAGAGTCTGCACGGGACACCCACCCTCTCTCTACGAGCATGATGATGAAAAATAACAAGAATTTATATTTAAAAAATATACATTTAAATGTGTAAATATGTTGGTGCCCTATCAGTGGTCGGTCAGAGGGGTTTTCAGGAAATGGAGGGAATCTGGTATCGCTTTAACTTCAAAGCCAGGAGAGGGTATAGAGTTCCTAAATACGTTATGAATATTGCAAGATTGTAAAGTCACTCTTTCTGATCTGGAAGAAAACTTTTGAAGGGCTCCAGCCCGCCTCCTCTGGCCCCCACAACTTACAGTAGCCGAGCGAATGGGCAGTCCATTAACTATTTAAATGCACACAGAGATGTGAGAAGTAGTGGCCAGCATTTTAATGAAAAACAGAGAGTGGATTGGCTCCTGACGGGACGGCTCTGTTTCTGATTACCATTACCACAGCTCAGAGTTAGATTTATAGGCCTGGATCTGATTAAAGCTACATTAATATTTTCTTTTCTTCTCTTTTGAGTCGGTGTATATGCATGGACTTTTCTCCTCGACCGAAGAGCGGTGCAGAATATTCACGGCAGCTCCATTTTTATGTCCCAGAGTCAAGACAGTGACAAAGTGCAGCTAAATCCAAATAGGTCCATGTCAAAGCCAAAGTGTCATCCATCCGTCCTATTTCCCCCGAGGGGGCTGTCACCTATCCAGCCTCCACCGGTCCTATCTTGGGCTCCGTGCTAATAAGGAACACCCTGTATTTAAGCTGGGTGAGGCTCAGTCATGGATCCTGGTTCAAGGCAGTGGGCGCCCACATGGGGACACGCTGCCTGTTTGAGATGAGAGATGGGGGCTAGAATATTTCAGTCCTTCCGTCACTAACTGTTGCCATCTATAATTAGGGAGGACACTGTAGCTGTGTGACTCTATGCTGCTAAATCCGTCATAGCGTGTTGTTCAATCTGAAGCATAAGGTCTGCTTGGATAAAGTTCACTGTAGTTCATTTCATTTGTCTATCATTGAAGAAGTGTGACGTCCACCCTCATGACACTAAACCTTCACTCTTTGCTGGGATGGTGAGAGCAAACGGGACAAGCGGCTGAATCCACCGAAGTTTTACCTGCGGGCCACTTGTAGTTCAGTGCCCTCCCTCCCCTGACATCATCTGAGTAACAGCTCCAGTGGAGCTGCAAACTGGAGCCGTCCATCATGACGCCATGCAAGACTGAGTTAAAAAGAGGACTTGTTCACGTCGAGCGTGGCTCGAAGCGCAGACCGTTATTTTGAAAAGATGCCGGTTATCATTTCTTAGTGAGGGCACACTTAATCTACACTTTCATTTTGCTGTTTGTGGCTTATTTAAGTTTAAGTCTAAAGCATTTGGAATATTAGCGTAGCCATATTTATTTGATTTAATTTGCTTTCATGCACGACTCAAATATTTGGGGAGACACGTTTAACCTAATGAACACGAGAATACTCTGCACTGATGACTGCGTCATTAATGAGGCACTGAGGGGAAATTAAAACCAGTACTGTGCGTTATGTTTTGAGAACACAACAACATCCATCCCCGTGCAGGGTGCTAAGTGGCTGAGAGGACAGGGGCTCTCTGGACATGCCTCTGTAGAAACACCTGCATCTTTGCACAGCTCTTCTTGGCACAGCCAACAAACAGTTTGTTTTAAGTGTCTCTCTCACTTTCATCCTGTGTACCCCTTGCTCTGCTCTCGGTGCCCGCGATATGAAACACATCTCTCTCTCTCTCTTTCTCCGCTCTCTTACAGCAGAACTCAATCTTGCGCTGCAGCGCAACAGGAAGTCGTTTAGGAAGCCCCGCCATTGTTCCAGTCTGTTTCTCTCCAAAAGCTTTTATCGCTGCTAAGCGCTCTGCCACAGGAGAAACAAAGATAGTTTGCCGCTGCTAAAATTGCACCCTGGAGGTTTGCACACTTAACATGAAATAGATTAACAGCGTTGAGATGCAAACTTGGATGACGGTGGCTCTTCCTGTGAGCGATGACAGCAGGGTCATACAGCGTGGCAGGGACACTGCAGTTTCCCCTTTCTATCTCTCAGCTCTCACTCCGGCTTTCCTGTTGCGCTCCAACTTCTTCTCTTCCTTGGAAAGAGCTGTGCCTCTGTTTTACAGATACTGGGGGCATATATGATGCTTTTTATAGATAACATCACCTCTGAATAAATATATCAGTGATACGACTTGGTTACATCCTTCTACAAAACATTTGACAAAATCTCTGAAACAATGCTGGGCTGTGTGGCCGTTGACCATTGTGTACTGAAATAATGTGATGAGCATTAACAATGGGCTCTTTAAATAAGAGTCATTAAGTTCGAGATTCATGAAAAAGCCAGCAACAGTGGTAACAACGTGATGTTAATGTCAGCCACTAATCAGTGTGGAAAAGGTTTGTAGTGGGTGTGTTTGGCAAGCAAGGAAATGTGGGGTTTACTGGCTTAGTAAACATGTAAATTAAATGTTGTATTTGTTAAAAATAAAAGAAATACAAACATGTGTCAATCTCTTGGATAGACAGCAATTAACACAAATTATGTAGATTATATGAGCATTTACATATTTTAATATCAAGAAGTAAAATTGCTGAAGGTATTTGTTATATAATTATTAATCAATATTTAAAAAGGTAGAATTATTATTTGTAAAAATTACAATTCCAATATTCACATTATGTGTCTCATTGACATTTTTTTTGGAAAGCAAACAAGCACTGTGTTAGTGTACGCAATTAGCGCCCTGTTTATATCATACAGAGGAATACACACAGACACTTATTGTCAGATGTGTGTGATGACCCCTTGACCTGTCTTCTCATGTCTTACGTCTATTCCTTGACCCTTGCTAGGATAAGCTGCTTTTGGATAATCAATGGACATAAGTTAAAGTTAATTGCCATGTCACAATGTCACAGACGCCACAGACCTGTCGTTGAGGACCACTGTGTGTGTGTGTGTGTGTGTGTGGGGGGGTTGGGGGGGGGGGGGGGTGGTGGGGGGGGGGGGGGGGGGGGGGGGGGCACAGTTGTAAGAGGATTACAAAGAGCAGATGTCTATGTGTTTAGTTTTGGCTTTGGCCCAGACAGGTTCAGGTTCAGACTGAGTTGGCAAGTTCCAAGAAAAGACAGAATTTATGTCCCTGAAAACTGCATCTCTCTCTCTCTCTGTCTCTCTCTCTCTCTCACTTGTTCTCAGAGGAGCCACGGAGCTCCCAGTTGCTGATGGTTACAGTAATAAAAAACTATATCACAACAGCGTAGCATGTAATACAGCATATGTTATCATGAAGGGTTAAGAAAATCACCCCATAATTTCAAGACAGTAGAGAACGAACAAGCCAGATTTTTTTTTGCATAACATTATACTATAAGTTTTATGTAAATAATTTAAATTCTACGTGAATTATTCATCAAGAGTGGCTATAAAGCCAATGCAGCTCTGACTATGGCCGTATTCCATGTTTTAATGTCCTTGACTGTAGTGACTAAATGTGTTTATTGTAGAAAACGTCGCTGCATCGGTTTGTTGATGCCTGGCTAAATACACACTGTGAATGTGTCCAGGCTTCTGCAGGCAGATCAGGGCTCATTGGCGCTGCCACTCTGTCTGCACGCTGTGGCAGCAGCAGTGTGGAGCTGCTGGGTTTAGATTCGAACTTGTTCAGTGGTAGGCAGTGGAGGATTTCCGTGTGCAGATGAAGCACCTCCTCGGGCTCCTGGGGAAGAGCAAGATTGATGTGTGCCTGCTCACACAGCAGCATGTAGTCCTGTGGCAGCAGCCTTTTGCATGGAAACCGTGGAAGTTGGGAGGCCACACAGGATTTTACAGATGTGCTCCCCATTTAAACCCCCAAACCTCCAACCATCACATCTTAAACATCTATCATAAAGCGCTCCTGTCCTCTCCTCCTCTGTGATGAGGGAGAAGACGCAAGACAAACGCGGGCCCAGAAACCACAAAGGAATCAGGACTTGAGCTACGGCACTGGGCCTGAACCTGAGGCTGGAGGCTTCTGACTGCGGAGCGTTTTTGTCACTGTGTCACTGTCTATTTTCTCTGTGACTTATGTCCCCTCAGGCGTCAGGGGGGACTCCATTACTCCTGTGTGTGTTGTGAGAATGTCAGGACCTCCCCGTGTGGAGAGCATGGGTCTCAGATTGATGAGCAGAGGTGTAACCATGACGAGGCTGACTGTCACTCTCACCACATCGACAGATTTACACGGAACAGGCGTGGGTGCATTATGGGAGAGGGGTGTGAAGCCCCCGGGTGCAAGCTGTAAAAGGGGGATGGGTGGGACAATGGAATTATGAGCGCAAGGTTCCTGAAATTTCCTGAAAGTTGAAAATGATCTAAAAATGTGTTCTAGAGGTGAGGGAGAGATAAATCAACTAAAAGCTTTCTGCATTTCACTTAGGTCAAGTCCAGCGGTGATTAGGCAAATTAACCGACTAACAAAGCAACAACCTACTGCCGCAGAGAGTCGACCGGTGACTCAGCAATGAATCGAGTCCACCTCACTGGTCCGTCAGACTGAACCGCTTCTATTGCTATGGTGTGACTCAACTGTCAGAGCATTTACAAATCAGTAGGCTCACAAATCCCACTGCAAACAAACTCAGGAGAGCCTAGACTTCATCATCAGTACAACTGTTGTTATTCCTGGTTAAATAAAATGCTGGAATAGGTAATACCCCGTACACAAGTAGGGACTTTTTTTAGGGAGAAAAACTTCCCGACAACTTAATTTAGATCTGTTCCATATATGGTGGAAATGCAAGGAGGCCCTCAAAGATGCCCTTAGTTACAGGGAACAGTTCCTGTGGTACAAATGTGGCATCAGTGATGTCACATTACACGTTTTTCATTGTATTTTGTTGTTTATCTATGACTTTGTGTTGGATCCAGACAGAGACTATTACAGATGTTTCACACCCTCAGGGATCGAGTGCGTGTTTTCATGTGCTGCCTGAATAAACCATGTAAATCTACCTCTTCTGGTTAAGATAACCTTTACACTTCCGCAGCGCCTGCACTCATGCGGTTGTCAGTTCATTGGGTTGAGCAGGGGCAGTGTCTTTTATTTCCTCCAGAGAAGCAGTGCAGGGCCCAGAGCAGAGGGCCGGGGCTTTGTAATCACTGTCCTGTCTCTGCCTCTGCATTTCTCTGTCTGTGTTTTCTGTTTGAATTGGAGCTGACAGCCTCTCAGTGGAGGAAGGGCTGTGAACCTGAGGGCTTCTCTCACTACCAGAGGCTAATCGCTGCTTCGGAACGGGGGACTGCCCCTAAACAAACATTTACTGCCGTAAAGACAGGGTCGGCCCCTAACGATGTGGGTCAGTGCGGCATTTTACAGCAAGGCCTTTATGGAGACAGATGCCAGAGATGGACAAATAGCAGGACATTAGCTGTCAGCAGCACCCACACAAGCCAGATCTGGCTGCACTTTAATAGCTGTTTGTTGGTGGAGAGGAAGAGGCTCGTAAAAAAAAAGGAGACTCTTATCTTCGGCCGACCCTGTGTGTTTGTGTCACAGCCAACACTGACCAAACTGAAACACAACCAGACCGGTCCAGTGATAAGCGCCACACACTCTGATAATTGCCGCGCCTCTACATGGGTAATGGCGTCTAGCCGTCTTTACGGCGCAGGCCGCTGTCAATGATTTGTCAACACTGTAAAGGCCTCTCGATACCAGGAGAGTGTAATGCGAAGCCGTGATGCTTCTGACGCCATAATGATTTCGTCCAATGGGGTTTTATTTGGTGACAGCGCTGAGGGTCCCTCTCTGCCCGAGGAGCCGCGCTCTCCCGCTCCACATGCTCATACCTTTAACGACTTCTTAAATGTCACAGAATGTCAGGCGGAGGGATAAAAGCAGAGGGCCTCCTCCAGCTTGCCAGTGATCCTCAGTAGTTTTTACCATGCTACTGTGCTGCCGGGCAGGACACATGCACTCAGGTGTGGCCCAGATTTCACCGGACGGTGACATGATTTAATGCAGCCGCTACTAAAGAGCCGAGTGAGAAGAGCTCCTTGTCAGTGGAAGAACACTGATTGAGCACAGCAAGCCTTTACAAATGTATCCTTTGTGCACAACTCTTAGAAGAAATCCATCCATCACATCCGTTTCCACACAATATATGAGACCGCAGATCATAGAGCGTTCTCTGGAGTGGGCCGACCAGCTCCCTCCTTCTCTATTTCAGATGCGTTTAAAATCAGCGTATGTCGACTGTGTATTCCCCGAGGAGGAGACTACTGCTGTGATGAAATAAGCATCAACTCTGCTCAATTTTCCATTGAGCTAACCAGGCAGCTCATCTCCATTAGTGTTAGTGTAACCAGCTCCGCTCTGGATCTCTTTAGCTGTGATCTCGCCAGCAGCCAGCTGGGTGTTATGAGTGTGTGTGTGTGTGTGTGTGCGCCTGCACACGCTCGTGTGATTTTGTGAGAGCTCAGTAGTCTGAGCCCTACAGCAGTGAGAGATCTGAGCGTAAGGCCACGATGGGGCTCCGTTAAGCTCGACAGCGTGAGCCTGTATCAATTACGCTGCAACAGCGATATGGACACAGCGTGCGGTCTTCAAAGACAAAGACTTATGACCGCCCAGCGTCTCCTCAGCTCCTCTGGCCACAGAGTCAGCTGGATGTAACCTTCAGACAACACACACTAACTGGGGAGCACTAAGGCACAGCATGGAATATTTTGCTTTATTCTCTCATTTTGCATTTGCTGCTTGGAAAGGGAAATTATGATTATAGCCTGTAAATACAAAATGAAAGCATCGACTGATGGATGAGGCTTGAGTCACACTCATGAACTCTCAAACAATGTGTGACTTCGTTCTTCAATTTTGCTGCCAATGATTTTATTATACATCACATTAAGTGTCTTTGTGGATCAACTTTTGATGTTTTTCCAATTAAGTCATTTGAATTTCAATTGAATGGAAGACAGAGAGCAGGAGAGAGTTTCCTCTGAGGACAATGTCATGCCCTGTGACCTGCCTCACCTCTGGGTAAGAACCTCTGTGGGGCAGCGCTCCTTTGAACAGCATATGGATCTAGTTCCCGGGCTGGAGACTCGTGGTATAGACGTATAGATGAGCTATAATCTATGTAGGCCTTTCTCTACTTCCAACCTCTTTTCCAATTCCTTTGTGTCTTTATACCCCGACATTCAATATACCAGTCCAAAGGCAAGGTGGTGCCTTTGAGAAAGTTTGAGAGAAACTGTCATGCACAGAGTGTCGGGTATTTTCCTCCACTCCTGTTTAAAGAAATGACTGCCATATCAGCCAGTCGGCCGTGGACTGTAGGGTGTGTGTGTGTGTCTCCAGCTTGGTAATGAATGAAGGTAAATGGCAGGGTATGAAGCACTTCCTATCGTAATTTCACACTTGTCAGCTCTTGTGAGGAAACTTCACCTTTACACAAGGATAGCAGAACAGGCCAGGCCACGGCAAACAGACAGAGAATATGTCTTCATGTTGTCGGATAAATTCTATATGCAGAGAATTACCATTGCAAATATTAGCATGCACTTAAAGAGAGCAGAATTCATACGACAATACCAAATGGCATTTTAAACAACCTTCATTCTTAGTACATTACTCTTAAGTATAAAAGGGCATTTAAAAGAAAGAATTTTACAAAAATGATGGATAAATTAAATATAGCATGGTTCTGGTAGTGTGAGAGCTTTTAAGACCTGATTTCTGAACTATTTGTTAAAAATCCTAACGGCAAGTGTGAGGCAGGTCCTTACACAAGTTGTGGGGATAAAATCCATTCTACCTGCCAGAAGGACACATTGAATATTGTCTTTTCTTCTCACTTTATTATAAAGGAACACCAGCTGAGCAGAATATACAGAAGCTTTATGAACGGCTTTATGTGTTGTTGTATTGTTTAACATACACCGCATTAACATTTATCCTCGGAATAAAGCTTAGATGCAATCTGTTCAGAAGCTCATATCAACATTTCCTCTTTTCACAAACATGCTTTCTGTTGAGACAAATGAAGGTTTGCCTACTGACAGGAAATGAAAAATGAAAAGTGAAAGTCTTAAACTTCCCATGTATATATAATACAAATTAAATTTAGTATTAGATGAGGTTAATTTTACTATAACAATAAAATAAATATAAGGCTAAACTACGAAGACACGTTAAGTTGTGTGCATCCAACTTGCAGGTTGTGAGTTGGAGAGCATGGAAGTAGCACTGCAAACATTTCTGTGTGTGTGTGTGTGTGTGTGTGTGTGTGAGAGAGAGAGAGAGGAGAGACTGAGCAGGGAAAAGGAAGGGGTGAGTAGAGGGAGGATATGAGAGCCTTCTCAGGGGACCTTAAACAAACTGACTAAAGTGGTCCTGTTTTCTGATCAGGCACAGAGAGGAGAACACTTAGCACTGCTGGAGACACTCTAAACAGCCACTGAGGAATTAGCCTGTTACTGGGAAACTTCACAGCTCTCGCACTGGGCCGTGTCCTCGACTAAGTAATACAGAAAATAGAACAGGCAATAAATGCCAACAAACAAATGCACACATTCACACACCCATCTGTCCCTAACCCTATCTCTCTCTCTCTCACACACACACACACACTCACATACACACAGGCGCTATGCTACATGTATGCCAATAATGCAGCGCTCACCGTAGCTGCCTGAAACCAGCCCGGACAAACGTAAACACCCACACAACACAAGGTGCCATATGCGCCACGGACCCTCTGAGGAAAAGCGGTAGATAATGAATGGGCCCCTCACACACTCTAGAGAAGGGTGGCAAGTGACTCGAGACAAGGAAAAATATGTTTTCACTGAGGAAAAGCAATGACCTTATTCCTTCTCCGTGTTCGTACACACAATCCTTTTGCCTGCATCACCAGGTTTTGGCGAAAATAAAGATGAGCTTAAATTTAGGCCCCATGATGTCAACACAAACACGGGATAGAAAGTTCATTTTTAATTAGGTGTCCCCCCTTTTCTAAAGTTCATTTCAATTAGTCCCACCTCGGCCCCACTTTCAGGTCTCAGTGATTTGTCAATGCCTCAACATCTATGTAGCGCAGCGTGGTCACAATGCAGCATGTTAATGTGTGTGTGTGCGTGTGTGTGTTTTCACATGAGTGTTTGTGTTTATGTTTTGTGTGTGACCTCGACAAAAAGGGACTCCTGTGCCCTTGACATTTCCTCCTTGTTTTTATGATGAATTGCAGGAATATTTACTAGTTCATAGGAGAGATGCACAGTCGCTGCTTTGTTCCTGAACACGGGCAGAGAATGCAGAGACATCCATAAAAATAACAGCTCTGGAACTTTCACTGTCTCTCCTAATTGTAAAAGTACAAATGTTTCTTTTATTAGTTCATTTATTCCATCAACATGTTCTGACGCTGAATTGACTCTGAAGAAACGAATTGTGTATTTTTCTAAGCAGCATTCTCCTTTGAAATGTATCTCAAAAAATGGTATGTCGTTGAATTGTAATTCAATCAAAATCTGTTTCCTTTTTTTTTTACTTGTAACAAACACATTTCTTTTGCCTTTCGATGGATGAAAAATATCTAATTCATCTATTTTTCTTCATTCACAAAAATATTTTTTAAATTATTTAATGAAGTTAATTCAACTCTACTCAGCTGTTTTTATCCAAATTCATCGTTTAAGGTAAAAAGTGTGGGGAAAGGTGCAGGCAGATCAGTCTGTACGGTGTGATGTAGGTGCTGAGGTTCAATGGCCTATGTGTCCTACGTAGGAAGGTGTACTGTGTCTGCTGTGTCCATTCTATGACACCCTCACACAGGCCGATCAATCAGCTGTAATGAAACCCATCAGGTCACCTTTGAAATTTATCATTTTTTTTGTGCACGTAAAACGAAACGCCCCATGATGGTATGGAAGCTAAATTTAGAGAACCTATATGCTAACATGTCTCGACCCCTCCTCCCTTCAAACAGTGAGGTGGGGGGAGTTATGAATTATGCTGAGTGCATAGAGGCAGGTAATATCAAAAGTCTGATCTTGGACGTTCACTCCATCTCCTTCTCTTGTTTCCCAGCCAGTGTTTGTCACTTATATCTTCTCACTTATTTAAAATGTGGACTTGCACGCTCGTTTACCACCGACACGCAAAATCAGAGCGTTTTAAACAGAGTATGAAATGTTTTGTCGCTCATCAGCAAAAACACAAAAAAGAGCAATCAGCTGACGGTCTGACTTATCTCCTTCGCCCTGTGGTGTGTTTCTCTGTGCGTGTTGCTGTCGCTGGTTAGAGGTGCTTAGCATCTCTTGTTTGCACACAATCCGTCTGTGATTATTGCCCGCTTCAGGCTTCAGGCTTCAGGCTTCAGGCTTCAGGCGCTGTGATGCGTCTTTTCAGGAAGCGCGCTCATTTGCATAGATTTTGCCGAGAACCTCTCAAGTCTTAAGGAGTGTGCTGTAAGAGGACGAGCAATCAGGAGGACAGATCGCCTTGTTGGTGTTAAAAGCAGGATCAGCATCAGCTGAGGCGCGCACGGCAAATTGGCTCTTTGAGTCAGAAGCTACACAAAAAAACTTGGGAATTTGTTTTGATGCAGAGGGGGGGAAGGGGAGGGTTCCAACACTTAAGTGGATTTTCCTCCACAACAGTTAGGGCTTCTTTTTTTTTTTTTTTTTTTTTTTTTGAGGAGTCAAGCCAAACCTGGCAACGTCCGACTGTACGGTTCATTTTCTGCAGATGGCACACAAAAAGCCCTTATTCAAGCATTTGCTAAGAAATAAGCTTTTCTTATGTGTTCGTTAATTTGTTTATTTATTTCTTTATTTTGTCGTCATTTTTTTTCTGCTGAACACAGCTGCTTGGGCCCCACCATGCAGAAAGCCTCAATATGGCTCTGTCTGTAAATCGGAGTCCGGGGGCCACAAGACAGAAAAAAGGGGAGAGCCACCCGGCGAAATTTAGCGCACGATGGCTCCCAGCGGGCATCATTTGGGGACCGCAGAGATTCCCCCCCACCCCCACTTCTCTCTTTCCTTTTTCCTGCACTGTGAGCAGGTTGCAAGGCTCAACCCTAACATTGCTGCTGACACAACCACTCAGGGACGGCTGTAACAGCTCTCTTAGCATGGCACCTGTTATTGAGCCGTCAGAGGGAGCGAGAGTGAAAGAATGAAAAAGAGCGTCGGAGAGGGGGCGAGAACAAGGGGGGAGAAGGAGGTAGGTGTGAAGGCAGGAAAGAGTGAAACTCAATTGTAATTTCAGGGCTGTCACAGTTGTGAGAGCCTGTAATTCTGCTGCCGTGTCGGTGAGCGGACGCACTTGAATGCTCCTCCCTGCTGAGACGGATCCCGTCCCTCACAGTCCAGACTACTTTCTTCTGTACATGCATCTCTAATCAGAATAAACAAAGTGATAACAAATAGATTCGCGTCAGACTACTCTGTAACCACAGAGCGGAGTGCGACTGTATTGTGTAGTGGGAACTCTCCTGCTGCTTCTGTTTTGTTGTTTACGTTCATACTCTCTATTTTTCAATGTTAATGCATCGTAAATGAATCCTGCGTCCCTTTTATGCCGGTGCTTTTCTTATGTCTCCGGCTGAATACAATTGACTTCTGGATTCATCAAAGTAAAAAAAAAAAAAAAAAAAAAAAAAAAAAAAAAAACAATAACAAAGATTCCCACATCTCAACTTGAAAGAAATGACCTTTCACTTAAAGGTTGTTTTATTCCTCTTTTAGCCAATTTAATTTATTTTAAGAGCGACTTCTTTGTGGTCTAGTCGAGCACAGATTCCAACATAAGGTCTGTTTCATTTCTCTCTGAGCCAATCGTCGGAGGTGCACGGCGAGGAGACGTCCACTCGAGCAGAGCGGCTGCATTCCACTGCAGAGCAATCAAAATGGATTAAAGCCACCACGCTCCGGCTGCCTCCACGCAAATCAGATATGCCCGTGATGATGATAATCAATCCGTAATAAAATAACGCAACATAAATCTGATAGTGTTGTTCCAACAATTTTAATAACATAGATTTAAATATTGCCATGTGCAGTGGAGTGATTTATTGACGAAAAAGTGCGATCAAGCTTATACGCACCACCCGATTCTGGTGGCCCGCCAATAATACCATTAACTGCATTGTTCAAACTCATTATGTGATGAGAAACACAATAATAATCGCAGGAGTACAAACGCACAATTTCTCCAATTGAGCTAATCACTCCGGCTCGCATTATTAGTCTCTCTTCCTCTCTCTCTTCCTCTCCCTCCTGATCTCTCGCTCACTTTGTCATAAATCCTGCGAGAGGCTGTTGTATAAATCCCTCGTGCTGAATTAGTATTGTAATTTCGGGTATCCACGCGTGCTTTGCCAGCACAGGCCTTGGAGTTATTAATCTGGGGGACAGGTGCCATAGAAACAATATGCTGAGCGGTTGGCCTGGATACCGGGCCGACCCCACCCATGCCAAAGCCCTCAGTGCATTCAATTAGAATAACAAGGTATGGATTGAAGCCCAGCGGTAGTGAACATTAAAAAAAAAAAAACTGTGTAAAGGCTGAAGATGTGTAATGTGCTGATCTTTCATGTTTCATTAAAACAAGTTGAGTTGAAATGCAGTTGCGAAAGATCTGACCGCTTCATTTTTTTAATGGAACTTAAATTTAATAATAGTCACATTAACACAAACATAAAAGTCATTGAAGAATGTCCACGTTGCCTCTTTTGACTCCTCCTCCTGCGTTGGGAGCGCCACAAAGGCTGATATCGAGAGGGTTACCTCCTCTCTGATAGGAAAGCTGTTACGCCGCACATATGGCCCACTGACAAACATGACAGATGAAACACTTTGTTTGCTTTTCTTTAAGCACCGGCTCTTCTCCTAATACAAGCCTTTTAAGTGATCAAAAAGGCCCGGCGATATTTGATGTTGTCTGCAGAGAGAGAGGGGGGGGGGGGGGGGGGGGGGGGGGGGGGGGGGGGGGGGGGGGGGGGGGGCAGAGGAAGTGTCATCCAGTGATATACAGCTCCAGTCCTCTGTCACACAGCGCAGTGTCTGCTGGGAAATAATCTGACATCTTGCGCTCGACACATCTAAGCGATGAGGAGAGAAGGAGGGAGGGAGGGACGGGGAAGGAAAAAAGGAGGAGGAGGAGGTGGGGTGGAAGGCAAAGAGTGATGGGACAAAGAGAAGAGGGAGAACAGAGAGGCCGAGCGAGGTGGGAGAGAGAGAGAGAGAGAGAGAGAGGACACAATCAATTCAGCGGCCCCATCTCCATCATGTCATCGCCTGTCAGCATAGATTTAAGAATAAAGCTTTTGAGAGACTTTCCAGAGCTACGACCTGATCGATTCCCCGGCAGCGTGGGCCCACGTGTTCCTGACACGCGCCGCACGGCCGCTCCAAACTGTGGTGGGAGACACAGACAGCACGACCTTTTAAACGCCGTGTCCACAGCTCGGACAGGGAGGGGACAACTGGTGAGAGAGTGACGGAGGGGATGAATCGAGTCATTAAGCACGTGCTTGCGCGAGCTCGATTCCCGCGCGACAGCGCGCTGCTGCCGCCGATCTGCGCAAACAGACAAACAGGCTCGTTTGCTCGTCTCCTCCGGGCAGCGTTTCTCTGCAGCTTCCTTGAGAACGCTCGGGGACTTTCCTCCCCGGGTCTCGGGAGAGGCTGCTGCTGCTGCTGCTGCCCTGCGCCGTATTTCAATTTGTAGCCTGGCTTCTTTTAATTAATCTACACCCCTGTCAAATGTCAAACTCATTTAGAAAGCACATCTCAACCATTTAGTGCGTAAGTAGCTGTAATTCAAACTTGAACTGATTTAATGAAGTATTTGACAGAGCAAAGTGTTCTAAATAAAAATGTTTTTGACAAAGACCCGCATGCACGCCGCTTAGCAGCTAAAACAGTTGCTCTTCATCAACAGTTTTCCTCAATGGACGAAGCTATTTTCAGTTCCCCCGGGGACAGAGACATAAACCTGTCACAACCTATAGATCCCACTAAGGAATAAGAATTGTTGTTTAAGTCTTAAATGTCATCGAGTGAGCATGGACTCTACTAAAGACATGAGACATGCCACTTTCCTGTTGTGAGATACGTTAAGAACATAAAAAAAGTCAATTTTGCATACTCCTCTTTATTCTACTTCTTCTTTTTTAATATACACCTAAATATAATTACTTTTAATTCAGGTTTCTGCAAATATAAATTGTTTTAGAACCTCAGACTGGACTGTTTGTGGCAGATCAAAGCCAAACCAGTCCTCTCAGATGTGACCTGTAACCTTTCCCCATCATTGGCTGTTGTTGCAAATATTTGCTCATGTCTGAGCCTGATGTTGTTGTTTATCACATTTGTTTTTATTGACTTGGGAATCAGGGAAACTGATTAAAATGAACATAGTTTTCTTAACATAGGTGATAATGATTTCAAAAAATATCTTTTACAGTATGCAGTAAATAAATATTTGAAAGTTTTGGCCTTGAATGATAATTAAGGCTAAAATGATGTGTTAAAAGTAATATCTGCATGCAGAGTGGAACAAATTCTTCACTGACCAGAAGGAGAAAACCACAACTGATTCCATTTCGGCAGCACGGAGGGGAAAAGCTACCTCTCAGTTTAAAATGAAAATGGCAAAAAAAAGAGAGACCTTACAGTTTCTAAGATGAAACTGAGATAAAACCTGACGCTTCTTCCTGTCACTGTAAATCTCTCTCACGCACAAACATTATTTTTACCCATCTGCCTTTACTTCCGACTCTTCAACCCTCTCGCTCTCGCTCGTCTTTTGGTTTCACTGTGGAGGGCAATCGTTACGTGAGTGATGGTACCCATCAGTGTAGTGCATGTGTTGTAAAACTGTCAGCTACTGACAGATTGACAGACGTGGTCAGCCCTTCGATCACAACCGCAGAGACGAGAGCCATGCAGAGCTAAAGACACGCGCTGAGACAGAGAGGGAGAGAGAGAGAGAATGAGAGGAAAACAGGTGCATTTGTGATGTTTTGCTTTTTTTTTCTGTGAGCACTGATCAGATCTCGCACTAAACTCAAACCATAAAAACAAACACGGCTGCTTCTCAAGCGAGAGCGCAGAAAGACAAAAAGAACGACAGATACATGGAGGAGTAGTGTTCCTGTGTAATTTCCAACAGCTGTTGATTCAAAGGGAAAAACTTTATTCGGTCCAGATGGTCTCAGTCAGTGGCAGAATGAGAGAGCTGACTTCATTGGCTCCAGCCATGTGTTTTTCCTCCTGATAGAAATTAAAACGGTCGTTCGTTTGTCACCGCTCACTACACAGCTTAAAATGTAGCAATGAAACGTTCCTCGTCGATAATGCACCATAATTACTCAAACGCCTGTTCTTTATCTGCAGCAGAGGGAGGACAGAAGGAACATTTTCTTCAGATGAGATTTTAAAACTCAGCCCACAGTAACAGATGAAGCAGCGCGAGGCCAGAGACACATCTGAAGCCACGTGACAACAGAGTAGAGTTTGATGCCGCCTTGTATTTCTACCTCTAATCAGCTGTTAACCTGCTGCATTAACACGGTGTGTGAAGCACCAGAGGTAAAGTGCTTCAGCGGGTCTGACTCATGTCTGCAGCTCCACCGCAGGGCGCCGTCACAGGATCCTGATGGAGGTCGAGAGTGAACGTGTCCCCGAAGCAGCAAACGCCTCACGCCTCTCAAAGCGAGGTGAAAAACCACCGCGGAGGTGTGGGTGAGGTTAACACTGGCTCCCGACTGCCAGTTACACATAAATTCAAACATGCATCGGAAATAAAAGCAAAGCGTGTCGCCGCAGTCACAGTTACGGAGATGAAAGGCCAGGTACGCCACAGAGGCTGAGTCACTGGAACCTAACTGACATGGAACAGAAAACATATCTACAAGCCGGTGTTTTTTTTTGTTTTGTTTAGTTTTCTGTGTGCCGCACAAGTCTCACACGAGAGGTACGGGCCCGTATGACCGACGCGGAGATGTGACTCGTGCTCGCTTGACTCACGTCAACATCCTCGTCCCTGCAGCGCCACATTAACTGCGAGCGCTGCTCGGTGAGTCATGAGAGGGCACGTCGTGTGCGATGAGGACGGGCCCACACTCGGCCGCAGCATGAGACCAGTCACAACGCTTTGTGGGAAACTTCACTGATGGGCTTCATGGGCTCTGTTTCATTTTTATATTTTTTTCTTTGATCACTGCGTCTTTGCCAAAACCTCTCTCCCTCTGTGTGTGTTTCACTGGCGGCAGGTGATTCACTGAGCTTGCTGAGAATGTCACTGGTTAAATGTTCCTACACAGTTTTCATGCATGACTTGAAGATCCTATAATAATAGCAATCTATGCTTTATAATTAACAGCAGCCAATAGTTTTTGAAAATAAATGTGTTTAAATAATTTCCACAATTATGTAATTAAAACTACTGACAAAAAATGGATATGAATGAAAAATATATGTCAAGCCTTGAAGAATTTCTTCCAAAAAAGTGTAAACAGAAAACATTAGGCGTTACAATTAATCAGCATTCTCACAGTATCAGGTCTGAGACAGCAGCACGATGAAACAGAGACAAATGTTAATGTTCTCACATTTGAAGAAACAGAACTGAATGTCTCACAGACACAGTGTGACTGTTTAAACAACAGATCCATCTTCATATTCCCTGTTTACTGTTTTTAACGGCACTGGAGGGAAAAAGGGGAAGGTTGGGAGCGTATGATTTTCTCTCACGACGCATTTATCATAACTTTGAATCTGATTAAATCACTTTTGTGTTACAACGGATAAAAGCTGTGTAGAAGGAAACTGAACTGCAGGAACTGCTGCTCAGTTTGCACTGAACCAAAAAAAAACAACATTTTTTTGACAAAACACAACCACATAGAAGATGAAATGTGTAAACGGCAGCAGATTGTGAAACACTAAATGTGGCTGTCTGTGCACGTAGCATGTGATTGGGTAATCTGTGTCCCTGCGAAACAGGACATTTGCTGACGATCAGACGATGTGTGGAGTGTCTCTATTAGGATTTAACAGAAAGTTGCTCTTAAACTGGCTGCTAATGATAACAGGGGGATTCCACAGCAGCGGCCGAGGTGGACCTATGCAGTCATTTATGATTAGTGCGAGGTATCTGTGCTAATCTGTGATGACAGTGCTTCACTGTGAGGTAGAAACAGGCCCCGTGACCTTAGGAGTGATGACTCACGCCCAGTCAGACCAGTAATAGCACACCACTCCCTGCTCCGCCAGTCAAACTGGAGTTCAGCTCAATTAAGTTTTATTTGTATGGAGCCAAATCATGATAAACATGATCTCAAGGCACTCTGGTTAATATAGGGAAAGCCAACGGTTGTAGGCGACGATCTGCCTCGACTGGCTGGGGTGAGAGGAGAGATGGGTGGAAAAGAGAGGGAGGGAGGGTGAGATCACAACATTTTAAGTTTGACGTTAAATGCCGAGAATGCTCTACTTCCTGTTCTACTCTTACAGCCTCTTTGAAACAAAGATTTGATCTCCTGGACAATAGCAGTGAACACGAGGACACACTGACATCACACACACCATGAGCTCGTAGCGAACTGTGTATGTACTGAGCCACAGTGATGGTGGCGATGCAGAAAGAGAAAAAAAAAGTGTTTTGTTCACTTTGCAGAGGAAGAAGTTCACACAGATCTTGTTATTCGGTTTGTCTTCTTTCTCTTCCTCACAAGCTCCCAGATAATGGGAATAATAGTAGTAATTGCTGAATGCAAAGCCGTCTTAAGTTTGTGTTAAATTTTTGTGCAACATTGTGCACTGCATGTGTGTCTGTGAGAGAGTCTGTGAGAGAAACAGAATAGACCATGTTATCTCCAGATGTACTACGAGCCATTTGCATCTCAGGAAGTATGTCAGCCAACACGGGACAGTCCCAAGGCTCAGGGTCTTGGTGTTTTTATGCCCTATTTCATTAACAGGCACACAGTGTAGGGGGCCAAGTGGCATTACTGTAAAATCAGTATGAGACATGGGATAAGATGTTTTAAAAAAATGAATCAGTTCTCAATTCTTTTATTGTAGATAAACACCCAGCTGACGAACTGGGCTCAAGCGCTCTGGAGACTCAAAGCTCCACATTTCTTATTTTTATTTTTCCACGGTGCTACTTGACGTTATCCATTTTCCTCTTCCAGTAACATTGCATTAGATTTCCAATATCCATGGTGTGTTTTTCCATCTTTCACAGATCAAGACTTCACAGGCTTTTTAGATGAAAAATTATCAATACAAGATGAAGCATCAGCAAAAAAGTGGTGACACATTGCCAACATGCTCTTATTCCCGGTGCCAGCATCAATAATTCAGCCACTAGCTCATAACTTTATTTTCAATGCATAATTGAGGCCGACCAATGTTTTCTGTAGCCAGTTCTGTGTAGAGTGATTTTTAAACAATGCGAGGAGCCTTCCATTAAGCTTTTAACATCTTCTCTTTTCCACAACGTGATGGAAAGCGTGAGGTTTCAGGGCTGTGCCTCTCTCTTTGTGATTTGTGCTCAGTTGTGTGAGAGGTGGGGGCGTTGTTGTAGCTACTGCAAACATGAAAGCCTTAAGACGATAACTGTGGGAAAGATGTGGTGAGTAAATGAAAACGTGTAGACTCCACATTAAAACCGTGTGGTTTGGAAGGGAAGGGGTACCTGCGCTCATCAACTGATTTGTGTTTATGTGCGCAGAGCGTGTGGTGGGCGATTTACAGGTTGTCAAATTGATTTTTATTAAGCTAATTTTGTAGGTATCTCAGTGTCCTCTGTGTTTCAATATAAATCTTGTTTTCAGAACACTTCTTTGAGGGACCCTCCAGCATCCAGTGACTCATTATATGACCGGAATTCTCATTTGTGTTGTACTACTGCTTAATAAATATTGATTTACTATTTTAATTACATGTTAATCTCAAAACACATAGGTGCCAGGGTTATGACTCTCTCAAGTCACTCTGCAAATTTCCTGTTTGCAAATATTTATTGAGGATGGCATCCTGAGAGGGCTATAAAAGTGAATAACAATCATTAAACAGAGACTAGCTGTCTACAATATCTGCACAAGTGTCAATATCAGCAGCAGAGCTTGACCCGACCACTAATCAATTACATGTACTGTTTTTATATTCTCTCCAAAGGCTGTGATTATGCAGGAACACACACAATGAAATGTTAAACAAAAATGTAAAAAAAAAAGTATATAAGTACAAAGACACTGACACAGCAAATCAGAGCTGCATGTTCTAAAGCCACATTTAATGTGTAATAAATAGCAATAAATTATCGATCACAAACCCTCATAGAATAAAACGCATCACATTTAAAGCTACGTAACCTTCCAGCTATTTTTCTCCATTTGGTTGACTGAAGAGTAATTCTGGGTTTTACTTGAATTTTTGAAAAATGCTGCAATTATTTACAGCAAAAAAAAAAAAAAATCATCATCATCATCAAAAATAAATGGAAGCAGCCTGACAGAGGATAGGGAATTATGTTTTAATAAAAAAATGTTTCCATCTGATGTGATGACAGATGGTTCAGTGGACCTTTGAACCTGAGACTTTCTGCTGATATACAAATCAGTCTAATAATTTTTTTATGAATTTATTTTATCCACTTATTTTGATTTTTAACTCATTCAATATTGTTCAAGTTAAAACATATTACAGACATTAACATGACAAATATTTTATTTTTATTGAACTGTATAGTTTGCCCTCCTCTCTTTCAGCCTCGTTCTCCCTTTCTTTGCTTTTTCACTCTCATCCCTTTAGTCGCAGGCTCAGAATGCATTAGGTTGATTGCGAAGGTAAAAATAAAAAGGGGAATAATGTTGTGGGTTTCCAGAAAAAAGCTGTAAATGAGGAGCAGTACACAACCTCATTGTAATCTCATCTGGCCCAAACAAAATGGACAGCGTGTAAAATATTTGCTTTAGATAAGAGGGTGAAGGAGTGTGTGTTTGGGGATAATCCCTGCAGTATGTAGTGTTTGCATGGTTTGTTCCTGAGATCAAGGTTGCTGGTTTAATTGAGCTTGTACTGGACCCAGAGCCGAGAGAGCGAGGCAGAAGAGCATCGACAAACTATGAAATGGTTCCAATATGGCCAATCGATGGGGCTTTGTGAGCAGCTCCCTTGGGGCTTTGATTTTCCTCTCAAACAACAATCCAGGATCTCCGCTCTTCAAAGGCAAACTCCATCTTTGCTGTTATTGTTGTTGTTGCTTTTCTCCGCGTTTGAGTGATGTCACCGAGGTCGATTTTATCCATGTCCATAAAGGCTCTCCCACACTTGAATCACCCGGGAGACGTCCTCTGTTGGACTGTGCAATGGTTACAACAACCAATAAAGGTCAATCTCCCATGGTAATGGCCAATTGGGTTTGTTCCCATTATTGGCCCTCTGAGCTGTGGTCAACAGATGGAGAGCTGGCACCACTGACACGAGTTACACTCCAACCTTAAGGAGGCTCAGCTCTGCTTCCAAGTGCTGTGGTGCGACTCCGCACTCTCTCCCTCTCTCTGCTCGCGTCGGCCCATACATCACTCTATCGTGTGCAGCTCCTGTATACGGGGCCCTGTCACAGTGGCATCACAGGAGCGTTGCTAGCGAGGGCTAACCGTCTAACCATTTCATCTAATTGCCTCATTAATGATTCACCGGTGTTAGGCTGCTCTAGCACTTCGCTGTGGGGAGCAAATCGTTCTGATTGGTTTGCCTCTGTCAATTATTGATGAGGCAGTGATCTGAAGTGCTAACACCTGGCTTTGGAGGTCCAAATGGCCCTACATTCCCATCACACACTCTGTTATCACACACCCTGGGACCACGTTCAGCGCAGAGGGGGCTTAAGTCTTGACTGTTGCTGTTCTCTGACAGTGGATGTAGCATGCCCCGGGGCACCGCCTGTGATCTCAGTCGTAGAATATTAACTCTTAGAACATGGCTCACCGCTGCGCATGAGATGGACAAAACTGAGGCATGTCGCTCGCAGTGATTCGTGCCACAAGAAAAGGAAAGACAACACAATGTCAGGTGGAGTGGGAGCCGCTAATACTGCTGTGCGTGTGTGTGGGAGATGAGGCCACAAATATATCTGCAAATAAACGTTTGTTAGTCCAGTAACAGAAGGAACAATGATTAAAGTCTTGACTGCGGAAAAAGTCTTCCCACACCTTCCATGTGATTCTCAGCCAAAGGTATAAGTTTCCCTGTGGGATACTTTTATATATTATATATAATTATATATAATTGGCTCAAGCATTTCATAAAACCACAACCTTCACTCAGGAGCAAAACATTTACTTAAAAGAATTAATAACTGACATTTGTCATGACAATTATATATATTGTCTGATGGACATTTGTATTTTGATATCATTTTTGGACATAATCATCAAACCTGTCCATATATGTTTTGTTAATGGTTGTTTACATTGGATGCAGGGGAAGAATAGGAGTTTATAGATGGGTCAGGTAGCTATAGTGTAATTGCAATACTATAATATGTCTGGACTTGTGTTTAACGTGCCACCCGGGAAGTGCTTCTTCTGACTCCATGACTCAGTCGTACTCATGAAGCTGCTGAGGCCTCTTACCTAACTTTGTGTACTTCAGGATACAACAACAGAACAAAGGGCAGTGTTTCTGCGTTTTAACAGAGTAAAGCGTTGATTAATGCAATGGGATGTAGACATGGAGGCGACTCACCCGCGCTGTTAGTGAATTTGCTCGTCTTTCTCTGGCCTTAATTGAAGCTGATTAAAGAGTCACCCCCCATGCTGACGCCACTGTCACTCTGAATCTCAGCCAAGCGGGCTTGCCGCGTACACTCACAGGGTGGTCACTCGGCTTTTGTTTTCGAACTGGAAACAGTGACAGCCGAGCTCTCCCCACCCCCCAAATACTGTGACTCACTGTGTGTCACCATAAACCCTGTACGGACAGCCGGAGTGTACACAAGGGGCCTGCATGGCTCATAATGTGTCCTCTCACAAACTTATAGTGCACCTTATGAGTCTTTGTCTGTGCACGGCTGCAACATGCTAAAGTGTGTGGAAAAGTTGTGCTCAAAACTTGAATGACTTTTTTCTCTCTTTTCTTGTCCGATCCCTCTTCTCTCCTCTTCCCCTCCATCATTCTCTTTTCCGTCAACAGATAACCTACCGGCTGAGCAGTGATGACAACGAGGCGGCTGACCAATCGCAAGAAGGCACCTACAAAGCACAACATTAGAGAATGACTTCACGGAAGAACAGAAGACGAGACGTGCTGAAATCCCTCGAAATCCCTACAGCGAAATTCTTGAAAGCCTCTTCCTACTCCCGTTTCCCTACTTGATATTTTACATCCAGCTTTTTTCTATAAAACACACACAAAAAAACGGAAAAAAAGAAAGAAGACTCATACTAATGACATGGTTGACAACGCCAGACATTGGAGGAACTATTTTCTCTTGGTGGGAAGATCCCTGATGCATGCTTCTGTAAATAGATCATGATAAAAACCCTATTCTTATTCCTAATATAGGAATTATACCAAGACGCTCTCACCAAGTTCACAAACCTTCATGACTGTGGATAGAGTACTCGTGGTTCAAGTTTTTCCCCCCACATGAAGTCAGTATTCTTCTTACCTCCTCAGAGACCATGCGATTATCATTTCCCTCATCATTTCTCTCCTCGTTGGAGTTAGTTGGACTGTAAAAATTATACTTCCCCTTCGTCTTATTGTCCTTATGAAACAGGCTAGTCTTCCTCTCTAATACCCACACAAGTACATGTAAATACAGATGAATGATGACAACAGCATGGAACGCCCATAGTGTATATTGCCACTCCCCTCATAGATCACCAATCTCAGTGTGTAGATATTTCAGACGACCTTTTTAAAGCGTTTAAAATATTGAACTTGTTTTTTCTGATAGTTAAAGACATACTCCCAGGTATCTGGACATTTCCCTGTGTATATGAATAGATGCATAAAGGCAGTAGCTAGAGCTAACGTGGTTACTTGACTACCTTGCAAAAATAATAAGGCAGCAATTCTTCTGGTATCATCACTCAACAGTCAAAGTGAAGATGAAAAGCAGGACATTCACCTGCGCTATGTGTCCACCTAGGCCTTTCTAAATGTATTTTTTTAACATATTAATTTTTATGGTGTTGCAATTTATTGTTTTCTCTCAGAAGCCGTCTACTTATTTTTCTGACTGCAATAACTCCCTTCCCTGTCCGCTAACAAAGTGGGAAGTGCTGTAGCTGTCAGTCTGAGGGGACACGTTTTTTTTTTTTTCTTTGCATGGTTTGAAATGGTGCTCTAACAGTGAGCCTGCACATCGAGGAAAAGGAACGCATCGCTGATTGCAATGTAGGCACGACGACTGTGCCCTCGGTCTCCTCTGGATTTTCAAGAAGAAACAAATGGACAGACAGATAACATGCCAAGCCAATGAACAGACAACCTCGAAAGTTACCACCCTCACTAGTGAAGACAGCAAACCTTTGCATGGAGAACTTGGAGAATGCTAGCTCGTTGAACACCTCACCTCCATCCCCGTGCATCCTCTACCTCTCAGTGTGTATTGCGAAACAAGAAATCCAAAGTCCCCGCACAGCAGTGGGGACAGGCGGCGGGGGGTGGGGGGATGGACACACGCGGCAATGGGGAAGACAAAATGATTACTCAGTTTGACTAAGACAGACAGACACATACGTGTGCATGCATACAGATGCACAATCACACTCAGCGCCACTCGACTATATTGCTGTATATATGTACAGTGTGTCCACTATGTATAGTCCCAGATGCTATACTTTGCATGTTTACTAGTAGATGGACTAGAGCACTACTCATAGAAGAGATGGAGCAGGTACGCCAAGTCAGTGGACCGCCTCTCGAAACCAATGCAAGCTCTTTGTCAGCTTCACATGCCCTCACTCTGCTGTCAGAAGATGTACGCGATTATGACTGAAATTGTGTTACCGCTCCTGATCCTCTTGTGCGAGGTCCTTGTCAGCCAAACGGTGATGCTGATGGGTCTTAAACTCTTTGAAGGGACACATATCCTGCCTCTGATGACAGACAGAACCCAGCCATAGTGAGCGTGGGTAGCAGAAGAGGAGATGGAAGGCAAACTGGGGCGCTCCAATTAAGTGGCAGCACACAAAGTGGCATGGGGCATCCTGCCAGCAACTGTCTATTCATCCTATGTCAAAGGGATTTGCACATCTCAATGAGTCCACGAGCTGCCAGAGAAGTCCGAGAGCAGAGAAATGAAAGTGGGGCTCAAGGGAGAGGATCGAAGAGAAGTGTGTGGATTTTTACCAAAAATGTTACGTTGTAATGGGCTCACGTTCAAGAACCCTCTCTGTCCACATATAGAATCTGCAATAAGCCCTCGACCTCAGACAGTTACACCGTCACGCAGATCTCGAGACTGTCAATACCTCACCAAGTGTCAGAGGTTAACGTTGAGTTAATGAGCCTGGCTCTCAACTCGACCAGATGTTCAGCCTCGTGGTTAAATACCGGTTACCTTCCTCCAGCGCCTGCCCCCTCCAGCTGAACTCTCCCTGGACACAGCTTCATGTAGAGCTCCACCAAGTTACAAATAATCATCACCTTCAAAGTCTGTAAAATAAGTTTCTTTTTGACTTAAGTCAATTAAAAGGCATGGAAATCTACCAGCACACAACAAATTACCAAGGAAAACAGTCAATCTGTGAGGACGCTTGTGAATACTTGCTCTGTGTTCCACTCTCTGCAGCTGATTTACATGAACACAAATCCCCTTAAACAACATTCTGTCAGAGCACATTGAATCATGAGAGTATTTACAGTCAACATGTAAACAAACTCAAAATCAAGTCTTACGACTAAGAGGTGATTAGTTAAAGCAGATTTAAAATACAGGAGGGATGAAGATGTCACCCAAACATGAGAAAATTGTATGTGCTAGGAAACAAGACACTGAGCAAGAGCTGATCTTCTCTGAGCCCCAGGCTTTTCACTTTCTCAGAAGTGAAACAAAGCCCCATCCCTGTGCAGCTGCAGGCGATTCACGACAGGTCGGATTGTTTTTGTATGGTTCTCGGTTCTGTGAGTTCTCTGTTTCTTTGCCCTGATAGTCAGGCAGCCAGTGCACTCGTATCCAGCAATGACCCTGACCAATGTTAGGACACATGCGTGCACATGGTTCATATACAAAATGTTTGAGAGTGCATCAAAACACATGGAGGCACATCCCTTCTCTGATCTAACACACATACACATACACACACACACACATACACACATACACACGCGCACCATGCTAATCTAAACAGCAAGGCTGTATGTAAACAGATTGTCGACATAATGGGATTGTTCAGTGTGCAAACAATAAGCTGTTAGCGTAATCACAGGTCAAAGATATATTACCCAGAGGGCCACGCTGTAGGTATATTAACATGATGGATATGTGGGAGAGAGGAGGGGGCAGGGGATATGAAGTATATAGAGCTCTACCGATTCAGATTTACCCCCTATCGGGCCCCCGTCCGCTGCGATTCCCTCCTCTGCCTCCCTTGTATTGGCCCCATTTAATCAGCCTTTGTCCTTCCCCCATGCGCCCGCATCTTACTTGCACTCAGTTCCTCCATTTTTATTAGTTTTTATTTTCATTTCTCACCTCTGATACTTCAGTCCAGTCTTTCCTCCATCCTTCGCCCATATCCCTCTTGGTCTACATAGATCTATTTCAGCAAGTTAGTTACTGATGGACAGCGTTATGTGGCATCAACTTTGCTGTATTTCTACAAACAGTTAAATCCGCTCTGCTTGACCATGCCAAAAATCAGCACACAAGTGCTGGGTCAGTCAGGATAAATCCAGCGCAGCCTTACTCCGTTGCACATACAGCTTATTAACTTATCTCTGCTTTATTTGATTACCATCTAGCTCAATCGCTCAACTGGTTAATAAGTCCATGTCGTCCTGACTAAACACTCCATTAGTGTCATCACTGGTGAGCCAGTGTGTGTAGTGCACACGTCTGTGGACCAGTGGAGCGGATACACTTTGGGCCCGAGTGACGGAGTAAACACAGGAGCAGAACACTGGGAAGAAAAACAACCTGTAAGACAGAGAATAGGTACAAAGGTGGCCCGACTACTGATGACAGCAAGAGGCAGGAGCTGCTGCCTTTTGGCTTCAGCTGCCATTGAAGGCTTCTGTATGAACATCCCATCTGTGACAAAATACAGTGGAGCTGCCACTTGGAAGCCAAATATTTGAATGATCAGTCAAAGGCTCTCAGTGCAACAAGATGTTTCAAGTGGAGGATAAAGTGTTCAGTAAGTTTTTGAGGATATTAAGTTCTCAGCAGTAGCTGCAGAGTGAACGCTCCTCATCTTTTTCATTCCACTGCATCAAGTCATACTGTCTGTGTTAGAATCTAGATACAGAGTGAGTGAGCAACTTCATACAGCCTCAGATTTTTGTTTGACATCAAGTTTTGGGCAAAAAAAAATGTTGCTACGTTTCCCAAGTTTTATTGGCAAAGTTAGTGTGCATTACATCAGAGTGAGAACTTGGCTTGTTTGCTGCAACATCACCCCGGACACCCCACCAAACCCTGTTCTAAACTCTTGCATCTCAGAAAAAATAAATAAATTAAAAAAGTGAACTGTTTAAAAACGTAATCTAATTTAATTAAGAAGAACCTGGTTTGGACCTAGGATACAAATTTAGATGCAAACCAAAAAGTTCCACAAAGACACACAAAATAGTTCAGTCAAATAGTGACTAAATTTCAACATGGGAGGCCGCAGGGTATTGAAGAATTCAGAGCAGACCACCATGTCAAAGTAAATGAAAACATTTAAGGGTAGAATGTATAAACTTGGGGTCATTGCCTAAACCTTTAGGATCATAACATTGTCCTGTGTTCTATTTTAAATAATGTTAACGACATTAAAAGAAAAACATGTAAAAGTATTAAATAGGGAAAAGAGTTATGGACCAAGTAGCCCCCCCCCCCCTTCACACTCACACACTGTGCTCCTCTGTGTCTCTGTGAAGAGTGGGGTGCTACGATTAACAGTGACCCCCAGCCAGACGTGCTTGGGTACTGGGAGTGGGAGTGGGGCCAAAGGTGAAAGGATTACAGTGTGTCAACCATGTCCCCTGCTCGGCTGTAATCCTGACCTCTGAGCCAACCCCAGACTCTGGAAACATGACTCACACGTCTCAGCTCAACATGTTATAAGAACACCAGCGTGTTGCTCAAAGAAACACACGCTCGTTTGTACACTGCACCTAGAAGGGGAAGTTGTATTGGATGTTGCTCCGGGGATACATTGGATGAGGGCTGATCTAATAGCCAGACAGCAGCAGAGATAGGGCAGACCTCCTTATGTCACACAGCTAATGACAGGGATGAATAATAGAGCCTTTAAAGCCCTTACTCCCACCTCATTCTGGCCTGCACATAAGCTAAAGCACCGGGTGAGCAGCGAGCCATCAAGCCCCTCTCCGAGATGAGATGGGCCTCCAAGAAGATTTGGGGGGGGATGGAGGGAATCCGATTAACCCAAATGCCTCAATTGGAATAAATGCTTTGGGCTGACCCCAGTGTAATACCATTGATAAATGCTGTAAACCAAATCTTTAGCATCTGATTAGGTAGCGGAGGATAACACATCCTTTTTAGCAGCAACATTCGCTGTGGAGAGATGGCGCGGATCATTACGTGAGGCTTTGTGCGCGAGTGTATGGAAACATGTGCGCGCTGAGTTTGTTATGAGCAGAGCCGGACTTTTACAAATAGCCAAGTTGCTCTTATAGAAATAAATAAATGGGGGAATAATAAATCGCCGGAAGCTGCGGACAGGTGGCATTTCAGCCTGCACCATTTAGCTGTGCAGTCTGGTTCCTGACAGCTTGATTTAGTCTCCTGCACCTGAGCCAGAAAGGAGAGAAAATTAACGGCGGGAAAAACAGCTTAACTAGATTCCAATTTTCCTGCTTTGAAACGTATGATGAAGCCATTCTGCCGGATGGACCTTGTGGTACCTGTAGCAGCACCGTTGGGGACCAGGCAAATGTTGCGCAAACCCATTCGCACGGAGAGGCGCGGCACAGCACCACTCTGCCATCTGAGGCCGGCTGTGTTCAGGGGAGACATTAGGGTTTTGTCTTTTGGGCGTAGAATAGAGATTAAAGTGGCTCAAGGGGACATGCCAGGATGTGTGCTGTTCTCCCTGCTGTGAACAGGGTGTAATCCTTCAGTTTCAGAGAAGTGAAAAGTTTGTAGAGTCCAGAAAGTTACGCATACATCCCTTCTGGGCCCCCGACAGAGCAGAGAGTGGGAAACAGCAGGGGATAACCATATGTTATCAAAGTGTTCTTCAAAGCTCCCGTCTTTAGTCCACTAAATTATACAGTATCATCACATACTGTATACCTGACAGAAACAGAAGAAACGTAATTATGCAGCTCAATGCACAAACACAGAAAAACATTTCTTCAAAAGTATGATTTTAGAAAAGTGTTGCCTTTGTAAAGGGAGGGGGCATTTTTGTTTTCTTGCAATTGCTTTCCAGTGGTCATGTCCTGGCAGCGAGGGTCAGCTCATGATTTTGTATTTACATGCTTTTAAAATACTGCTGCTGCTGGACAATTACAAATTTATGGTTCCTATCAAAATGAGCCCCTTCTGTTTCAAGAGGTTAATTTGTACTCGCCCCTCATTTCAATTGTACTGCAGTAAATGTCCACATTATTTCCCACATGGGCCTGGACGAGGGCTTTGATTATCCAAAGGTAGGCCACGGTTGACTCTGTTATTGTCAGAGGGGTCGTAAGCTGCAGTAACGGCTTCTAGGGTCTTATTGCTATGGCGATCAGCCCCTTGCCACTTGGCCTGCATGACCCCAGTCAGAGATAAGCTTTATAGGAAAGCACATTAACATGCTCTGGCAGTCACCTCCCTCCTTTATCAAAGGCAATTCTATGAAATCAAGTGTTTATGGAGCCCCAGTGAGGGGATCGAGCTGCTGATTGCCTACATTAGAGGGTGAGTGTAAATGAGCTGGAGGTGGACAATGGACCTGGAGTCGTGGGGAGAGAGCTGAGGATGTGATACTGATGTTATTCTCACTAAATGAGCAATATTTTTTTAATGACTGCAACACCCCATGAGCAGGTTACCAGCCCCGGCACTACAAATACACTCTAAATATATCCATGTCTTCCACTCTTTGTACAGTAACTGACACTATCATACGAAATGTTCAACATGCTACGAGATATGATGTAACTGTAGTTATTTATTGAGTTGCTGTAGACTGTGAGGAACAGAACCTTCCTTTGTTGTTGTGCTACACTGGTTCTATTTTACAAAACTGTCAAATGGATGTTTTCTTTTCTTTTTTTTTTTTTTTCCCCATACATCTGTTACATTCATACAGACATTTTCCTGTGGCTAGGAACACAAAACTACGGAGGTGTCAGTGGCGTATGCCTGCTTACAGCCTGATCACTGCTGAAAGATCCTTTCAGTGCGTCTCCAGTGATGGATGGTGATAGCCCTGTGTCTTTGTACACATCAGGGGGCTCTTCTGTTGTCACTGGACAGATAGAGGGAGCGAGCAAGAGAGAGATGTAGCCGCAGCTTAATGTCCTTCTCTGGTGCTGTGCATGCTCTTTCCTATTTGCTTTTCCCTTCACGGCACGGTTAACATCGTAAATTAACCTTTTCAAGTCCCCCGTGCTCAGAGACTGGTGCGCAGTATAGACAAAGGAGAAAAAATAGATCTGAGTTATGCAATGCGGTAGCACCGGTTAGTGATGTAGCCTGTTACAGAATCAAGCTCTTCCTTCTTCTTCTTCTTCTTCTTCTTCTTCCGTGATAGAGAATAAAAAAAAATAAACACACTTTCCTCAGACGAGCAAACATGTTATTTCATGTGCATGTCCTGTGTACTCTGCATATCAGTGTGAGGCTGCTTTTGTTCTCCATCCTAGAAATGTAAATGAAACACATGAAAGAAAACATATTGTAGATCCCTCTGTTCTTAGTTCACGTCTGTAAATAGGGTGTAAATACCAAACAGCTATGCATGCTAATATACAAGCAATTTGTTCAGGTACTTTTGTAATCCAGACTTCTCATATGGCATGTAATGATGAAAAAAACAAAACAAACAAACATGGAAAAAACGTAATAAATTGTGAACACAAATATGGTTTGTAAACAACTTCAAAACTGGAAAATATATGTCTTTGCTCTTAATGTTTTCTTACTGACAACTAATGCATTGGCCTGCCATTTACTACAGTGCTCTGCTCATGTTACTTTTTTATGTTTCATAAGATAGGGCCGAGGCAAAAGGACCATAAATCACTGGTTTGTGGAAGAGCCAGGGAGGGGGAATAAGGAGATGAGGGGAAGGATGGCCGTCTGACCATGTCGTTTTTCCATTGCTGCTGCACATGCACATGCACACCCCTAATTGATGACATATCCTTAATGTCTAACATAGACAATAAAATACCACGGCAAAACCCGTTAGGCTTAAAAGCAGAAGAAACTGGCCTGCCATTTGAGTCATCTCACCAAAAAAGACGAATCACCAGCTTTAAAGTGTGCTGTTATTTTAAAATAGCACATATTTGTTTCTGATAAGCGACTGCAAAACCATGAATTAAACTACGACGCTGGAACAAGCGATTTTGGCTCATTCCAAATTCTCCAAATCACGAGGCAACGGAGAGATTTTTGAAACCTTCGACAATTTTCTTTGCTCGTTTGTAATATATTTCCAGTGAAAAACGATGACCTGTATGCCAAATTTGCCTCTGCCCTAGCAAACTCCAATGATGACAATTTATGAAGACAGAGATGGATGAAGTACGATGAAAATCTTTCTGGTTTCTAAGAGTGTTTATTTTCAACCATGTTTAGAACCATGTTAAATCCCAAGGCGCTCATGACAGATGGAAGTGTCTAATTTTTAACCTGTGCTAAAGATATTTTAAATTTAATAAATAATTATTGTAACAAGAAATCATCTCGTGTCGTGTGATGTATTTTCCACTTTTTGATGGTCGCTGCACTGATTACACCCAAGACGAAACACACGAGAGACCACAGCTTACACACAATGACCTTTCACCTCTGGCTCTCAGCTGTGTGAGCTAGAGGAATGCGGAAGCTTCTTATATCCCAACCAACAACAGCGGCGCTTTATAGTTAAAAGTTATTATTGTTATTATTTGGCCAGATACAAAGGGGTTTTTTTTGTGAACGCGAAGAGAAGCTAACAGTTGTTCGTGAAGGTTATCTGACTCATTCTGGGACTAATTAAAAGCCACTCACACCCAAGCACAAAGAGGCAAGACACGGCTGTATGTGTTTTGTGCGTTTCAACAAATTGTTTACAAGAGGACACATTCAATTAGTTATTTCATTAACGCCCTCTGTGGAATCAATTGACAATGCCGATAACAAAGCCACATCAATTTGTGAGCCGACTCCAGCACATTTCTCTAAATGATTGAAGAGCGCTGCTGTTTTAGGTCCCAGTGAGTTCTTGCTTGCTCTGGCCTTTTAACAGGAATCCATATAATGCTAAAAGGTTCTCATGGTATACATAATAATTCATTATTATGTATACCATGAGAACCTTTCTGGATTTTACTCGAATTGCTGGTTGCTGCCAGAAATTCCGCATGTAGGCTGCGGCTCCTATAGAGAGCCAAGTTCTGTCTTTCTCTTTGCTCTGCCCTTTCCCCTTGAGTGATATCCAGCAAAGAAGGAGAGAAGCATTCTCTTCCTCTCTGTCATTCCCTGCTCTCCCCTCCTCTGGCATAGATAAACAATGCCAGTGACAGTCTCTCATCACTCAAGAGGCTGAATCTCTGGCCCTGACCCGATAACATCAAGTGTGTGTGTGTCACCTGTCAAGTGGCTTCTGTCACACTTCAGTGGGAACTCAAAACATGACTCTCAGTGTGTGTTTATGTGTGTGCGAATGTGAAGGCGATAGGGGGATGGTGGTGTCGGTTTAAAAGTGCCCGTTGGCATGCAAGCGTAGGCCTCTCTAGGCATGAGTGGAGCGGAGAGTGGTGAAGGGGGGGGGGGGGGCTTGTGAAGGTATGCCAGGAAACAGAGAAAAAAAGAAGGGGGAGGCGTAACGACCCAAATGAGAAGGACTTGTGCAGACACTGTGAAACTATCTCATTTTGTAGGCTCCGCTACTCTCATTCTCATGTTCAGGATGGGCAGGGTGATCTGGGAACGCAATTATTTTCACCTATAAAAGGCAACATATGCCAAGATCATAAAAGTTCTTATTGGACAGTAATTTATTAAAGCAAGTCATAGAAATGGAGAGAGGTGGGGCACCAGCTATAACATGCAGGTGTCGTTCTGCTTCTCATTAAGGGTCCGAGTGTCACTGGACTTCAACACCTGACAGAAGAGGGATCCATGAGCTGAACCCTCGATCTTCATTCTTTATAAGATCCCGGGGAAATGGGAACATTTACTGCAGCCATGTCCAACATCTATTGTGTGTGTGTGTGTGTGTCACTGTAAAGCTGCTTTCAGACATTGTCCTGTAATTTTCCAGAAGAGCTGTATGTGCGAATGCAAATGTCAGATGCTCCGGACTTTTTGCTGAATATTTCCTGCCGGCGCCAAAAGCGCCGCCGTACACATAGGAGACATTAACAAAGTTGTCTATTTGTAAATTATCTACATTTAAAATGTGTATTATCCTATCTCCTGGACAATGTTCCTCACCTAAAAGTTTTTAAAACCTTCTGTTCATCACACAGATATTCAAAGATAGGTTTCTACTGGAGAGCTTAGAGACCAACAATCATCTGGATCCTCCAAGCGAGTCACAGCTGCTGCTAAGCGGAGCTGGCATCCTCTTAAATGGATGAGTGATCTGAGACCAAATGTTTGTTCCCATATTGTAAATGTTTAAATCATTGTTGAGCTGTGAATGAGCAATAATAAACCATCATTGTGATCCTCACAATACTGAATGATGCGGATTATCCAGCGGGGAGCGGATTGTATTGAGGAACTTATCAGCATCTTCTCATTATCTAATACACCGAGTGCAGAGGGAGATGATTACGTCTGTGGCACATTTTACCCAGAACAATGGAGGCGCGTGTACCTCTGTTCATTTGTTGCAGAAAATGAACGAGGCGGCTACGTGCCATTGTTTGAGGTTATTGTAATGGTAAAATACAGTTTTTGTTAATGTAAATGATTGTAAATGACTCTTCTTTCAGACAAGAGCGGGGTTTTTATCCTTTACTGACATAAATACCATCACAAATGACGCCGGAAGAAACAAAAGCAGAACGAGAGAGAAACGGCCAATTGTGACAGAGGAGGCAGGGAGGGTTTGTGTTCGCCCATTGTGTAATGTCTGGCAATGTGCTCGCATGTTTGTTGTGGTTTTTCACAGCGACAACAATCCCAGTCAACATATAGACACACACACACACACACACACACACAATAATGCTTCAGGCCCATAGAGTTGCATGATGCAAAATAATATACAGCTGTAGTCTGTAATCTTAGGTGATTAGATATTAGCTGATGTTACCCACTTTATATATCAATTTATGAACATATCTAAAGAATATTGAAGATGTTAGACAACTATGTAAACACCAACATAACACTAAGTAAATCTCTGTCAAGGCCGAGGACTCGCAAGATGAAATTTACTACATCCAGATTTTTATTTGCATCTGCAACAAATTGTTCACACTCATAAATATCAGTCCCCTTAACATGGCAGATGTTGTCAATCAAGATGCATCAGTGTTGGGTGAGATGCCAGCAGTGTGTGCCATCATGAACCATGAAACCAGGAAATATCACATGTGTATTTGTATATTTTGGTTGCTCCTAGAACTCTATATTTTCCCATAACCTCTGTGTGCTATTCAATCACTTATTGATTCAAACTTGGTCAAGGTTGCACAGGTCAGTTGGTCAGCCTGTCGAACATGTCCACATCATGTCTGCCGACTGTCCAGAGAACACAGAGAACATTAATCCCTTGTTTGCTTTGGAATCAATGGCTTATTGATCCCAGGCTAATTACGTAATCATACGAATATTACTATCAGATGGAAGTTATTTCTATAAACTCCTTTATTGGATAAAAGAAGAGGAACTCTCATTCTACTGTAAACAAAGAGAGTTATTGATCCCACTTTCCTCTGCCTTGGTCTCTCTGGCTCAGATTCAGGTAAAATGCAGATGTGTAAAGCAGACCGAATGAAGAGTGCCATTTGAAGTCTAGCAGTGAACTTCATTAGTCACAGGCATGCGCTCCCGCACATACAGACACACACGCAGCACTCACATTCATATGTGGGCGCACATCCACACGTGCATGCAGCCCCTCGGACATGTCTCATTAAATTCAGGTGAGCAGATTAATTAAAATGATATTTAAATCCCTGGGGACTGTAATCTGCACGGCAGTGGTGTATGTCACATCCGCACACATGCATGCACACACACATATGCTCACAAACAATGCATTTGCAGATTTTTTTTTGTGAGCATAAGCAAGGACATTGACAATTCTGACCATATTTCACAATGCACAAATACACCCATTCAACCTTTCCAGCATTGACTTTTACTATCTGTGTGATTGCTGTTGAAAGTATGGGGCTTGAGTGTAAATACCATTTTTGGTGCAAAGCCTTCAAGGTTTGGTTAATTTGCCCTTGTGTGTCCCTCCTCAAACCACCATCCACTCAGCCTGTTCATCCACAACACTGACCTGAACAGCAGCTGTGACTGATGGAGCAGAGGTACGCTTTGTTAGCCTCTTGTAAAGTCAGTAATAATATCACTGATTGCTCGGCAGGCAGGTTCTGAATGGTTCTGCCATTTCATGTTGAGGATCGATATAAAATGTGAGTGTGCTGGTGCGGAATAAAAATAACAGATTCACAAAATCGATGTTTCGATGATTAAATTAAATGTTACCAGCTAAAATTCCAAAATGAATATGTGCAGCTTGCACTGACAGGTGTCAAAAGGAATAATAGAAATGAATAAGTAAGACTTCCTGAGAAGGAACATGAGATGGAGGACGTCAGCTAGGTGGTGTCTATATTCTAGCTGTCATGGGATGGTCCCATTTGTAATATCAGGAGAACACAGCATACTAAACGGGGAGAACAACGGGGGGGCCGGGGGTTATGTCGGAGGAGGGTTTCACATGCATATGCTCACCTACTTTCCCACCAAATGAATCAAGATAGGAAGGAAACTGAAACTTGAAAGCTTCTTTGGTACGTGCCTAATATCAAAAGGGAAATGATGACAGGAAGTGTCAGGCAGGCTGTTCTTAAAAAGATTGTTTTTTCTCGCTCTTTGTTTTCTGTCCCTGCATGTTCAGTCGAATAATAACTTTGTACCTTCAAAGTGTATCATTTCGAGCCCTTTTTCTCAGGCTACATGACAAGATTACATTTTGGCTGAAAGGTATGAACCTTGCTGAAGACATTCTTCCACCCTGACATACGAGTACCCAGTGTGCCTGAGCGGTCACGTGGGGAATATATAGATAGGAATTATAACTGATAAGAAGCCAAAGTGCTCGTGTGGACAGATAGGCCACAGTCTTTATTCATAGCTCAGAGACATTTTTTGGAGTGGACACAGAGAAAGAATGATATGAAATGAAAAGAAGCCATTAACTGCCATGCTGAGGGCCCTCTCCTGACCTTCACCTACTGGAGAGGCAAATTACATTAGTGAATGACATGTCATTCATCTGGGCTGTACTTGGAGAATCATTTAGCTAATTTAATGATTAATAAGTTTAACACCTCTTAATAATTTCATTTGGCCCTGTGATTGAAATCCTGGCGAGCTGGGCAGAGCGCAGTGGGAGGCAGATGAGGATGTCTGGGATGGAGACTGTCTGTCTGGGACTGAGCAGAGAGAGAGAGAGGAAAGAAAAAAAGAGGGAGAATCTCCCTGAGGACTACAGATCAGTCTATTACCACCATGACCTTTTCCCTCCACTGGATATGCCATTAGAGAGGAAATCTGAAAGTAAAGCCTTGATTAACACAGTTATCCAACATGTTGAAAGAAAAATGGAAAAGAAAAAATATGTTCCTTCATTAGGAAAATGTTCTGCATTATTAATGTTAGAGAAGCCGGGCTAAGTGGACCTCAGAGCATTACGGATTCTTGGTTTAACCAGGGGTGATCACTGTAGAGATTCACAAAGTCCTATGTGATTCTACAACAGTGTGACAGAAGGATTTGCTCAAATCCATCAGACTACTGATTCTGCAATGATTCAGCCTTAACTCTTGGTGGGAAAAAAAAAGGAATCCTTGACATTTAGTGATGTCTTTTTTTCTTTCTTTTCTTTTTTTTTTTTTACCTCCAACAGCTTCTGTGGAGTTATGACCTTTCCTGGTCATGTCAAAGAAAATTCAAATCCCCAAGAAAAACCTGAGAATCTTTATTTCACCTGTTGTAAAAACAAATGAAAGGCTCAGAATGTTCCATGGTCACGTCCGCGTTTCTGTCCATCTCAACCATAGGACATGCACTGCACCAGCGTGAGCAAGCATCTCAGTTCTCGTAGCTCTCCCACGGAGCATCAGCTTGGTGACTCTGCTCTCCACTGAAACTCTTGACAATGCTCTGATGCTGAAACCGAGCGAACGATCCTGACTCGTGGTGAGAGTCAGATCTGATCACAGCACGCTGAAAGACACCTCGTAGGTGGCATATGTGTCTTTTCACACGCATGCGGCGATCGCACATCATACACGTCACCTGTCCGCTTTTCTCGGTTCTCACAGATTCGACCGACAGCGAAACACAGGTCACAAACTGAGAACAAATGACTGCGCGGGAGCCGGCACGCCTGAGGGTAGCAGCCACTCAATAGACTTGTTAGATCTTAGAAATCCTGCATCTTGATGGAGGTGCTATTAAAAGGCACCTTGCTCGCTTTGCTTTTCAGATCGGATCACAGCAAACGCTCATAGGAGGCTCTGATGTGCAACAGGGGAAAGAATCATGTGCACCACAGCATTAAATTCAGATTGGATTTAAATGGGACTTTGCCCCGTCTCACCTTGGTGTGCACATCTCATGATACGGCCATTTGCTGTGGTCCACGCCAACCAACTGAACACCCTCCTCCATCCCATCGAATAACAGAGTGACCTTGTCCCCTCTCTGATCAGGACAAGCGGCTTCACCTCACCATGATCTCACTCCTTGTGACCCGCTGGCTCACAAGGTCATGGCTCATCCTCCCATGGTCCTCCCCATCTCCTCAGAGGAGCAAGCGCTGTGGTGTTTGTGTGGACGTGGAGTCAGACACAGAAAGACCTCCAGACAACCTTGGAGAGCCTGTTCCAATCTATACAGCCAGCAGGTGATGCTTATCTATAGTATGGCAGGAAGGAGTCCGCTCTAATTGTGTGAAGCCTCACATTGTCATGGTGGACAAAGAGAGCCTATTACGTTCATGATATAAGGTCCAGATGTACCAAACCGGTGTGACGCGTTAGAGCATGGTGGCATCGGTGCTGGGTTTGAGAAGAAACATTTGCCACACTTTTGTCTTTGTCTTCTTTGTCACTTTTGAATTTGTCTTCTTATTTGTCCACCTATACCACAATTGTGTTTTCCGTGGTTGAGGGAAAACATAAATGTGATTTACTCTGAATTCCATCAAACTCAACTCAACCCAACAAAGAGCCATTAGTGTAAAACTTGGATCACAATCTTCATTTTTTGTAAAAACACTTCACATCCCAAAGAATTCCTGGTCTGCAAATTTAGTCTCGTCTTCAAAACAAACTGGTGTGCCTGAAACATGCAGAGGTCTGTGGGGGGACACGCCAAGAGGAAATGGCTGATCCCTGATGATTTTGGTTGGACACTGACACACATCGTGTGTGTGCCTAAAAGCATTGGTGAAAGTCTAACCTGTTCAAAAGCTACTTAGGAAAATAAACACAGCTCCCATTCCAAATAAATGTCTGTTTGAAATCAACTGTCGGGCCAACGCTTCTGGCTTTGGTTATTACTGAGAGAAAGAATGGGATACATTTTGTAAATGGACTTTTTCGTTGAAGTGGGAGCTCCGGGGGATTCTCACTCTTGAGGGTGGTTCAGATGAAAGGTTACGCACTGCCTGTTTGTCAGGGCAGAACACCAACAGCCACAAACCTCTGGCAACAGCTCCGTTTCTCAACAGGGTGCACCTGGAGAACACTGGGCCCAGTGTTTGGACCAGAGCGGTCTGCAGCTTTGCTTTCAACACCCTCTCTCCCCCTTTTTATCTGAGGCTGAAGCAAAGGCTGAAAAACATGAGCACAAAGTCCCTAAACTGTGCCTTCACATACCTACAGACAAATTAAGATACAGAATAATGAGCAGCCATTCAAACATGGACACACACACACACACACACACACACTCCTGCTGATTTGTATTGATCGCCATTTAATTAAGGTAATTATTGCTTCTTTCCAACGCGGCCTTGTTGTTGTGAGGTGAAGGTAGTTAATAAGTATTTAATTTATTATTCTATCAGCAGCTTTTCCTCTTTTGATTGGTGTTTACTGGCTATACTCAATTTGGTGTGGCTGCCCTGGGTGGTTTTTTTTTTTACTAACTCGTTTCTGTTTTAATTGCCTGCTTCCACCTGTAGAGAGGAGTGGAGAGGTTTTCCCCTCTCACTGACAAACACAGTAGGCTTTGAGATGTCAGCCGCTCTCTTTAACGGGCCAATGACAGTTTCCTCCTGTCATAACTCTGACTTCCTGTACAAACATAACCTCATTAAAACTGCCACCCTGGTCTGTGGGCGGGCCTCCTGGTCCTCCCCTCCAATTAAGAGCAGTAAGGGCTGTCGCACTGACAACTCCCTCTTTGAGTTAAAAATCCAAGCACTCTAGGGGCTCACGCCATGTGTCAAAACATAATTATGATCTCACCCATGCCTCTGTCCAAAAGAGAGGAGAGAGGAAGCGAGGGGAAGAGTGAGGCAGAGTGAATGAGGGGAGGCGGGGGGGGGGGGCGGGGGGGCTCAGGGGGGGCGGGGGGTCTCAGGGTCGTTGAACGGAGGCAGTGGAGGGAATAATGAACTGAGAGGGATAATGAGAATATTTGACCATAGTGCGTTATCTCCCCTCCTCCACTCAGCCTGCATCTTCTAAATAAAGCGTAATATTTATTCTGTGGACATCTGGACGGGGCAAGGGCATGTTCATCACATGTCTGTTGATGCTGGGTCCTAAGTGCAGAGGTCGGGGAGCCACAGCCTGACCGTGTTAAGGATTCCTGGCGATGACAGTGAAGTCATCTCTGTCATCTCATTCACCCCCTTATCCTTTTACACTAACACCTCGACACGGCGGGCGACGCACACGCATCCATGTGAGCGCTCTCTGCGATCAGTCCAGCTCCCTCCGCGCTGCCATCACAGCGTGAAACCTGAGACGTTATTTTGCACGCCAGTTCCTCCAGCTGATACGAGTTAGCCCTGTTTTATCCCCGAGGACGGTCGGCAGAGATGCGGAGGATGAAGGGACGGGAGGACGTGAGAGGGAGGTCGCGCAAGTCTCTGACACTAAAGGCCACCCCCTGTCTGCAAGGCACAGCGTCACAGCAAGGCCTCGGTGACCCGGTAACAGGACACTGCGGGGGCAAACACACTCCAAGCTGTGCACACTGTCACAGCTGCCAGTCAGCAAACTATTACGATACCCACAAATCATGATGCCGGTGTACTCTGCGATGTGAGCCACACGCTGATAAACGAATGAATCCTCTTGTTTCAGCGAATCAACAACGCAACGGTGAGAGAACTGAGATTCTTTTTGGCTGCGAGCGCCCGAGACGATTTCTCCTGTTTCATTTGTGCTTATCGGAACGGCCCCTCCCCCCCGGCTTTTGTCCTTTCCCTCGCCCGTCCTGTGCGAAGGCGGTGAGACGGGGCCGAAGAGAGGCAGGAACAGACAGGTGTTCGGGTGTGTGATGTTTGACATGCTCACGCAGCACGCGTTCATCACAGAGAGGAGACGTGTTTGACAGCATCAACTCCCTGACCATGATTACATTATCTCACTGCTGCTGAAGGTCAGGGGAGAGCCCCAGCTCGCGAGCAAACACATCTCATGACTTGTTGAGAATTATGATGCTTTGTGGTTTTGGGGGGAAAAAATGTGGCATTTGCTTTGAGAAACCATTTGGCCAGCTGACATACACTGTGGGCCTGTTCACGTGAACATGTCTTTAGATGCGATGCCGTCAGTAGCGCACAGCTACAAGCACTTCAGATCACACCTAATGTTACAGCGAGTCTCCGGTGACCACTTGTGATTGGACTTCCTCACTCAGTATGCAAATAAACACAAACGTCAATACCGTTTGCGAAGACCTTTTCTAAACGTTTTTTTTCAAACGACTTAAATCAACATGAAACGGAGTGGGTCTGCTCCTCAGTGGGCTCCAGGCAAATCAAATCCCCCAAGGACAAATTGCCTTTATTCAACAATGTGCTCAAATATGACTGAGATCATCTCAGAAGGTCACATGGTCAGCGACAGGATCTCAGTGTGTCCTTCAAGCATCTTCATGCTCACACTATATTATGTCAGGTATGAACAGGGCCTGTGATAGGAAATGATACTTGTAAAGGACCCAAAACTGGAGGTTTCCATTAGAACAAAGAATTAATGAAGAGGGGGGGAATTAATACAAAACCCAGTTTGTAAAATATCCCTGAATGTCACCTTGGGAGGAACCTGACAGAGAGGGATCGTGCTCACAGCGTGGGCTAAGCAAGCAAAGGCTGCAGAGATCAGGCAAACAATGCTTTAATATGATCAAATTGGCACATGAATGAAATCCAGAGGGTAAACCACATGAGACGTGACACCAGATTCGGAATAGGACGCCTAAAAGATTCAGGACACACGATTAAATATAAAAGAGACAGAAGAGATCGTTTAAGGTCAGCTCCAGAGATAAAAGATAATCCATGTGTTCAGTCTCACAGTGAAATGCCATTCAGAGGTACATTGCATAATACAGTAGCTCCTTCATCTCCTGGGTATTAACACAGTCCAACTTGGCTGGAAACAGGGGACGACTTCGATTAAATATGAAATATTTGTCTGGACTCATGAATTATACAAAGCTTGGCACCACAATATAGTTATTTACTCATTTTGGGGTTTCTTTAGTTTTTTTGAATATCAACAAACGGAGCAAAGCAAAACAATAAACATTAGCTGAATAGAGATGTCAGTTACAGTGGCTACAGGGCCATTATGTGGCGTTCCCCCTGGGGTGGCGGTGCGACTGGAGAGGAGGGGAGGGGGGGGCACTGGGATAAATGGGCCCAGTGTTTGTAATGGAGAGGAGTGTGGCTGCCAGCCAGGGATTTGAGTTAGCGGGCCTTGTCCTGGAGAGGAACACTTCACACTTTGCCAACTGGGGCTGCCCGTGCAGGGAATGGTATGGGGTCTTTTCTCCTCGTCCCTGTGCGTGTGTATGTGTGCGTATCGTTGTGCAAGAGAGCGTGCTTGTGCACTCGTGTGTTTAAGGGAGATGATTAAGGAGAGTCCTCTGGTACACACCACCCGGCCCTCCTCCCTCATATAGGCTGACAAAAAAAAAAGTGCTCCTCTGGCCTGTTCACAGCATTTCCAGCTTGAGCTGCAGGGTAGCCATGGCGAACTTGTGTTGAAATGCCACAGAGTGGGAGCAGTTACATCTCTATTGAAAAGGTCTTCACTGGACGTTAAACAATCAATTTTAACCGTTTGTTTTCTGGAGCGGGCCAGCCGTTCGGATTCTACCTTTACGCACAAACACACCCTCACACAGCACGCAAAAACCACAAACACACACACTAATTGCTGTAAGTGAGTGAGTGTTTGGAGCGAGTGGACAGGTCTGGCTGAGTGGACGGTTTCACGCGTTCATGCACTGCTGCTCCAGCAGCATAATGAGGTGTGACGCATCAGACTAAGTGGCTAATGGGGTGTGAAGTCATTAGAACACTGCCTGTATCCCTCTAGCCCTCCCTGTCTCTACCTCGATCTCTCAATGCAACTCTATCTCATTTGTTTTCACTTTCGCCACCCTACCCTTCCATCCATTAATTTCTTTTTGCCTTTTGCGAGCTCTTTATTTTTCTTTTCGCGATGCCAAGGCAATCCATGTCGTGTCTTCAATTCATCATCAGCCGTAGCGTGCGTCTTCTCTTTGTCAGTACATCTACTTGCATGCTATCAGAGCTTTTGTGTTTTATTTGTCCCACCTGCTCTGGACTTTATGCATGAACCCCAATGCAGCTCTTTTATCCTGCAAATAAAATATCCTTGGGATGCAACTATAAAACTGTTCGACATGTTTGTTTCAAGGCGGCTCAGTATAAAATCCCAGCCCTAAAAAAGTAAAACTAAAAAAAAAAAAAAAAAAAAAACTGCAATAAATACGCAGAGTAAGTTGTAGATTAAAAATACAACCCCCCACAAAAACAGACACATGAACATTTGAGCATGCATGAGCAAATGGTGGCGCACAAGAAAAAAGAAAAACAGAGAGGGGCAGACGGCCATCTGTTCCCCGGGATCAGACATAGTTTTAAACAGCTTTAAGAATAGAGAACAGATTGAAGACAGTGAAACTAAATATCTTTGTCCTGCTGTCATTTTCGCATCGCGGGCCCCTGCTATTCCTCGGCTCTCTCTTGCCCACTAGAGCGCAGACGTCGTCATCGCTATGTGACCTTTGACCCGCAGCAACAAAGCAACATGCATAAGAAAGTGTCGGCAAACATATGGCTCTCATCTAAAATAAAGCTTCAGCTGATTCTATATCATGTTTGACTTTAAAGAAATATTTGATTTAGTTCACGTGAATTGAAATTTATAACAGGAAAAAAAAAACCTCTGTTGTCTGTCGATGTGCAGTTGTTAACTACAAAGGAAACGTGACTCGTAACATGACACTGTTGAGTCAACGCGCACACCCACACGCACATATACACTTCGTGCACTCTGCATGAAAAAGAAAGTATAAATTCGAACAAAGACCAATGTTGTCAATCTGCTAGTTAACTTCTGTCCTGGGTATCAACCAGGAGGTGTGTGAACGCAGGCCCTCGGCGTGCTCTGCTCTCCTCTACCTCTGTGCTGCGGGCCCGTACGTGACAGGACACCTGCAGCTGTGGTAACAACTCCCTGCCTAATTTCATTAACCTTTCCACACAGCAGTGCGTGTACTGATCCTCCCAGCAGATTACAAGCAGCAATCCTCCCACACATTTACTGAAAGTTACAGCTGCTTACAGAACACATTCCTGTTTGGCCAGATTCTGTGTGTAGCTTTGGCAATGACCTTCATTGCTTCAGAGTTCTGGCACTTGCCCGACACCAGTAGCAGAACTCGGTAAAGACTAGAGGCGGGAAACAAAAATCTAACCCAAGAGTAGAAAGCCTGCGTACGCTTGAATCATCCCTACTGCCTTACTACACATCTTCCCCCATTTTCCCTGCCAACTGCACATGTGCTGTCCACTGTCCTCAATGAAACGCTGATTCAATTTTGGTGCAGCACCAAATGTGAACATTGAATCACAGCTACAAGGAAAGAAATACCAATAGACAAGTGGTTGCAGAAACTTTTTCCATCAACTTTATATGAAAGACACATGTCTTGTGTGTGTGAAAGAAAGAACAAACGTGTTGTGACAAATGCACAAAAGTGCAACTTCTGAGAAACCACCTCCTCACACTGGACTAGCTTTCGTAGGCATTTTGTGTGTGTGTGAGTTTCAGTGAGGACAGAGAGAAGTGTCAGAACTTAGTGAAACATCATATTCCCCCGACAAAGGCAGACACTGTCCCCAGGCACTGATCCAGGTTAACTTTCACATTCTATCATATAACAGTGAGGTCAGGGGCTGTGATAGGAGAATCTGATTCCACACAAGCCCACTGGTGATGGCCCTTCCCGCGAAGTGTGTCTCCACCCACCAGGGAGAAGGAGATAACACTGACAGGCCGGGGGCATCAACAGTTTAAAGCTGCACACTTCTCACAACTCCCATCAGACCTCATCAGAATCCCAGGCTTAGTTTCTTTTCGGGACCACACCAGTGGTTTTGCATGTCATAGTCCATTTACCACGATTCACATACACTTCACACACATCACTGTAAATCAGTTTTACAAAGCACTCCCCTGTGTTCTGCAAAAGGAAAGGAATTTCTATTTGCTGATACGCTTCAATCGCTTTCATTTAATTTATGTATATGCAAAAGAAAGAGTTGGCAGCCACCCTCGATCAGTGTGTTTCACAACAGGTCTGCTTTTGTTTAGCGACAGTTACATTACTGGAATGATGTGAGGCTGCAGGCTGCAGTGCTATTCATCTAACAGCGACTGCAACAGTGATTGTTTCAACAAGCTAAATGTCCCAGCAGCAACCCGCTTAAAACATCCCAGAGAACAAAGTGCGCCAAACACACTGCAGCAAGTGTTTTTAACTTGACAGTTGATTCTATTGGCAGTACTCAAATGTACACTCATATTTATACTTTAACAGGATCAGATCAGATGAATTAGAAAACCTGTGGAGACACTGCTATCATTTATTAGATCTACAGATGGATCGGCCTCTCTTACAGAGAACAAACAGTTGTTTAAAAAGATTTGGAGCTTGGCCTCCACACATTATTCTTGCTCAGCGATTATATCAACCATCTATTTTTCAACACCACCACAGCTGTTGTATTCCTATGAGCCCGCTATGTTGGGGTGTATCTCTGTCTAGAAATTATTCACTTACATAAGCACAAAACTGCTTTTGCTAACAAAATAAACTAAACCAATTACATTTCCAGCCCAGTGCACCGCCTACTATCAAGGGTACAACACATGTCCTCAAGCAGTGCACATAAGGTTTCACAGGGAAGAACAAAAACCAATGTAATTTGTACGAACGTGGACGTTTGAATCCAGGTGGATCCAGGTCTCAGACACGCACCCATTTATGTCAGCCTGACGACAAAATGCACGTCGTCCTAATGAGTCATTTTTTTAATTAAAAAGTCACGACAGTCATTTCATTAACTGTGACCTAGAAACATTTCCATAACACAAGTCTGAGCTGAAAGCCAGAGCAACCTGAAAACCAGGCAAAACAACCATAAAGAAAAATCTAACTTAATCCGACCTTTTATTATCACTTGTAAAAATGTATTATTTCAATCTCCATACCTCGTGTACTAGATGAAAACTAGATCGTAAAATGCTGTGATAGAGCTTTTTTTTATGTTGAGGAAAACAACATTTCTCTTAATTCAGTCGCTTGTGGCACATGAAGTAAATACAAAAAAGAAAAGTATAAATTACAAACTGTGAGTCTGGTAAATCCAGTTGATAGTTCAACAGCTCAGTCCTCATTCAATTGGGAAAATAACGCATGATGACAGTCTTGTGTCAAGATGTTCTCTCAAACCAGATGGTGGTGTGTAAATGGCAGGTGAGCTTTGTTTTCTATTTTAGTCTTAATGGATGGAGTGAGATGTCAGTGCTGATACTGGATCCACTGGTCTTAGCCCATGTTCGTGGTGTGTGTGGTCATCTGTGAACAGCCACTGCTGTGAAGCAGGTGTGTCACCATATGTACACGGCTGCAGCAGCGGGCGCAGGAAACCAGGCCCCCAGTTAACTGGTGCTAAACCAAGAAAACAGCGGTTCACAGGCTGCGGCATCAGGGGACACGTTCTTAAGAGGCGTGAGGCAAGAATATTACTCAATACTTCAGCAACAGCAATTCAGTAGCAACGATATGAGCATGTCCACAGTTGTGACAAAGATTTTGGCATTTATTTAGCGCCACACTGCTATAGCACAGCCGTGATGGTGAATGATTCTCTCCCGCGGTTCCATTACAGCGATGGTTCCCCTGTCTATTACATGTCATTCTGTGACGTTCATGGTCATAGCAGGCGGAGTGAAATTCATGACAGCCTCAGTGTCGTCCATATGTCAGAGGGAAGCTCTACGGCCTCGCCACAGCAGAGGGGTCAATCTCTCAACCCTAATGGCAGCTTGGGTCATGTGACTGCAGAGTGCTCTGGAACACTCGTTACAGCAGATAGGAGCAGGAAATGATTATCAGGAGGTCAATTTATGCAAGGGAGAGGTAGAATGACAGAGTGAGAGGTCAGAGCTCGTCCATATCTCTGGGCATTAAAGATTGACATGCAGAATCTGAGAGGGGCCGCTCTCTCTCTCTCTCTCTCTCTCTCTCTCACACACACACACACACACACACACACACACGTCTCCATTTAAATATCTGACAGACGATGAAAGTGCAGCCATTAAAATGTCTACCGAGTGCTTCAGCAATGAAATGGGGGAGATAAAAGAATTCTCCTGGGTAATCAACGGGGCTATGAATTAGCCGTGAGTTTTAGATGGGGGGGGTTAAAGGATTGGGTGCGTGTTTAACTCATTTGTCGTTCATTCCTTCTGAAAACACCCGTGCAGAGATGACGTTATGAGCAACGTTACGCTCTCAAACTTACAGTTAAAGGTGAAGGCACAGGCATGGACACATCAAAGCAGGAACTTGTTTTGTTTCTTGAGGAAGAAGAAACAGATCTACAGGGAGGAAAATCACCCAACAGAGACTGAAAAGGTTAAAAGTTTCTTTAAATCTTTTCTTGTTGATTTGTTGAAACGCACATGTTTTCATATGGAAACAGTTTTATGTTGCAGCTGTATTCATAGGATTTGGAGTTCATTTTGTCGTCTTGTCGTTTAAAGTAAATTATTTTGAAAAGATTTAGATGTGGGACACTTGGACTGCATTTCAGGAGTTATAAATTGACTTGAGTGGGAGACAGGCAAGCAGCTTTTTACAGTGTTTGTTTGCTGGGCGACCTCTAGCTGTCTCATTATTAAACAGGAAGCAGTGTGGCACAGTAAATAAGGCCACTGTGGGCTTTGCATGTGACTAAACAAGGGCAGATATGACACCTCATGCTTTCCTTCATCTGGCCTCAGTATAGCACAAGTTCACCTGGCGTTCACTGAAAACGCAACTCATACATTTCACTTTACAATTCTTTTACGAACAAGTGTCGGCTAACGTTACAGTACCATCATTGTAACAGGTAACTGAAAGCTAATGATAGAGTCAATTCCATCAATGAGAAATGATCCGGTTGTGTTGGGTTGGTAAAAGACCCACACTGGTTAGAATGTTTCCATTGTGAGAGGTGGAGGGAGTGAATGAAGGACGGATGAATATGCAGCAGAATTGGTCAAATCGAAGGTCTCTTTAGTGAGGCCTTATCATTTCTCTACACCATCTTTCTGTGGTGAAGCACAGAGACAGCTATACCGCCATCAGATAAATCAGGCTGCCAGGCAATTTAAACCTGACGTGATATCATTCAGATGGCTGAGAATGTACACATTGTGCAGCAGTCCTTTCATGGGCATTTCGCATGCAAAGTCATAAGGCTTAGTTTTATCAGAGGTAAGAAGAGGAAACAAAATGTCTTCCTCGCTGTTTACCATAGGATGAGATTAAATGTGCTTCAAATGTATCAGCTCATGCAGTCGGGCTGAATGCGAAGGTATTGCATGCAGTGGCTGCATGAAACAGGTCATTGTAGGGGCATTTTCCACAGCCTACACACAACTGTTATTAGATACAGCCATATAAATCTCCTTTAAGGGCTACAGGCTGCAGGGCTCTTAACAGTTATAAATAGAGATATAATTTAATTTACCAAAGTGACAGAAAATGAATGCTACTCCGTGTAGTAATTGACAGAGATGCATGATAACCACCCAGTGGGAAAAATAGGTCACTTACAAGTCGTACAGTCGTTGGTACTGTAGATTACACTTTATGTATTTGCAAGGAAACCAAGCTTTTAAAAGGCCAATAAAAATGTTAGCAATGCTTCATTGAAGGTTCTCGTGCCACAGAGGGTGGTCTCTCCATTTATCAGAAGTAGTAGCTGCAGTGTTGTGGAAAAAAGTGAATATTTGACTCTCGTAAGCTGGAGACGGGCCGGAAAACCAATAACATCCGGGGTTTGTACTGTGAATAGATAAAATGGCCATTCATTCACAGGACTCTGTCGACAGGGGTTTTATCGGCTCTGGCTTCAGTCTGCAGTGATAGAAACATGACACCTGAGTGAACGCACTCATTTCTTATCTTTATTTTGGCAGTCTAGATCCTGACCCTACACCTTTTTCCACTGCCATGTTATGTGAAGCATTGAACTTCCGTACATTTCCGCATAAACGTTTATTGATGTAAAACATGGGTCACTGTAAAAATAAATAAATATAAACTGAGAAAACCGAGAGGCAAACTCCTCTACTTGCAGTTTACCCCAATTTTTTCTAAATCAAAGTATTTCTGCATAAACGAGGTAATAAAATCTCACATTCACAATACCGTTGTATTGTAAGTCACGTATTTAATGATCCGCAACATATAAATGATATTAATGGTAAACATATATGACATGAAAACACACTAATAAAGGTACGTGCGCGCACTTTCAGGAACCGGCAGCTAAGGTGTTAAAGCTGGAGCTTGTCTCTGGGGTGGCCTGGACTGATGCTGGCTGTGGAGGATGACTGAGGTGAAGGGGTTAGGAGCGGAGCGAGCACTGCTACAAGGGCCTCTGTCCCAGGCCAGGCTGTGAGCTGCAGCCCTGTGCTGATAAGACTGTAATAGTCCTCCTTAGAGGACCCAGGGCTCCGCTCCCCTTATTAGTCATTTATCACACCTGGCAGCTTCACTGAACCATAATTACTCTTCCCTTATCCCCCCACACTGTCATGTCCATGGGAGCGAGTGGGGCAGAGGGGGAGGGAGAGGAATGGCTGTGAGAATCAGAGCTCAGAGAGAGAGAGTGGACTGAGGGAAGGACAGAGGAGTTAGAGGGAGAGAGCAAGGAGAATGTGCGAGTGAAGAACAATCATAAAAGGACACAGTGTAAAGCAGACGCATGAACTGTGTGAAGTACACACAGCAGAGTACCACCCTCACAGAGTTTTTACACTTCACAATGGCATCGAGCGGTTGCCGTACTCTCTCCTAATGAACGAAAGGAGCGTCAGAAGACAAACTCATCTTAGTTGACTCACGTATACTGAGGTCCAACATGCAAGGTAGATTTCTAAAACAGGAAAACCCTTCAACTTTAGATTTCCAGGAGTGCTGCATATGTCCTCTGTAGTGCCCGAACAATGGACAAGAGCCAATCAGAGGGAGCCAGGACAAGTCCTTGTGAAATGCAGCTACTAGTCTGCTGCCTGTCACCATCAGGTCAATTCAAAGCCATGTGTTTTTAACAAGAAGTAGACAAAACTGTCCAACAGAAAACCGACAAAGGACAAGAAGGACAAAGCATCCGCCACGTCTTGTGAAGAACAGAATTTTGAAGAATTTAAATGACAAACTTTTACAGCTTATCAAAATCTATATAACAATAGAGAGTATTTCCTATGTCCAAAAGACACGTTATAAAAGTGTTGGCCAGCAGACAAGTGGGTGCGGACCATTACTCGTAGACTAAATTTATTTTTACTACACAACAACGCTGATGCAATTAATTTCGAGACAAAGGTTTGCATGGAGTCGTGGTGTAAGACCATTTTAATTAGGGCGCTGGATTAAAGTGTGATGGAAATCTGTTGCAGAAATCACAAGTGACACCTCGTGTCTCAGTATTGGCAGTGGAGAGCTCCCCTCCTCGTGCCAAATGTGGTTAAACTTTGCACAACCTCTCCTCCTCTGTCTGTAGTAAAAACAACGCTAAGCTTGTCAAAACCGCTCGCCGCGCTAACATTTCTTTCACGAATTAGTAACAGGGACATTTTCTCTGCAAAGGTTCAACATCGTCGCCACGTGCCTGGCTGTCACGAACGCGCCCTCCTTGACACTATAAGCGGATGCAGATGTGAGCCACATGTTTTCAATCCCAAGCTGAGGTTTGCCCACCACACCCCCAACCACCTAACCGTTAACAGTTGGAATCAGGTCTCACACTTCAGTCACTAGTGTTTCATTAGTGAGAGGTTTTCAACCTTTTACAAGAAAAACAAACATGCAGATGTGAAGTGACTCTGTGCTCCTGTCCTGTCTTTTGCTGTTTATAGCAATGGAAATTGTTTTTGTATTCACTGCAAAAGCAGTGACTAAGATTCAGTCCTGATGCAAGAACAGAATCTGTTTCCTGGGATCAACTCCAGAAAAGGTCAGGAAAGCAGCAGGAGATTGTCTGGGTCAGACACGTCCACAACAACAGGAAGATTTCAGGAACATTCAGGTGAGAAGTAGCCGTGTTGAAAAGACAGGACGTACTATAAATGCTGCTGTTAGGGCACATCAACACGGGTGTCATGGCCTCAATATTATAGTGACATTTGTACTCTTGCAGTTTTGCGTCCATTTTGTGTTAGAAACTTATCCCCTGTTTTCAGAAAATAATAATGAGCTCACTTTTACAAGGGAAGCGTTCGTGTTTTCATACAGCCCCACTGCAAACTTTCAGCAGAGTAGAGTGTAGTACGCCATCAATAAAGTCTTCTGGGATAAAAAGAAAAGAGCAGGGGCCTGTGGCTCTTGCAGGACTGCGTTTAAGACCACGGATGATTTCATTGGGACCATATGGAAAGGATTCTGAGGCGTACCTGTTTGTCACCACCTGACCTTTTTTCTGTGCAACCCTGCCCAGGCTCTCGAAGCACGGGCCTGGATTCTTCAGCCAGGGAGACGTACACCACTGAACAGAGACGACACAGAAGTTGGCGAGTGACTCAACAGGAAACGTATTTACCGGCAAATCTCAAGCAGCGTGCAATAACGTGTTGTGATGGGTGAGTTAGGGATGTATCGTTTGCGTTTGTAAAGCCTGCTCTTGCTAGCTTTTCCAGAATTACCAACCCTAGCTTTAAGTTTAAACTTGACTTGAATAGAGTCGTTAGACTTACACTGTCCCAAATCCATGCTGTGAACATATATAATATAATTTGAGCTACACTCAACTTCGGACACAACTCAACTGTCAAGCAGGACCGGTTAGAACACAAAGACCCCCTGAATACCCTTTTTCAAACTAGGCCCGGCTCGTAAGAATCCTGCCAACAGTTGTGCCGTCCTTCACAGATGGGGACCACACCAGGGCTCAAACTGCGAAGTCCAGATGTGTGAAAAGAGAAAGAACAGAGGGAATACAACGGGAGGGAGGGTAGAGAAAGTGGGAAGAGAAATGGGATTGCATGAATTTAGCTGTCATTAAAAAAAAAAAAACCCAACAGATGTGCAAGTCCCAAAGGGAAGACATCTGGGTTTTCTCCCTCACACACACGCACAGTTTTCATCAGCCACGCAAGGTGAGAAAATGGAGAACGCTCTTGGCTTTTAAAGATCCGTATTGCTGCCTTCCTCCATTTTAACAGGCATTTTATGGAGCAGCTTCTTTAATAGCCACTCACTTATAAAACAAAGCTGTAATGACATGCAAATGACTCACAGGGAAACACTGTAAAGAGGACGTGATGTATGGGCCGTCTGCGCACCACAAACACACACACACACACACACACACACACAAACAAAGCAGCCTCTCTTTTTTTGTCTCTTTGTCCCCATTTTTCCTCCTATAATTACCGATATAAATGAAATACATTCCCTTATGTTTGATTCTGTGAAGGAGATAAGACTGTTGCTTGATCTGACAATAATCACTGTGACAATATCGTTTCTCGCCAAACTTGCATTTCACTTTGAAAAACTTCTCTGCAGGGAACGCGGTTGACTGGCCATGAATCTGGATGATAGAAAGACAGTCAGACAATGCACAAGCTAATCCATAAATGCATTCAGCAGCACTAAATTAGAGATGTGAACACTCTAGTGTAGTGAGGAGAGAAGATCAGCGTGCGAGGAAAGAGAAAGTAGATCTCTGCACCAGATCTGACCAAGCTGCAGACTTTACCGGCTGCAAATGAACCTGACAAGGAAAGGAAGAACCGTTTCCTTTTGTGAAGCGCAGAGCTGTTTATTAGGAAAAGGTCACTGAAAGGTCAGCGTGACCCACCAGCTCCCACATTCTTAAGCAAGGTGTTGGAGCACGAGTCGTATCTCTCCGTCTTGATTTGCACAGGTGGTGCTGCTTTCAGAGCACAAATAAATCTGGATTAAAGTGCTCAGATTTTTACTGCAGTGTTCGACTGGAAATCTCAGGATTGCACATTTTGGCAATTTGCTGCAGGTCAGAGGTTACTGCGCTTTTAAGTGACTATTGCTTGTCCTTGTTTTCCATTTCTACTCCTCAGTACCCACGAGTTAAATACTCTGCTCTGTTCAGATGCAAACATGAAACAGCCAAATCAAAATGAAAAGGTTTGAACTTGCACAGATTGTGTGTCTCTGCGTTCAGCTGTCAGCTCATCAGTTCAACACCAGACCAGATTAGGGCCTAAATGGGACAGATGATAGGTAGGCCAGTGATGGCTTTATTGGACACATAGGAGCAGTAGCCTGCTCATCATTATGATAAAGTGGCTATCTGATGGTGGAGCCCTTTGTCAGTGTGGTGATGAGACGCCAACTGTCTCTGAGCTCAGACATAGGATGTCATTACTCGGCATGGCCTGTTTGAAGGGTTGTTCAAGCTGAACTAGGTTCGTTTTGAACATATATATATAAGGCCTCTTAACTCATTTATTTCAATATTTGCTTTGTGCCCTGGGTCATATCATACTTTTCCATGACAAAGGTTCTTTAACTGAAAGAAAGCTTTTGAAAAAGGGGGAAACACCTGAGACGTATGCAGACGAAATCCCCACTAATATAAACAAACCAACATATCCCACCTTCACTCTCCTTTTACTTGTCCTCTCACCGACTTCCCTCACTTCATCTTCCCTCCTCTGGGTTGGTTCGATCTCAAAAGAGGAGTGTGTGTGTGTATGTGTGTGTGTGTGTGTGTGTGTCGCTCTCAAGCTGCCAGAGCATCTGCATCCTGACTCCAATTAGGAGAACAAACCACAGGGAGGCAGACCCACCATCAGGAGTTCAAAGGTCAGCTGACAGGATGGAAAGAAAAAAGGCAGCGAGGCAGACAGCGAGTATAGTAGATGCGGCGGCAGAGAAAGCTGTCTCTCTGCAGTGAAACTGCAATGATCTGTCACATTCTCTCTCTCTCTCTCTCTCTCTCATGCTCTATCTTTCACTCCGTAGGTCCCTGTCACCTCTTCAGTCCGTTTCCTCTTCCCTCCCCTCTTCCTCGGTTTTGTTCTATTTATGACTTCCTCTGAAATCTCGGCGCCTCTTGCACACTTACGTGGGCCATAAATCAGCCATTGAAAAGGACAGTGGACAGGAGGGGAGAGATGGAAAATCGGAGGGAGGCCTTCGCCGTCGTCTGAGCAACCGTTTAAAGGCCCACCTGAGAGCTCTAAAACTGAAACCTGCTGGAAATATTAGCCAGCACGGGCGGACAGGAGGTCCTGCAGCACGCAGCATTAGCAGGCAGTGTTGTGACAAGCCGTCAGTGTCAGCCCTGCTTCGTGACATTACCAGACGCACAAGTGTGTTATTAATTCTTCTCAGGGGTGATTTACTTGCTATCTATTTCATATTACAAGAGACCCATCTGAGAGGAAAAAAATAAATAAAAACGCCGCTGTGCGGTGTTGCGGCGGTGAGCTGCGAGCTTGGCCGGAGCAGTTCTACGGATGCATGCCAGGAACTTGTATGGGACTCTAGGGTGATTAATTTTTGAAGTGTGTTATAAAGAGCTATGAGATCCATAAACAGGAGAGTACACAAGTGTCAATCCGCGGATAGCGCTGGTCACAACAAAGCTTGCAAAGCCTCTAGCTCTGAGGATCAACAGTGTATTTAACATCCTGAAACGGAGTGGAATTCTATTTAATCCAAGTGTATAAAATGAATCTGTTTGGGCTGTTCATTTGTTTTTATTGGCGGGGCTTGATTTTCTTTTAATGCTGACTGTAATCTTGATCTGTCTGATCAACCTTTTCTCTCATTTGCATCAAACTCCCTGCTGACACGTCAGGGTCTCCTTTAAAACAACACGGTGCTGCTTCAAACAATGCTACGCTAATCTCAGGAAACCCTTAAAATAAAGAGAGAGGGGGGCACTGTTGTTTCATTAATATGCCCCTGAGAGTACAGTGGCAGGAGCAGGAGAATGAGAAGGGGGGGGGGGGCTCTCCCCCTCTCCTCCCCTCATCTCTCACTAGACTGTGCGTCCATCAGGCCTCATTACTCTAATGGCAGTGGCAGTGATTAAGGCTTCCTGGCTGCAGACCCCTTTGTTTGTTCGCTTGTGTTTCCCCTCCATGAAGACAGCCTTCAGGATGCCTGTGCATGCAGCCCCCCCCCCCTTCTGTGGGGGTGCAGTGCTGGCAGAACCTCTTGGACCTCAGAGTTATCGCGTTGGGGGGGTTGGGACAGGTTATCACATCTGAAGAGGAGAAAACCAGGAACTACTCATGTCCTGCACACACACTGATATGGCTAGTGAGGGTATTTAACTGCAACAATGCAAGGCTCTGTTTGTCTGCCCTCCAGCAACTCATGTGGCTGCACACTGGAAGTATGTGCAACACACTCAGTGCACAGATACTGTGACTGCATTTCAAGTTCAAAGCCTTTTTATTGCTGGTCAGACCCACTTCTCATTTCCTTTCCCAACTCATCCTCTGCTATAAACAACTTGCTAAGCTCTTCTCGAATTGAGACATGAAGTAGTGTCCTAGCTTAAAGTGTTGCAACAGGAAACAGTAACCCCCTGACCCCCATCGCCATGCACTACATAAGGGGAAAGTGTAGACATTCATTGTTCTTTGTACGACATTACTAAAGCAATCGCGTCTCTGGTCACAGTCAGCGTGCAGCGATGTGAGGCACTGTGCTTGGCCTTCTTCAGTTTCACTCACTTCAGCCTTCTTTCCCACTGCTTCATTCATAATGGATGGCTCTTTGGGTTGCTGTCACCAAGAGTCTATCAAGGACTGAAAGTACGGCTGTGGATCTCTGAGACAGCAGCAGTCACTTACAGACATAAAATCCACTTGATGTCATGTTCATTATGAAGGACGATCAAGTTAAAGGAAAAAGGGAAAATAAACGGTGAACCTGACGATCCAAAACATGAAATCTGCAAACTAAATCAGAACAAAAGTGTGGTAGGATTGTACGGTTGTAAGGTTGACAGCAATTGAAACATGGGAAACAACAAAAACGACAACAACGTGAACCACAATCAATGGCAGCAGATAGGCAAACCAAAGCACCCCGACATCAGGTGCAGTCAGGACGCCCAAAATGTAGCGTTCTCTTCAAAATGCTCATTGTTGCGTGCGCTCATCACACCTCCGGAGGGCCATCAGCTGCCAGACGCTCAAACTTTGAAAAACGATGACCATGCAGAACGACGGTCGTCACGGGAGACCATCACGAAAACAACACGTAAACAGGAAGCAAGCAAACAAGCACAATGCGTACACGGCGACCATGTGTAAACAAAGAGCGGTATCTGTTTGTCCCACATCTGGGCAGCGCGCAGCAGAGCTGAAGACCTGTGCACAGCTGCTGTTCTCCCTGGGCTGTCAGTGGGCTTCACCAGGCTGGGCCCGTCCCAAAGGCCTGAGCTGGGAGGCCCGCACACTGTCTGACATCTGGACTACGCAGGAGGGAGGGATCATTCCTGAATTCAGGGCCTTTTTTTTTTTCTACTCCCTCTCTGTTCTATCACACCCTCTCTCCTTCCTTTCTCCTGCTCCTTCCACAGAGGGGTCCTCAGGTCACAGTCACTTGGGAGAGGATGATGAACACCTCTACACTGGAGCCAGCTGACTCTTTAGCAGCAGGACCGTCTCCTCTTTTCCCTTCATCCTCTCATCCTCCTGACTTTCTCCCATTTTTTTTTCCTCTCTCCTTCGTTCACCGTGCTGGCAGGGCTACAGAGGGAGGGAGCCGAGGGACACTTTACACGTGCAGTCTGAGAGGAGAGTCTCAGTGAGAGGTGACACGTCACAACAACCTCCAGGTCATTAATCAATCCCGGGTGTCACACCATGTTAATTTCCAGAATGAAAAAACATCATCCGCCATCGTCGATATAGGTTTTTCTATGCCTTCTCTGTGGAATGTTCTTTCTTATTCTATATAATTGAGATCATCTTTCAGTCGTACTTAAGAGCTTCGTGATAATAATAGTGTGGTTTCTATCTGTGGAGGTGAAGCAGTGATTAATGATATTCAGAACTTTGTCCTTTGTTGACCTCTTTGTAAAGGTGCACAGTCCTCCTCCTACATCTTGGCTTCATCTAATGAGCTCAGCATCACTGGCTACACCGACTTTGTTTTCAGTCTTATAAGAGACAGAACTTATGCTTAAGCCTCTGAAATGCTTTAAAGAGCTGCCATAACCTTCTGTTATTCTTCTAGTTCTTTGTTCTTGTCTTTTGCTTGATAAGGCATGCCAGCCGCCAAGGTCATGGAGACAGGAGAGAGGAGGGGGGGGGTTGGGGGGTGGCTGGGGGTATTTCTCTGGCGTAAATGAATAGTTCTATCTCTCTCTAGATGAAGAGGGAGAACCTCATCAAAATGTTGTCTTTTCCCTTCACAAAACGAGACCACATTCAAGTCAGATGAATGAGAATTGTCAAGCGCAAAATCATAATTACAAGCTCGCATATTCCCTCCAGCGCTGGGGAACGACTTTATCAGGCACCCATTGGTCTGTTCTTGTGCGCAAGCTGAGGGAGGATCCTCTAAGCCCCTCTCTTGTCTGCAATCTGCGATTGTTGTATAGTATTCCAAGGGGGGTATCAGGGCTGAAAGGACCGAATTTAACAAACCTAATTATCATGCCTTAATTAGTATCAGGGGTAAACCTCGGTGGGACACCTGCAGACTTAATTTATATCCTGACAAGCCAGGAACAAGTGTTAATGTGCCGTATTTATGATAATGCCCCAAAGTGTGCAGGAGGAGCAGGAGGAAGCTCACCTCAACTCTTGGAGAACAATGTGAGAGGCAGGTAATTACAGGGAAAGGGTCTGAAGTGCTCGGGGATCGGCACAGGCCCCACGTTGATGCACTGCAATAAAAGAACAGCTCATGGCATCTCCAGAATAGACAGGGTTTCATAAACCAGGCCTTAGTATGTTTGTAATCCAGGAGATTTGGAAAACAAGAAAAACAGGGTAATTATAATAATTATAATTATATTAAAACAAATCAACCGGTGCAGTTTCCAGGAACATTTCTGGAGATGCCTTTTTTCCACATATAAGGTCAAGGTAACCTCACTGAAGCAGACTCATTCATTTATCCCAGTGACAACTGATGAAAGAGATTCCATGACCTTGACCTTTGACCAAGACAGTCTAATCAGCTACCCTGTGAGTGAACTGTAGCAGATTCCTGATTTATAAAGTTCAAAACAACTGTGTCTTGTGTCAGTCTTTTCATCTTTGATCAGCAAATTGTCCACCAAAATGGCAACAGTTCATATGTGAGTGTGAGTGAATGGCTATAAAGACATTCTCTCAACTGATTTTCAGATTTCATACTGAAGACAAAACTTGAGATGCATGACCTTTGACTGCCAAAATCTTAGTGGTTCAACCTTACGACCAACTTAATGACCGAACTTGAAGAAATTCCCTCAAGGCGTCCTATAGATATCGCTTTAATAATACGTACGCACAGACAACCCCAAAAACATAAAGCCTCCGGCCAGTGGCTCTCGCCCGTGCAGAGAAGAAAGCTAAAAGAACAAAGCTAAGAAAGGACAAGTCATTTCCACACGGCTGACACACAAACATGCGCACACGCGCACACACACACACACACACACACACACACACACACACCACATTACCTGAAAAAACTCAGCTCAAAAATGCTAGGCTTCACAGAAAATTCTACCAAGTATAAATGGGACAATTGTTGTCCTATTAGTCAAAAATAGATGTGCCGTTTGTCTGTTTTGCTACCACAAGCATTTACCTTTGCAATAAAAAAAATAGGTTAGCAGGGCTGAGAAGAAACCCTGAAAATTGTGCATGTTTAGTCACTCTACACGCGGAAGTCTAACCACTACAGACTTCCGCCAGACCTCATCAACAAGAGAACACAAGACATACTTCCAACGATTATAGAGGTCATGAAGAACTGCGTAAAAATGTGTCGCTCATCACATGAAAATATAAAGAAGGAAATAACTTTATATCAATAACATGTCAATTATGAAATCTGCTTGACTTTCAACATGATTTAAAACTGTGCCTAAGCCGGCTGCTCTGTGTACCTGGGACTAGGCACGAATGTTAAAAAATGCAGTTTTGACTCATGTTGGGTACATTCACACTTTGAGGTCAGCCTGTGTGGGATACGATAGTTTGTGAGTAGTACAGCAATCACTCATCTTTACATCTCTTATTTCTATTTTCTTAATGAAAGGAAGACGTTGCCCTTACGCTGGTGTTTCCCCTTCAGTCTGTCTGTCACCATTTTTTGTGAGAAAAGTAAGATTTTCCTCCTCTTTCTCACCATAGTGTGTTGAACACATCACGGCATCCTGATCACATTTTTAGAAGCGTGGGCTGGATGGTGTGCCACTAGCTCACTGGACCACATTAAAGGAGAAGTGTTAAACGTCTTTACGTGCTATAGGTTGTCCTACTTCTCAGAACTCTGCTTTAAATCGGAACTATGAATCAGTGTGTTTGTGTCTGTGAACCTACATCTGATCTTTAGTTCTTTAAGACACGTTTTTTTTCTTTTTTTCTTTTTTTTCTTTTCTTGAGAGGACAACAGTTGAATGTAAGGCCTCTGCACCAAAACCAACAGGCTTGTATGGGTCAGTATGAAAGCTGTCCTGCAATTAAATGCTGCAATGACATTATGGAGTATTATGAATATACATGAGGAATATAAGTGGCTTTCATAGTAACCTAGGAGTAACTTAAATTTATTTCTTAAATTGATTTTCTTTTACATTTTTTCAACCCTATAATTACAACAAAGTTTTACTTGGTGTCGAGCACCAGCAAATTACAGTCCTGTAACAAAGTCGAACATCTGGCTCCAACTCTCTGAGCTCAGAGTTGATGTCTCTTCTCTGGGCCGGGAAATAGATGCCCTGCGACTCTGGATGATCCATCATATGCTGAAAGCAGAGGTCATCCGAGAGATGATCACAAGTAAGTGTGTGTGGTGAGGTTAGGTATGTGTGTGGGATTTGTGTGTGTGTGTGTGTGTGTGTGTGTGTGTGTGTGTGTGTGAGAGAGGGGGGAGGTGGAAGGTGGGGGCCGGGAGGAGGCGCCTGTGAGTGTATTTTGTTTTCCAAATTCTGGAAAGAATAATGTTTCTCTAAGAATCTAAATCACCAAAACCACTAAACAGGGCCTGGCTTCCAGTCTGGAGACTGTTGAGTGGAACATTATGTAATTTACATGTGCAGTGTATTTTGTTTGTAAAGCCTCAGTCTATACTTCCAAGAGCCAAAATCAATTTACCTAAATTGCGGCACTGAGCAGTATAATTGCGCAGGTAATGAAACAACTGTGAATTATAATGCATGTGTTCTCAAAAGATTTATCCGTTCCATGTTTGACTGACTGCCTCTGACAGACAAACACTGAGTTGTTTGGTCTTTTATTGCCAGCTGGTCTGAGGAAAGAGTCTGAGCCTTCTGTCGCTAGTGTTGTTAAAATCCCCTCCATCGAATCAACCTTTACCTTTAACATGGCCTCTTCTCTTTTTTTTACAGGGTGGAAGGATTATTAATTTAATTCCATTAAGTTACATTTGCCAGTCAGCATGGAGGGAAACGTGACATTGTTGGCACTAGTTGGCCTTAAATAAACATGAACTTTAAAGCTTCAATAATCAGTTAAAAATGTTCATCTCTGTTTTCTCGAAAACTCGGTCGCTGCATTTTGCCTCTCTTTGTTTCAGTGAACTTGAGACTGAGGTCGCGCTTACAGTAATCGTTGAAGCGCCTCCCCTCGCACCCACAGTGGTTCAGAGAAATTCTCCTCAGTAACACATTCCAACTGAAATACTGTATGAGGCCTGTACTGCTACTTTACTGTCAGCTGTGCGGAGTCAGAGGCTGTTGTTGTTGCGACATGAGCTCACGTTTCTTTTTGGAGCGGAGGTATTTTTGCCAGTATCGGGTATTGACAGGTAGCTGTGAGGCCCGGCCCGGCAAGCTCTCTGGCCAGATTGTGTGCAACAGAAAAACTGGATTGAGTAATCAGGCTGTTGGCAGGCAGACAGAAGCCCTCCAGCCGAGCTGAACTGCTTTAAAAGCCCTATCTGCTGTTGTTCCCCTCTGCGCTGGCAGCTTATCACCCAGACAGATTTCAGAGGCCTTGAACCATGCAGAGAGTCCGTCCACGTGTGAGAAAGCCCAGGCTCTCGCTCAGACAATATGACCCCCTGGCTCGGAGAGATGGAGATAACTCCCCCGGCCCCACGTCACTGTGAGAAAAACAAAACCTTGCCATCTCCTCGGCTTCTGTGAGTGTCATCCACATGTCTGGCGGAGGGAGGGAAGATTGTCTCCCCCAACAGAAGTGGGGAAGTTTAAAGTCGCTGCCTGGGGCTGTTAGAGCTGATCCCTGAGGGAATGGAGCCAAGATCATGATCACTCCTCCACATGACTTGTTCCATGTCAATAGGGTGCACACAAACGCACACACTCTCTGAGTCTCTCCCCCACTTTCTCAAGCACACCCACCCACACATGGAGGCACGCACAGACACACACACACACACACACACACACGCACTCACACCACATGCATGTGCTCTCAACACCTGCCCTCCGAAGGTTCTCTCAGTTAATTTCAACATTAATTATTGACTCAGAGTTTAATTTGAAAGGCAGACGCACTGTAAGCCAGGGGACACTGCTTTAAATAATGTATATGGCCCATTCAGAGGTAATCATATTGTCATTGATTAATATACATTGGTGCTGTGGAGCATACCTGATGTGTGTGGGAGCCAGGCACCGGGTATGATAAAACTTGGCTCTGAGAGCTGTGTCAGGCCAGGAGCATCTCTAGGGCCCCGTCCTCCTTGTCTGATGTTTCAATCACAGCTTAGGAGCTGTGATGCATGGAGGCATACACTATCAACTGACTAGATAACATGAGGAGCCCCAGAGAATCACAGCAGCCAGAGAAAGATAGACAAGGAAAACGTTAGAGGGGGGAAAAAAGGAGGAAATGCAATCAGGCACGGAGAGGTAGATACAAATCAAAACAAGGGAAGGTGAAATGTGGGGAAAATAAATCAATGACATAAAATTAATTTCTTTATTACAAAAGGGGCTCGGAAAAAAACACCCATTGGGGAGAGATAGAATCAACGCAATGAGCTCATTACTGTATACACAAGGATGAGTTGCATCAAGTGTCCCAAGCTGAGGCCCAGGGATTGGGATGGGGACGGTAATGAATTCCAAAACTCTCTGCAGATGGCTTGTCACCCTAAGTTTAGTTTAGACAAACGCAGATCTGCCCAGAAAGGAGCGAGGTTCTGCGGCTGCTACCCCCAGCGATGAAAAATTCATACGCTGTTGTTACCTAGACGCCATTCAGAGAGCGCCGAGTTCAAAAAACATGAACCAATTACAGCCCGAAACTGAACTGTCTGGACACAACACATGCATTTTGATAGGCATAGAAAAAAAAAAAAAAAAACGTAGCGAAGCTCCACTTTCTGTAACGCAAACGAACGCTCGCACTCAGACTCTCTTCCTCTTTCTCACACGCTATCGGAGAGATAAACAAATCCTGTCCAAGGCTCTCCTCCTTCAGGAGATTGTGAAAGCTTTGGCAAGCTTGAGTGAATATGTTGTTTTTGTTAATACATAAAGATTAGGGGAAACAGTCTCTAGGCTCTTCTCTCTCCCTCTCTTTCTCCCCCTCTCCTCCTCCCCTGCTTTCATCCCTCCCCACCTTCCCTCCGTGTCTGGCAGGAGAGGTGGTCTTGTCAGACAGCTCCTCTCCCACGTACCGCCGAAGCTCTGAGAGGTGTGGAGCAAACAGGCTGAATGCTGGGAGGCTTCTGTCTCTCTGTCTTAAAACCTTGCGGCTGCTGGAAAATACTCTCTGACAGCAGGCCTATGTGTTCTGCTGTGTGTTTGACAGCAGAGGAAGAACAGCCTGCACCAGATACAAAATAGCACCACAGGCAGATGCTTAGCCCATCTAAGAAAGCCTCGCGGGTTGAGTAAGAAACAATATTCTTCCACTGAAGAGGGACAGTCCGTTATATGTGGTTTGCTCAAGACTGTTTATGGGGCTTTTTCTCTTTCTCAGCCTCAGTGATACGATGCCGACTAAGTAATGGGGAAATGGTGACCTAACCTAAGGGAGTGGTTTAAACAACGCTCTCTTATCTCTGTCTTGTGGTAACGCTGGTGTGGAGGTGGGTGTTAAGAAGGAGCATGTAAATGCAGAGCGTAAGCGAGGAGGCTCTTCTTTTTTCTTCATCAGATAATCGGTGCTGGATACGCAGCGCACGCGGGCGTAGATAAGGGCCGAGTCGAGGTATCGAACGAAAACTTAGCACTCGTTCACGCCTTTTCACCTGGTTGATAAACCTTTCTGTTTATCTTATCAACCCTTTGTGTGAAGGCAAATGCACTTCACCAACAACGTGTGGGGTGTCTCACATTAACGACACAATCAGAAGGGAAATGGTCACAACAGCCACGCGTCCTCCTCTGAAGGAAGTCAGACTTCACAAAGAGCCTCTGAGAGCGACCCTCACCTCAAAGTCTTCAGACCACACACTGCCTTTAATTTTCATCTCTGGACAGGCCTAAGAGCCACAGCAGTCGGCCCCTGTAGGAAAGATTTTTATCATCCAAAGTGAGGAAGAGAGAAAGGCCAAATCGCATCAGAGGCAACACCAACTGCACATAAAGAAGTTCTTCCCCGAACAATGGATCTGCCGCGAGCACCACCTCTGTCTCCCAGCTGAGCCACACAGCCAGGGCTTAACCAATGATTGGGGTCAGAGCAGCCGCATGGATGACCAAAGTGCAGCCACCATAATCTAATTGTCATTGTATTGCCTTCAAATGTAAAAGGCATCTCATCTTCAGTATCATGGAGGGAATGGAGTGTAGATGAATAGGTCTGCGGCCTGTGTAGGCGACTTTAAACTGATTTAAAGGAGTCTGGTATAGTATTAAGATGCACTTTGGGGTAGTGGTGTTATTCAGGCTTCACAATAGAGCTCCGTTGGAATGATACACCAGAGTCATCAAAGCCCACCATCTCCATTCAATCCCGATTCAACAGCATCTTTATACAAACTAATGCCACGCTGAGAATATGCTTGAAAGTAAACACGTTTGATTGAAAATACAAATGCATTAATAACATCCAGACGTATATAAAGATGGATGACGCGTCTCTACCATGGGGGGCCATGGGGGGCCATGGGGGGATGTTCACAACAAAGAGTGAGAAACAAAAATAACAACTGAAGAATCTAAATTCATTTTAGATAATGAATCAGGGTCATTGAGAGAAAAGAAGTCACGCACTCTCTTCTTTCTATATCTCCTCAGGCCCTCAGACAGGACTCTCTCTTTCTAGGTGCTCTGTCACTCCTGTTTCATCTCGTTCAGCTTGGTGTGCAGTTTATTCAAAAAAAGTCATTCTTCAAGCCAGATTCAACACATACAACAGTTTTTAAACTATCGAAACTATCGAAAATGATGGTCATTTCCGTGGTCTTCACTACATTTCATCTCTGGTTTTTACCCTGACCACGTTTTTTTTTTTTTTTATGCAGATGGATAGTGTTTTATTTACAGGTTTGTTAAGTGCAGTCATATCTTGTGGACAAAGCAACAATGTCAGGCGACTCTCATATCTCAGAGAAATGTGCACGCGTATTTATAACACGCCACAGCGGTGATGCCAGCATCCATCTGCACTTAGCTGCAGCCTCCTCCTTCATTAGCCAATGGCACCTTTAGCTTATGGTCAGAGCTGCAGCAGTGTCTATAGTGTAATGAAATTTACGAAGAAGAGCCACTTGGTATGCCAGCGATGCGGCAGCAGGTCCCCATGCTCAGTGAAAACCACACGCTCGCTTTTATAGATTGCATAATGGCTTGCATGAAAATGGTTTCACACTAACATAAATCAAATGTCAAAATATAACCGGAGCAAGACAATTCCCATGGTGCATACATGGACACACACACACACTCTGCACAAGCTCAAAACAGTCAGCCGTCCAAACAGCTCACAGTCCTGCTTATGCAGATGCATGTAGGGCTTAATAGCATACATAATAATTTATTAAGAAATGTTAAATATTCATCAATATTAAATTAATCATTTATAGCAGATCTTTAAATAAAAGGGTGTCCTTGAAGTTTTAGATGTGAGGAGTGTCTGCAGCAAAGAGGCAATCCCCTGTGGACATTTTAAATCCCCGATGTACAGCACTGTTGTTTAATGACTGTACCACTTTGATATTGTCTCACAGAAAGAAAAAACACACAAGCACAGAACAAATGTCTCTATTGTTTCTGCCATAATGTCAGTTATCGGCCATTGAGAAGTACTCTAGAGCAGCGCATTTTTAAAGGATAACACTAAATGTACAGATTACATCCACTCACCACTAACTAACACACGTTCCACTCGCCAAGTATGAAAATCTCTAGTTGAATGGAACTTTAATCACATGCAACTTGCAAGAATGAAGTCATCAGGCTCTATACGTCTGTGGCCATGAAGGCAGAAGAGGGGAAGGACGCGGCTCCTTGCCAGGACGCACCGGCTGGTGAGACTGCATGGGACACGCGGTTACACAGCAGCTCAGTGCCAACCACACCTGTGCCCACATAGGCTCCACACTCTCTGGGGCACACGGAGGTCACCCGGACACTGCTAGCCGCACCTGTCCCTCCCCTCATCCTCTAACCCGCGTATAGATCCGATTGGAAAACTCCCAGATGGAGCAACATGCTGGATGCACGCATGATCGGCTGCTCTGCGAAGGGCAGGCGACGTAAAGAACACTCTCCAGACAAAGTCGATGTGAGAGGGGAGAAGGATTTCCTCCTCTAATTCCCAGAGAACACAGCAGTCGTGTTCCCTCTCATTCTTTCTGGAGCACTCCCCTTATCAGTTGAGCTAATGCCCTCTGGCAGGAAAGCAGCGAGTCAGGTCACCCCGTCAGTATGGGAAAAAGCATGGTTTGGCGTAGGGTTAGGCAAAAGGAGGCTTACGAAAGATTATACTGCCATGATACCAAATAATCAGGAGCTAATTCATTGTGTGGCCCTATCTCATCGCCGCCTAAGCCTTCTTATTAGGGGGCTTACATCTACATTTGCAGCTGATGAGTGTGCTGCTCCTCTCTTAAATTTCGTGACAGGGAGATGGCACACTAATGTTAGATTTGGACCGCACTTCCCCACCATTTGTAATAGTTGTGGATGATAGAGTCGCACATTTGTGCTAAATCCATCACGGCATGGAATGAAAGGATTTGTTTTGTGTGAAATGCCGAGATCTGAGTGTTTCATCTACATCTGATTATTTTATCGATAACAGCTACTGGCAGGTCTGCAGATAAAGGGCTTAGACCTCTGGATCAAATCCTTCCTCACAGCACAGGTCATATTCATTTTCACTTTTCACTTTACGAGAAGCATCAACTACAATTTTGCTCTCCTGTATGGGTACAAATTATTTTTAAAAAATGAATGACGCTAATAAAAGCTGTCAGGGCTTCTTTTTTTTTTTTTTTTTTTTTTCCAAAATCGCAAAACTGCGTCTCCCTCTAATTAGTTCTTTTATCACAAATTTTGAAATGCATGGTGGAGAATTTCATTATAGTCATACATGCATATATCATACCAGCAGGAAAACCCTCATGGAGCCCAGGCTTCACCATAAATCAGGATAAATTCCCTGGAAAGAAGAACGCAGGAGGACACCAGCACTAAAATAGTATCACCCAGGGCTACTTCTGATTGAATGTTTTATCACAGACAATCCTGAGTGGCGGAAAAAAAGAAACTAATTCATTCATCCTGCTCAAGTAAAGAACTGTAACAACCATGTAATTCCTCCGAGATTTTGTCATTGCAGGGCACTTTGATTTGTCATGTTACTCATGTCTTTTCATCCTTCTTTCTTCCTGCACTTGGCTCTATACTCGGGTATCGCGTGCTGTAATTCAGCTTTTTATAACCCCCTCGCTCATTCACCTATTGAGTATCTGCCACCATAGTACCAGGGCCACATGAGTTCATCACTCCGTCTCAGTAAAAGGATACAATAAGTATGTGTGCAGGGCAGCTTAGGAAGGGCACGGATATCCATCAGTGGCGCATGTGATGGATCACGGTGGTGTCTGGGATGAATAGACATGCAACACAAAATACAGTGAGGCCAAAACGGGCAGGAATATACATTACATCCATTTAATCATCGGTGCGTGTTAGGAAGGCAGGCGGGCCTTGCTTTCTCTATCCGTGCCGCCTTCAGAAAAGCTTTGCGCAGATTGATTATGTACAGGGACGCAGCGAGCATAGCCGCAAAACACCTGCCAAGAAGAGGAGGCAGTAAGCTTTTTCACTGATGCACTAAAAGCGAGCACGAAGACAGAGGGAGAGGAAAGAACGGAGCGCTGCGCGTACTCAGATAAATAGCACTGAGTGTGCAGAGCACCGATGTACGTCCAGCTCCTCAGCACAGCCACACTCAAGTCACCACTCCAGCGTGCCACTTGTGGAGCACAGAGCTTGACACAGCGACAGTTTGCAGATCCTTCAGAGAGGCAAAGGAGGCGAAAGTTCATCACAGAGCTGAAGGGAAATGTCTGAGGATATCACAGTTTCCACAGCTGTCAGTTAGAGGATCCAGGAAGCAGGTCATTAGGAAGGAATACGAAACATGGAAAAATGATAAGGTATTCACTGGGTTCAAAATCTCATCATCGTCTCTGAGCACGTATCCGTCTTGATGCCCTAGGCCTTATTTAACCTCGGAGTTAAAATACTCACAGCCTTTTTACACCCACATGAAACTGGGCCATTAAGGTCATCCTGGATAAATGTATTCATGAAGTGTGATCTGCATGAACGGGGAAAAAAAGAGCTGCGAGACGGCCCTGCCAGAGACGTCTCCGCAGTGATGATGTGATTGATGATGATTAGAGATCTTGTCTTAAATCGATTTTACAGAACATGTCATCTGCATTTCATTTGCAGGACGAGTAGCTGCTCTCAGTATTAAAATGTAAACATGTCTCTTGTCCTTAACTCAAAGAGCGCTGCTCCATGTGTCAAGCCTTTAACACCGCAGCCTGTGTCTTCTACCCAACAGAGACCCACAGAAAGCCCTCTAGTTCCAGCTTAACTTCTCTTCGTCTGAAGCGGCGGTGTTGAAGGACTCACACCTGACAAAGGATGAAGGGAGAGTCAGCGGAGAGAAAGTAAAACAAGGCAACAGGAAGCGCAGCGAGCAGGGAGCAATTCTGTAACACTTGAAAAGACCCTTTCGATAAAGGCGAGCACAGCTCCTTTAATGTTTCTTTTATGAGGGGATGAAGACATAGGGAGCGGTTAGTTTTTCCAATATACATGGAAAGGTTGAACTGCTCTTTCATCCAGATTCAATAACACTCACTGCTCATGAATATAGATAAGAAAGATGCAAATAACATAGATATAGATGCAGTGATTTTTGTTGTTTCACTTGAATTTCTAAATTTAAAATTTAGATGAGTCTGCTTCACCTGTTTTAGGATGTGCAATTGGTCTTGAGGAGAAAATCTATGTTAAATTGTTTTTTTTTCCTTCTCTGAAAAAAAAGGAACACCACCATGCTTCCTTTTCTTTTGTCCTCAGCAGAGGGTCTTCTGAATGGCATGGCTGCCTCTGTCTCTTGCTGTCTCTCACAGCCGGACCACGGGGCCCCTCTCACCTCTGTCTCATCTGGGAAGCCCTGGGGTTGGGCTGAGGGAGGAAAGAAGGCTGAAGGCAGGGCCGGATGAAAAACGAGGGTGTCACAACATTGTTGCAAGGTTAGCACACCCGCTAATGGAGCTGTGCTGGGGCAGGGCACCCTGAGGATCGACCCCGCCAAGGGGGGCATGTACAAGCCCAAGATAAACTACTGTAGGGGGCATGGCACTGCCCCAAGCCCCTCTACTGCCCGCTAAGCACTCACACACACGCACACTCACACACACACACACAAACCACCACCACGGGCTAAAGACACCCTCTCAACATTTATAGCTGACCATCAGATACAGTACTGAGAGATACCCAGTGCTCCTCATAAAGCAAAGTGTTTGACACAGCACTATCCGATGTTTATAAAAAGATGAGTTACACTGTAGCTTTGCACCGGCAGGATTAGAGCACAGCGCTGTCACATCTCTAGTTTGTACTCTGCCGATCAGGAGTGAGGACATCTATTTCCATAGTGGAGACATTGTTTTTTTATTTTATGTTTTTTTTTTTATTTCATCCACTGATAACTGATCTATCCAACCCACACAAACCCCTCCACATAAAGAAATCTCATGTAAAATCGTAAAAAGAGAACTGAATGAGCAGGCCTTGAGTTCTGAGCGTGAAGGGACCAGTCTGTGTTTCATGTTTCAGGAAAATATGCTAAGCCGCTGTCCAGACTGATCATGTCGAGTACATAGAAACATGCTCGACTTCTATCGTTTCAGCAGCACAGATGATTTTAACCCAGCCAGGTAAATCCTGATTATCCCAAGAGCTCAGAGGGCACTGCAGACAGCCGAGAGAAAAATGAGAGCGAGTAAAGAAAGAGACATATGGCTGACATGCTCCCGCTGCGCGGGGTTGCACCACTGAGCGGTCAAGTGTGGGGAGTTTTAGACAGAGGGGACATGAGGAATGACATTCCCTGGAAGATCTCTCGCTCACATGGGACAGGGAGTTGACAAAGGCAACTCTGTTTGGCGGAATGGCAGCCATATTAATGGCCAGTTTATCACTGTTTGTCAGGGGAGGGAAAAAGGAAAAGATGGGAAGGAGGAAAGCGTTTCCCAGCAGGCCTTTAAGGAGACTGACTTCCTGCCAGGAGAGGAGAGGAATGCTGACATCTTCCTGTTGGCTGCTCACAGGCACTTTTGATTGGTCACGAGGGCATAAAGATGGGTCAGTAAGCCATGCCATGATTGGACAGAAGGAATGTGAAGAGGTCAGGACAGAGTCCAGGCAATGTCAGGTCTAGGGTCAAGGTTTAAATGAGAGTGAAAGACCCTCGAGTGGAGAAAGGGAAGGAAGAAGGCGGGCAGACAAGACAAAAATCTAAATGGACTAAAGGGAAATGACTCTACAGAAATTATTCTGAAAACTGCAAATTCTCCTTCGTAGTATTTCTGAGTACAATACTGCCCTGACACATCACACCATGAACCAGCCGAGACTGTCTCCCTCTGCTTCAGCTGCAACGCCAATGTTAATCAAAAACATGTTTCCTAAGCGTATCAGACAATATCTCAAAGAGAAGGTGGGGGTCTGTGTCCGCCTGTGGCTGTGTGTAATCCCTCTGTCTCTGTGTGAGATGGGAGGTGAAACTAGTTCTAGGCAGGCTTGAGCCCGCCTAGAACCCAGCAGAGAAAGGCCTGTCCAACAAGCTTCACCAAAGCCCCTGTCGCTGATTTAACAAAGCCCCTCTTATTCAGGGCAGCAGACAGAGGCCCACGGGGAGAAAACCTCAAAGACTTTAACAACACCTCAAACCCCAGCCTCAATGACGGCTTGATTCTTTCATTATGGAGCTCAAACGGGGGCTCTGTGGGTGCCAGCGTGGGCATGCCCGTATTAAAGAGAAAATAAGCCCCTGCCCACACATTATCGCTCACATGGCACCGACACCCACAGGCATGATTGCGTGGAATTTTCCAGTACGAGCATCTCATCATCCCGCGTAATATGTTTCCATGTGCAGCAGCAATTAAAGTGCCCAAACACAGAAGCAGTAACAGGAGCCACTCTGGCACATGTTCCTGCAGTCCTGTGCAAGCCGCAGCGCACAGTAGATACCTTACACGAGAAGCTAGAGCACCTAATAACACAGGCCACATGTGATAATGTCGAAACACACCATGATGTCAAAGACGGAGACATGACATACATAAATCATTAAGTTACCGTTGTGTCCCTGTTCATGTGAATATTCTGTCTAATTTATATTTTGGATCATTTATTTCTCACTGTGACATACTTTACACATCAACTCAAACGTCACTATGACTGAAACTTTTCACCAGGTGGATGCTTTTTAAGAACAAAGCCACCACTGTCACACTATTAATTCTGAATATGCGCATTTCCTTCACTAATCCTCCTCCGACTGTCTTCTCTCTTAGTTTCACTCTGATATTGTTTCAGTTTTGAAACTCTATTAAGACTCTGTGACAGCTCAACGAACATACACCACGTCATCAATTTGTCCTTTTCTTTTTGTGTGACTGTGCGCACACACACAATCACACCGCATACATTCAGGATTTCCAGCAACCTCTACCAAGATTGCATAAGACGAAAGACACCCACATACCTGCGACGGGACATGTTCACTTCCGCTTTCTGCACAGCGTCGCTATTCCGATAATCTTTCCGCCCACCTGATACATCATAAGCAATACCGAAAATGGACAGCCATCTATCACCAGCATCAAGCTGACGGCACTGAACTCCTACTGCTCTCCGAAAGTGCACAGGTTCAGTCACTCTGCACCACACACACGGCCAACTCTGACCCCTTCATACGCTGATGGTATTGCGGCGCTTAATCATACTGAGCGTTATGATATAAACTGAGGTTACAAGGAGCAGCATAATGTAACATTTGTCCACAGGCCTGAGGAGAGTCCTTTCAAAAAGTTTACAGGGGAGGTGAAGAGCAGAGGGCTGGAGCTGGTGAAAGGTGATCGGGAGTTAAGGTTTTGAGGGACAGTAGGAAAATGCTTTGGGAATAGTGGGGTTAATAGTCCAGGGAAGACAGGCCTGGCACCAGCATGTTATAATAATACACTTGGCAGCTAGAATGGTGTCAACCCCTTAATTCCCCCCGGGGAGAGAAGGACACAGCCTAATCTGTATTCAGTCCTGACATTGTCCACATCTGATATGGAACATTAGCCCCTAACTCTCTCTATAGACTAGTGTCCTTCGGTTTATATTACTTTATGTTAATAGAGAGAGAAAACTCCATGTGCTGTCGTTTGTCATTGTTAGCAGGGGTGCTCCCTGAGCCTGCTTGAAATGCATTTGTTTAGAAGAGAAAAGGAGGGGGGGGTAAACCTGACTGCCCAGGGAACCTCGTCGTTTCTCCATCTCTATTGATCTTTGAGCCAACCGAGGGCCTTCTGTGCCTCCCTTTGCTATCCTTGTCCAGTGTTCCGCACTCTCCTCCGCTCACCACCTACTTTCCATTCTCTCTCTCTCTCTCCTGTACAAAGTTGGCTGTGAGTGATACTGACCCTGGGTGGTGGAGCCTGTGAGGGAGAATAAGCACTAGACTTCCAGGACCAACACCTGATGTCCTCTCACTATGTCTTTAATGGTCGACATGGCCACTTATTCAGGCCAAACAGGAAAAGGCAGGTAAAACGAGGTCAAACAGAGTGACATTGATTCCTCCTGATGGGTCTTGAAGTGTTTGTTCCACGATTCTTGACTAACTTAGACAGATAATTATTTACAATAAAAATGAAAAGCACACCAACATGAATAAATATGTTAAGCAGTTGCTCTACAAGAGATGAGCCACATTTACACTGTTGCTAAACACAACTCGCGCTGCCTTATTTGAATAAAAAAAGATGAGGGAACGTCTGGCGAGGCTGGTGGAGGGAATATTGTTTAAATCTGACAATATTCTCTGACTTCTGTTGGAATTAATTCAGCTAATTGTCTTCAGCCCAATTAGAGTCTATTCCCCTCTGCAGTCTGGTGAAACAGTGCCGAGCTAATTGGATAAAATCTTTATCATTCCATGAGAAACAGAGAGAAGGGGGAATATGAAGAAACACTACAGCCTTTTTTAATTAAATCTAACCTAATGACTGCGCTTTTATGAACATCCGACTTTTTCATGCCTTCATGCTGTAAATAGGGCTGGAAATCTGGAAGCAGAGGATTTTACACGACCAATTTATTGTACTGTGAAACCTTCTCCTCGATGATACTCGCATGGGATCACCAAAGAACACCTCCAGGTTCAGTCACTTCTGTCTCTTTCCTCCACACTCGTCACAGGAGACAGCCTCATTGTAAACCTGTGAGTGCACAGTACAGTTAAAAGCATGTCCCTGTGTACCAACCAGCCCTACTCATCCTCTTAAATGCCAATAATAATTAATGGTATTACAGCAGGATACTTCTACGGCCCTTAAACTCTGCTTTATTAGTGGCCTTTAGATAGACCAGGTGGAGCTGGCTGCATGGAGCAAGCAGGCTTTGCCAATCCCTGCAAAGACATAAAAAGAGGTTAGGGATGAAAATCCCACTGACTATGGCTGAGGATTATTAAAAGAATGTATAACGGGTGTTTGTGTGTATTGACTGCTCTGAACACCAGCCTCCAGTGTTTGACCTCCCTCACAGAATTCTTCTTATGGACAGCTCCTACACACACCACTCATTATGCCAATACTATAGGAATGTATTGTCATCACAGACATAGCCAACGACAAAGGTTTACTATATAGACCCCCAATGAGAACAGTCATCAAACTAAAAATTACTGAAATTCTGACTGACTTCAACTCCAGGTCCAGAAAGTGAATACCGAAGTACCTGAAGTCTTCTCTCAAATGACCAGCAGGAGGCGACTCAAACAAACTTTTTCCAAACTTACAGCTGCAAGTCTATTGAGATATTGAGACATGTCTCAAATGGCTTACCCCTGGCCTTCTTAGAGGGGTCTTCCAGTCATGCCACAGATTGAAAATCAAATTAGACAAGGCCTTTCAAGAATATTTCAAACCTCTTCAGTGTAGCTTAGGTTTAAGGTTGTTGTCCTGCTGGAAGGTGAATCTCTGTCTCAAATTTCTAAATTAAAGTCAGTTGCCCCAAGAATTGCTCTGTTTTCAGTTCCATTTTCCCACAATCCTGACCAGTTTTCCAACCCCTGTTTATGAAAAGCATCATCACAGCATGATGCTGCTTCTACTGTGCCCCAAAGTGGGAAGGCTCTTTGGGAGGCGCTTCCCATAAAGACCAAAAAGTTCAATTGTAGTCTCATTGGTTTGGGAAACCTGCCACAGGCTGTCCTGCAAACCCAAAATGTATTTTCTACCCTTTCTGAGAGAATGGTCCTTTCCATACTGCATGTGTTAGTGGCCTAATAGGCATGCACTCTGTCGGGTGGAGTGTACAGATCTGAAATGGACACATTCACTTCTGTGGAGCAGAACATTTTAACCAGTATCCTAGGAGATGACTCAAGCATCTCGATGAAAAAAACAGGTCTAATAAGTGTTAAATTAAATACAAGGGGACTTTTGGGCCTTGGCTTGTTTTAGCTGATGTATTTATTTCTTTTTTGGTATTTTCTATAAAATTTAAAGAGAAACACTTTTTAATCCAAGGTTGTTATGTAATGAAGCTGGAATAATGAGTATTAAGGTTGAGGCACGAGAATCCCCTCACTGATCTGGTAGTGCCATTTTAAGCCTTCCACAATGGATAAGTAAAGGACTAAGGTGACTATATAATACTATACAAGAGTTATATGCACTCTGCACTGTCAATATGTACAGAGCATGCATCCACTTAACCTCAGTACATAACAACCATATGTGCAACAATCTCCTGACCACTCAGCTTCTTTGCTTCAGATTGAAGAGCCACTGTATTGATTCAGAGAAACCCAGCCACCTCCCCCTTCTTGAAAGAAGCCAAGTCGTGTGTCCAGTGCTGCTCTAAGAATCGTTTCCTTATAGTCTCAGTGGGGGAGACGGGGAAGAGCATCTGGAAAAACAAACAGGAAACCCAGTGAGAGGGAGGTTGGGATGATATACAGCCTGTTGGGAGTACTGCAGCTCACTGCCATGAGAGTGGATTGCACTGGAGGGCAATAGGGAGCATGAGGGGGAATGGTCCGCTTTATACTGCATGCCTCATGAAAATATAATGAACAGGAGCCAACGACCCAACAGCCAACACACATCCACAGTGGAAGACACAGCAGCGAAGACATGCTGTGATAGCCACACACACTCTAAAATTTTATCTGTAGCTTTTTGTCACAAACAAAATCAAAGGAAAATGATCGGGTTGAATACCAGTCAAGCCAGTATTACATTTGATACTCAAACCTTTTATGATAATGAAATAATTTCAAACTTTAGCTATGATGCAGCCGCCTCCCCCTGTCTTTGATCACTACACTACGGTCTTAAGCAATGTCCTGCCCACAGCACTGACTGACTAAAGATGAGTCATGACGTAGCAACACTGATCAGCTCTGGTACTGTACTGTGACAAGGTGTTCAGTGACTTTATACTGCAGAGGTTCTGACCCTGGATGCCAAGATTTACATTTTCACTTGAAATGCATAAAAAATACATTATTGGCTCCTTAATCAGCACTTTTGTCTGTCCACGATCACATATACTTCAGAGGAGAGCTCTTTCCTTCTTCTCTTTATTAATACATTATTTTGTAAATTGTATGTATTATTCATAAGTATTTGAACACATTAGTCATTAATTATTCAGGTATCAATCATTAATCAAAGTAACACACCTTTCATGTTTGATTATTGTTATGTTTATCTCCTGTCTGTTTATCCTGATCATTTTTTCATTCTTGATCAAAAGGTTTCCCTTTTTTGTTGTAAACATTTTGAGGTGAAAATGCACTCTCATTCAGAGATCACCTAAACCCAAGTTAAGTGGTTTGAGTTTTGGATCTTTTGGCGACTTCAGTGAAAACACACGCTTAAGTGTCAGTGGTAGACATGAAGAAAAAAGGCAAAGCGTTGGTGGCTCCAGAGCAAAGAACAGTCATGTCTGATGATGTAATTTTAGTGGGACATGAAATATGTAAACCACGCTATTTCATGCCTGTCTACACACACGCTTCACGACATAAATGTCCCATGCTGACACTGTGAATGGGATTTCAAGGATCTGTTTTGCGGCTGGGAAAATGTTTCACATACATTGAAAAGGACTGCTCAGTAAAATGGATGTCTAAATCTGAGCAGGCAAATGACATTGCGCAGAGCACGGAGCTGGGGGAAAGCGATCAATGCAGATCATAAACAGAATACGATAAAGTAATCCATTGCCATTAACAGCAAATGGGCATTGTATTGGAGGCCTATGCAGGCAGACATGCATAAGCTTCAGTTTACCAAGTGACGTGGATGAAAGAGGAACGCTCACGTCTCACCAGTGGACTTGTACTGATGTGTTAAGGCATGTTTTATTAAGGGGAGACGGGAAAATCATTTTGACAAAGGAAAAAAACTGAATGGAGCCACACGGCAGCTACACTGCTCACACACAACTCATCGGGCAGCTCTGACACGCAACACTCCTGCATGCGTCGGTGAAACCAGAGTCCTTCCCTACCACACTCCTGACATCTGGATCTGTTAAGGAAATTAACAGCCTGGCTATTCCACTGTCATTTAACCTGCAAGCAATTCAGCCATGTGTTGAAAGGTTTTCTTGGATACTCACAGGGCGGCTTGGAAAAGTTCCTCCATATCATAAATCAACCGCCTCCTTCTATTGAGTAACGGTGCCTGGTTGAGGTTTTCTTCACATAAGTTAACATTAAGGCACAGATTACTGCAAGTCGCCTGTTCAGTGGAGAGGACCCTTGTGACCTGAAACAGATTTAATAAATATCCAAGTAAATTTAAGTGTGAAAAATTATGTAGATTTATTTCTAACATTTAAAGCACTTTTGTGAAGCTGGATAGTAGTAAACTGGGCCAAAGAATAGAACTATTTAGGCCACATTTTTCTCTTTAACATTCTTGTTTCTTCTTCACTTTACACAATGTTCAAGGGATCAAAACTAATTTAAGAGAATAAACAATCAAGGCAGTCTTCAGACCTCCGTATTTACTTGTTTTATTTATTTTGGTTTGAATTGACAGTTGTCCAGTGATTGAAGCTCTTAGATCTCTGTCCTTGGGATCTTAGGACACCTATTAAATAATTCAACAAAACAAGATAGGAATAGGTAACAGAGCCGAGGCCTGAAGTAACTCAATCACAGCTGCCTGTCGGACGTTCCCACCCTTGCCCTCAGAACTGGATGGATACGGCTGCCAATCTCTGAGGTCAAAGGCTGTTTGTTGACCACAAACCACATAAAATTGGTTGCTCTGTAGCCATGGCCGGGGGACGACCACAGTGTGGTCAGTGTGATAATGGGACTTGCCATAGTAATCATGTTACACTAACACGCCAACACCTACATACGTCAAAACACATTCACACAAACCCACTTCTGTCTATGAATAAGGTCACAGGAGGGGAAAAGAAATCATCTTTCAGCAGTAACACGTTACAAAACACTGTGACATTAACAGTCATTAAAAGTCCCTTGACATAATTGAAAGTTCAAAGACAAAAGGTAACCACACTTTCCTGTCAGTTTCCTTCAACTCGCCCCGAACATGTAAATCAGACAATTCTTGCAAACTGCTTTTTTAAAATCTCCCCTCGGGTTATAGACGTCACATTTTACAAATTATCAGAACTATCTTTGCGATCCTAATTAAAACAGAGCCAGCAATGAGCATATGTTGTTCCATGGCTGAGCCTTAACATTTCTATAGATTAAACAGAAGGAAATGACCGTATGCATGACACTGAGGGACTGAAACATTTAAATGACTGCTCTTGGAAACCTCAAAGTTTCACTTTGATACAGACATTTATGTCAAATAAAGTTAAATAAATAACTTTATTTACTGGTGTGCTATACTATCCGTATAAGTGCCACAAGTCCAAAAGCTGCTGTTCATGAGTAAGATGCAACAGAAGAATGTTTCAGATGTGTGGTGAATAAGACAGAGTTGCAACTGCTTTGGTTGATAGAAGTTCACAATAGAGCTAAATGCGTTGTAACTATCCAAACATGTCTTTAGTCAATATACTGAGGGGGGTAAAAAAGGCTATTAGGGGAGGGGAGCATGGGGGGAGCAAGAAAGCAAGCCAGTCAGTTAAAGAGAAAGAGTGAGAGAGGGGGAGGGAGAAGGAGAAAGCTGGTCCAAGAAACAGACCACGCTCTACAATAGCCGGAAATCTCATATTGGGGTCATGCATTCCTTATCTGCAAGAGAATTTTCACATGCCAGATAATGTTCTAATGACTAATGGAGTTGAATGAATAATGGTGTAAAAGAAGGGTGTTATTTTTACCCAGTGGCAGCTGGTTGCATGCACAGTTAACCTAAAAAGTGAAGATCACACTTGAGGGCACTTTTTCAAATCCTCCCCCACATATCGAAAGATAAAAAGGACCTTTGGCACACTGAAGCCCTTTAAATACGAAAAATTCCAAACTAGATTCTGTAAATTTGTGCACATGTAAGGAATGTGTGCATAATCAACTCAATGATGCAACGTTCCCAACTTGGGAATGTTATAGCTGTTAAATGCAGTCGGTTGCAAAAGCAGCTACAGTCGACCGTTCAGCTGCACATTTATTGGCGAACGGAGCTGCACTGCATTGTGGGATAGAGGTGATGGAGATGGCAAATATTCTTCCCCATCCTGCTCTGCAAGCAGGTGTTGTGTGAGTAAACTGGCACTGGTGGACATGCCACTCTAATTTCATTGACAGGTTTATGACCTTTTATGTGTCCCAGCTGCCATGTTTATGACAGGCTGACTGTGCGTTCATGTTCAACAACATTAAACATGCATAAGGCCGACACGGCGGCCCACCACACAGCACACAATGCTCCCTCCGCCAGCCATGAGCATCCCATGTGTCTTTGGAGGGAACGATGCGGAATCACTACAAAAACAATCAGAAATGGGAAAACTGAATGAGACATGGATAGATGGGATTTCCTTGGAAGGAATATGTTGAGGCAAATACTCGAAACCTAAGTATCATTGGCAACATTTTTTTTAAATCTCAACAATTCCACTTTAATATTTGTTTCTTCCACTGCCTCGGCACAGCCAGACAAGGTCAGAGGAGAGGTGGTTGGACCTACAGCACTGGAAGTGAGTGTCAGTACCCTAGACCCAAAGCATGTCGGGTAATTAATAACACCTCTGGGAAGTTCTCCCAAACAAAAATGGGAGCTGAGCTTGCTCCTGGAGTACAGCAGAATACCCCTCAGACAGAGGGGCAAAGGGGGAAGGAGGACGTTACAGCCAGTGATTTATGGACCATTGTTGTTTGGAGGGTATTTGGCAAGAGTCGCTGTTCTTATTGAGCATCAGGGACCCAGTCTTCATCAGGGCTTTGTGACCCTTCAAGTACATAATTTTAACTTTCAGAAGAATCATTAATTCATTTGTTTCAGATTTACTGTTGTCCTCCTTTTCACTGCTATCATGATATTCAAGTAGAAAAATCAAACGATAGTTTATTTGTGTTAAAAGCTGATGGGTTTGGATATCTCGCAAAGATCAAGATTCCCGTTCACTGTGGTGTGACGTGCACAGTGTCATCAAACGCAGAAAAAGGAGGAATGTCCAAGTAAAAGCAAGATGCCTTGAGTGAGTAAAAAAGGTGAGCTGAAAAATAAAAGATCTGCATTGTAAATAAATCATACAAAAGTGGCATTAAAAAGTATTGTTGACAAAGGACAATTGGACAATTCAGAACAAGATATTGAACTAAAATTACTCTACACCTAAAACTCCTTTTATAATAGCTTGTTGATATATTAGAGTTTCAGGGGACAGACACTGTACTAACCTCTTCAAGCTGCGTTGGCCAGCTTTTGTCAAGGCCGGCCATCAATTGAAAGGGAGGATGAGCATCAGACAGAGAGATGATGAGTGAGACATAAAGAGAAAACTGCAGAGAGACGGAGATGGAGAAAAAAAACAGAAGATAAACAGAAAGAGCAAAATCTCCCCTGTGATTTGTCGGCGTGATGCTTTAAAGCCAGCGGAGGAGGCATCAGTATCACCAGCCATAACACAACACGTCAGGATCATTATCAGGCTAAAGATATGATTAGAGCCACATCACGCCGTGCCCTGCACTCCTCTCTCATGAGAAATATGTTCCTCGCCTTCCCCTTGTTTTCTTTTTCTTTTAAACGGCGATTATAATTTGGTTCTCTGGAGGGGTGCCAGGAAATAAACTGTTTAGTGTCATAGCCATGCCTGAGCAAGCACGCCCTGGCCCAGGCCTCTACCTAGGGACAGGTGCCAGCACAATGCTCCATTTAACACTGCAGCCACACAGCCTCTGTGTATTTTACCTAAACTGCCATTCTGTATTTTGTAAACTACCGTGGTCACAACATGGATAATTAAATTATTAATTAATTGCTTTATTGGAAAATCTGCACATGTCATGTTCAGTGCACATGCAGCAATCTGTCTGCAGCAATTAAGAATGGGAACAGGGAGTAGGGAGCAAGTACAGCTCGCATTTACTCACTGGTCTCACATCTTCCCAAGGCCTCGGCAGGGATCAAGACTTTTCACTTTATTAAAAGCAAACATGCAGCTAAACAGGAGTGATGAGAGGTGTTGAGACATGAGGCTGAGGTCAGAGTAGGGTACAGGTTAATGAAAGAAGCAGCTACACCAGATTGACATCATTTTGTTTTAGTGGAAAGAGAGAAAATCCGATACATCTCAGGTCCCTATTCCTTCCTTCTCTTCCACGCTAAGTAATGCTGGTTACTTAAGGAGGAAAATAGATGGAAAATAATAAAAAGGATACGCTGATCAATCATCTCATGTGTTGAGCGGTTATCCTAAATCAGGACCTGTTCACAAAAGAGAAATGGAGCCAAATTGCAAATTTATCGAGGGCCGAGTTCCACAAATCACCCAAGGGTACAGAAAATCAATGTCTTCATACTGAATCCCACTTTTTCATCCAATTGTTAAAATTGTAATGTGTTTTGTGCTGCTGCTGACACATAATATGCTGAAATGTTTATGTTGAACCTTTGTCTTGCCCTCCATTATATAGGATTTCACAGCTCTAACCAGTAGAAAACAAAAAAGCAGGAGCATCGCGCAATAACGGTCTAAATGAATCCAAATGCAGTTAAACATGTTGCATTTTAATAAGCACACAGTCATAAACAGTGGCAGCCTCAAAACATTTTATGATTAAATTTCGTCAGCTTAATCATTGTAGCTATGCTATTCATAACTCAACTGCATCCGGACAGCTGGGGTGCTGTTCTACTCTGTTTAGGGAAGTGGATGGAGGATTAAACACCTTTCACTGGCTAAGAAGTCCTTGTCCTGTGTCTTATTATGAAAATGTATTCTGGTCTTCGTGTGTCTCAAAAGGAACCAGCATGAAAGAGAAAACAGAGATGGAGAGACTTGCATCGTGGAGGGATGTGCAGAGGAGAATTTCCTTTAAACAGAAGAAAAGAGGTGGAGCAGGAGGTGGAGAGATGCTTTAAGCTGATTTATATCAAACGGTAATAAACTGGGCATCTCCCCCCCTGCCTGTTTAATATGCGAATATGCAGAGCATCCCACTCCTGACAGCTCCCCATTAATAAAAGCATGGCTGGAAGCGCAGGTAGCCATAGCTCATCTATATGAAAATACATGATGATGGTTTTACACAGCGTCATCTTTTAGAATGGAGCTCATGTGCCAGAGCAGAGCTGATACTGAGAAGTACACACACAGTCATAACTCTGCATACGCCTGTGGTTCATTTCTGGGATTTTTGTCAAACCTGCAGTGCAGGTGAACGGAATCAAATCACAACGCGGTTCATGCATGACGGCGGTGTGGGGGAGATGATACTCAGTTAGAGGACTGTGCGTCAGTTTCATATTGAAATTGTCTACCAAGATGGTGCCAGACCATATGGTGCACTGCCATTTAACCCTACTAATTAATGAAACCAATGTCTTTATGCACTGACGGGTGTTTGTTACACACTCATCTCTCATTTTGGACGTTGATTTAAAATGATATGGTTCCCTAAAGAATCAGGCACTGAGCAGGGATACCTTCTCTTCGCAATAGTCCTGACAATGGAAGAACAGGTCACCTTGGCAAGTTACCGTATATGAGATGAGAAATTATATATAAAACGTATATATTGTACTAGTGAGCATTTTTCTCCGTTTCGTTACATGATATCAGACAGAGATGCATTTCCACAAGCCCAATATTCTTATAAGTCTGACGTATATTACCTTTGGCCGCTTTCTCCCAGCAGACACCCCCCCCCATACAGAGGAGTGAACAAGGGAGAGAGAAAAAGGGTGGGGGAAACACAAGGAGGCTGTGGACCTGGCATGTCCAGCCCCTGGAGGCCCTGGTAATACCCACTCTTAGTCCATGTATTTTACATGAACAATCCTCAGAGGGCAAAAAGAATAGGAATCTTACACTATTTAAATACAGGATTTGGGACATCAAAGCCAGCCTGATATTGGAATAACAGAAATAATTAGGAATATGGAAGTTGCAGAAATAGCCACATTTCCATAAGATGATAATTAGTCCCAGGGCTAGCTAGGTCAGGAGAAATCCTGTTTGTTGAGGCTTTGTACTAGCAGGAGGCCTACAGCTGGCATTCCAGGTAATTACAGACGACTGGAACATTACGTCTGAAACACTGATTGAAAATCAGGTTTCATTTCATTTTTGCACCATTCCGCGTACACACAATTGAAAGCATTAAAGTTTGTTTTTTTTAATTTAAATAATGTGCTGAAGTAGAATGAGCGGCTGGTACATGCAAGAGAAAAACAGACCACGGTTAAGTAGGTTAACAGATTTTCATTATAGGTGGTTTTCAGTCAGCCAAGTGGAAAATATGATTAGCACCTTACAAAAAGATCACAGTCTTCTTTTGATGATGCTTTGTGACTACAAAGGCTTGTAAAACACGCATGCTAAATGATAACGCAACTCTGGGAACCACTTGTGAGATGAAAAAAACTGAAACCTCAATTAGCCTAAATCTTGCATAGGATGAGACCAGGCCACAGGTCTGCTGCCGCGCTACTCTCTGTGTGTAGTCATTTGCTTTGTCTCGTTCTATTTCCACTTATGGGTAAACAGGGGGGGGGGAGTAAAATCATTTTATTTTCTCCTGCTGAGAGGGATGTTAAGAGGGGCCAGAGAGTCTGTCTCCTTATCTAATAACCCTGCCACAAGCTTGCCAGCACAGGAGAATCCTGGCAATGAGCAGGGAGGGAGTCACAGAGCCATTTAGAATCCGAGCTTGGCTCAGTCAGTGAAATCCACACTGCTACTGGAAGAGTAATGCTGGCCTCTACAAGTCTCCCTCCACTTCCTCAGAGGAAGCAGATCTGATGAATTTGGCAGCATCTGGCAACTGTTTGTGTCTTTTGATATTCAATTGCTAATCCACAGTGCTACTTCTCTGACACACGGAAAGTAAATGCCGTGTAATAGAATCTCCCCCGAGGAATTATTTCAACCTCAAATAAAATCTAAAGCTGTTTAGCTGAGTTGTAAACCTATAACTTTACACAGAACACAGTACCAACACTAGTACTGTATAAAGTCTTGAATTCACAATTCACTTAGCTAGTACATGTAATGAAGCCTCATGTGTACAAACACAATAAAATAGCTGGTATTTGATCACGCAAAGAACATTGTGCTAGTCCAACATAAAATATTTTACATTGTGATGTGAGGAAAAAAGTGTAGACTGTCATTTGTTAGAAGTCACCTTATTAAAAACCATGGTTATGTAATGTTTTATGGCATTCCATCCCAAGGTAGTTGTTATTTTTACATTTGAAGATTTGGCACCCAAGTGAATTCTATTGTATCACATTTGGCTGCAACGCTGTTTACAACTGAAACTGTGCAAGTCTAGAATGAAACAACTCACTCACCCCTCCACTGGTACAGTGGTGAATAGAAAATGATAGAATTTCAGTGTTTCAACTATCCCTTTCCACCACAAGTGGTTGTCACCATAGTGACACTGTGATCTCCAAATGATTTTTTTGACTCAATGTAATAATAGGAACCGACAATGACTTTAACGGAGAATAACTGCTGACGACATCATATGACAGATGCTGGAAAGATGAGGGACAGCATAAAACGTGGGCAAACACGTGTCACGCTAACAATGACGCCTGGTTTTATCAAGAGATGAGTTAAGTTGGTAAAAACTATTTGATTTGCAAAAAATGTATTTTTAGTTTTGAGAAGTTTTTTTGGGGATCATTTTATTTGTCAATCGTTTCACATTGTCAAGGACTACACAGACTTGAAAAGAACATGAAAGCATCTGTCTTTTTTTAAAGAGAAGACTTCAGAGAGCAGCTGACTGCAACTGTATTGGCAGCTGTGAGGACAGACCCACCAGCTTGGGAGACAGTGTCCCCTGGTGTCTGCAATGTCTCATCTATACCGACTCTGCAGCCAAAATACCAGTAATTTACTCCCCCAAACCAGGCTCATAAACATTATAGAAGTAATTTTTATCCCAGTGGCTACCCGTCGATCTTTACCTAACAGTTTTATTAAAGCGGCTGTCATAATGTTCTACACTAGTGTTGAATGGTGCCTGTGTCTTCAATCCAAACATCATGGAGCAATTAGATTTTTTGGTCAGAGTTAAGTTGGACCAGAAAACATTGGACCTTCTTGTTGGCAAGTGAGAACGCTTTCAGCCCCAAAAACCATTATGGCAGGGAGAGGAGGTAATAAACATCCATCATAAGTGTGGGTAAGGAGGGTGTTCACTCCCTTATCTGCAAACTGAATTCATTACACAAGGTCTATTTTTGACGATGAAGCATGAGTGAGATGCAACTGGGGCAAGTCTTGGCAACTGCCCCAAGACAAGCAGTCACGCATCGTAAAAAGCTAAATATCTCTGTCCCATAGGGTTCAAATGAACTGTTTGATCAAAGTGACGCTACCACTTTTTCTCTGAATGGAATTCTTCTTGCTAATCCAACTCTCCAAACATCCCACGTTTCATCACCACACACCTGTTGCCTAACAGAGGTCTGAGCCACAGCTCTCTGGGCATTCGGCCTCTTTGTGGACAGAGGAGCAGGCCAAGCCCTGGACATAACAAACTGCTGACTAAACACGATCTTTGTTGTGGGGTGGGTGCATGTGAAATCACGTCATCCCCCGGGGCTGTGTGGGATCTAGGGCAGGCTCAACTGCTTTGTGTGTCTCAGGCCAGAGCACCCTGCACACGCGTCCAGGATCATCCTGCCATGTCACCTCTATTGTCCAAAGGTCTGGACACACTAGCCTAGCATTCTCACACCATGAGGTACTGTGGGAGAAACATTCCCTTCCCACTTGTCATTGGCTAGAGGTTTACGGAGGGAGCCGAGATCCAGGAGAAAACCATAATAACCAAATCATAACTGTTTATTAAACCAACGCACTGTACATACCACCCAGTGTTAGGATGACGTCTTTAATTTCTTTACAAGCCACACAACCATTTTAGTGTCCCAAAAAATCCTTGCCTTACACAAATGCATTTAGCAAATGGCTCACAACCATGCATAAATATACCAAACTCCACACTTTGAGGTTACTTCGGCACGGTCAATCAAAACCTAAATGGAATGAGGCCATACAGACTGATTTTGTGGTGACCAAAGATTTAATGAGTATTATATGTCCTCAATCATTGTGGAGCGTTTTACTGTCGATAGCCTCACTCCTGCCATCTTCGTCCACTCTTACTCTCTTCCTCCTGTCATATTCTTTTCTGTCTGATCTCAGTATAACTACAGTTTCCATTCAAGAAACTGAAGAGACACTAACCCGCATATTAGATCTTAACAGAGTTCATTCAATGACGCAGAACATGGAGACCACAGTCGGCGTGTCCCATTAGTGGTGGCCAGGAATTTAATAAGTGGGACCATAATGTCTGGCATAGGTTCCTCCTGATGCAACCCTGAGCGCTCCACACGCAACAGTACCTAGATAGATCTTCAGAGAAAAAGAAAAATGGCCACATCCCTTGCAGTCAGACATAGTCGCAACACTCTCCTGACACCAATCTTTTCCACATGGATGGTCTATCGGTGTCCTATTTTCCTGAATCTGTTATTTCCATAATCCGGCGGGTGCCATAGCCTGGGGTTAATAGATGAGCCTGAGTGTGTGAGATGGCAGGGCTTTGTAGCCCCTAACGAACAGTGTGCGGTCTGATGAATGACATTTGGGCTGCAACCACGTCACTTCTTCCATTAGCAAAGCCTGTCCCAACTCTGCCGTATTGAACCATGGCTTTCAGCTATTAGCCTGATGCATGACACAGTCAATTCCAGTTACGCTTTAATAAGTGAATATTTATCTTAGCCCTCTCTCAAAGAAAAAAAAGGAAAGTACAAGAAGAAAACTGGGGACAGAAGTCCCAGAATTGTTCTCATCTCTCCTCATGTGTCCATAGATGTACCTGCATTGTAGCTTAGCTTTCTTGATCTTTTTCATCTTTGCCTGTGAGTGCCTTTCGACTCAAGTTAGGCATAGCAATCAACATCTTATGTAAGGTACAAATCTAACATTCAAGTGCTTATACCAGAGGAGATTCCTTATTATTGTAACCAATGGTCTCAACAATCAGTTTACTGACATTCAGGTGAAGTGTCTGTCCATTAAGAGATGTGTAATATGGGCAGTTTTCAATAACACAGATCTTGATGAAAGAATTAGGCACATTTAGGGAACTGGGAGTGGGAGATTTGGTGCAGCTTAATTGAACTGAAGGGGACTGTTGGGCCCTGGCAGTTTTATGGGCTCGTCAGAGTGCCAATCTTGTTTTAGAATGGTTTCAATCTTGACATGAAACCATTAGTATGTGAACTGGATAATATGTACAGTGAAATACTACATGATGTACTTTACAACCACTGTCATGGGAAAATGTAACACAGACAGAGAGTGCAGTCCAGAAAAGTACAGTTCAGTATGGCCAGTGATTTTCCGATATTGTACTATGAAAACAAATTCCATATTTATATAAGAATCAGGAGATATCAGTGTTCATCTGTGTGAGTGTGTGTGTTTTATGGAGAAAGAGAGAGGCGGTGATCTGTATGACCAAGTAGAGTTGAGTGCCACTCTGACAGGCTATTAGTCTTGAGGCTTTAGCCACTCAACCCCTATCACTGTAGTAATCCATACCCTCACAAGGCTACTCCACACATTTCAATACATCCACTGTACACAGACACATTAGCACATATGCACCTCAGACCCAATAGAAAATATCACTCCACATGACATGACATTCGACTTACAGCAAGGTCGATCGAGGCTGTCAGGTTCAAATATAAGTGAATGTTTTAAGAGATCAGAGCAAATAGCAATCACTGTATATCAGAGCGTCAACCATCACCTCTTTAGCTTAAAACACACCCCCAGTTCACCTCAATTTTCAGACCGTCAAGGTGAGACATATAATCAAGCACCTTTTTTTGACAAATATCCAAATATTCACGAGAAGCAGTGAAAGCTATTTAAAGAGAAATGATCACAGGATGTTGTGGAACCCTCAGACTTTCTTGGAAACTGAGAACCAATCATTTTCTTCATAGAGACACAGGGGACTAGTTTGGAGTTAATTGCACTGAATCCAATTTTTTAATTAAAATGAACATCGTGATGATCTGGCTGGATTGGGATTTGCTATTGCTATTTCTTTCCCTCTATTCGTCTCATTTTCTCGCCCCTGCAGGACAGCTTGAAAGAGTCCTGTTGTTTTATTTTAATTGGGACGGTGATGTAATTGGCCTACTCCATGCTGGTCTGTTCAATTTTGATCCTGGCATGTGTGCATGTGCTGTGCGTGTGTGTGTGTGTGTGTGTTCATACAGAGATGTAGCATGCTGGATATCTTCAAAAATAAGAGTCAGAGACAGATTAAAAACACACTGTGCTTAACTATACAGGCACATAAGTAACACAACACAACATTAGTGTGGAAATGAGTGTTCATTCAACCGCAAGAAAACAACACCCAGAGTTAATCTCTCAAGATAAAAGTCCATGTGAAATATTCATCTACTTATTTTAAACATTGGTTTCTCACATGATACAAAACAAAATTTTGTTTTTTGTTATTTTACATTACATTTTACAAGAAATGACAGTTCCCCAAAAGTGAAGCATTTTGTTGACACCTGAAGGCTGGCTGCAGCATGCCTTTTCCATGATTATGGATGGGAGGTGTAACAGAGGGATCTCACATCGCCAGATTGTGATACAGGTAAAAGGGACTTAAATGTTGATAATTATAAAACAGAAGAGCATTTCTATGCAAATGCATTGATGGGAACACAAAGCTAAGGGCTGTGGCTGGGTGTCAGGCAGAAATGAAAACACAACCTTCAACTGAAATCTCAAAAACGCTTTGAAAAATCGATTCTTCATGCGTTGGCCCGAGGTGCGCACCTTGCAGAGGTGGCACGGGGATAAATATTCATGTATTTTTGCCCCTGCAAATGACTGCTTTAAAGAAGCAGAGGTCAGAGAAGAGGTCGGGAGCTCTAAGAACAGAACCAACAGCCCACTCATTTCACTGCCGCTTCTTTCTCTCTTCACTTATATAAAGTGTGGGGGAGATGTAACCGCGGCAATGTGACATTTATCGGTCCACCCTCTCAGTGACTATCCCTTGATTTGTAAAATCTGTGCAGGCAGAGATAGCGTAGCTTTGAGCACAGACTCCCACCACTCTAATAATATCTCTATAATTAGCATATGCTTTGATTATAAAGGTCACTAACTCGGCCTAACGGAACATCATATGAAGTGTACCAGGGGAGGCTTGTTTAACAGTCTATTTCCATCCCCTTTAATCTGCATTCAACTATTTAACATGCCGTATTTGCCTATGTCGAGTCAGTGAATGTGCTTCCAGACACGCTGCAAACCCAGGGGAGAAGCTGCTCTACAAGAGTCTTTACACCTTTTCGACATGTAACTTAGAAGAGGTTTGAGTCTCAGAAAATTTTGCAGCCAGTTCCTTTTTCAGTTTATTTTAGTTTAGGAACATACCAGTAGTATCTGAAATAAAAGTTGTCTAATTGCTTTTCCATTGGCTTTCCCTATTAATTGCACGTGTGTGTGTGTGTCTATATGTGGGAAAAGATTTTTAATTTTTTTTCATCCCAAGCTTATGCAGCAAAGATCAAACATGGCAGGATGAGGCAGTGTGAATAAAGCCTGTGCTGTTTAGATCACCAAAGTAAGTCTTACTGCTGTCAACACATGCACAGCACAGTCTGCCTATAGATGGTGCTCTGCCTGAGCTGGTGGGGCTATTTTAAGTCTTCCCTGGCAAATACACTAACAAACAGAGAGGGGGAGACCTCATGGGAAACCATTGTAAACAAGTGGGTATGATGCACCGAGTACAATCCCACTTTTTGTTTTATAGAAGATATGCTCCTTTCATCTGAGACAAACAAGTGGATAAACCAACGCCCACACTCACACACCCAGTGTTAATTACCACATTCATTTACAATGTTTAATCTGAGAGAGAACTGAAAATACAACAAACAAACAAAAGGCACACCAGGATTCTCCTGTTGTTTTGTTTGTTTGTATAGTGCAACATTTAGTACTGAATTCCTATCTGTGGAAAACTGGTCTACACAACTATGTCCTGGTTTTGCCCCCCCCCCTATCAGTTCTGCCGGAGATATTTCCGGCTTAATGATCTAGGTTGTATACAATAAAAGAATGTGGTAAAATATCTGGGTTACTTACATATCTGCAAAATTAACAGAGTGAATAAAACTTTTTCTTAGTTTCAGTTTTATACTGGTTTTAGGTCAAGTAAAACAGATGCCCGGCAGCTGATCAAACATTTAGACGTCTGTCCCGGTCAGCGGTCCTTCTGAGATTTTAAGAAAAAAGTCACTCAATTATTTCTCTCATCAAAAAAAACACCATCACTGGGGCGCAGCACTGTGGCTCAACACAGGGACATCGAGCACACGGCCGGAATTACGGTCAAATTTAAATGCAGCAAGTGCTGTTTTCACATCTTCTATAAGGTCCCACCTACAAGCACAGTCAAGCCCGGTCACCCGAGCTCGCTCCATTTATTATCAAAGCACACAGCACATTTGAACCTGAGGGAAATATGATGCTTGACAGCTCCTGTGTCTAGCCAGAAAAAAAGAAGCTGAAGTTTCACAATTATTGGTGACCAGGCAAAAAGCTAAATAAATAAATAAATCAGGATCTCTGCTACGTATCAACACGCAACCCTACACCTGCTAGATGTTATGGATCGCTCTGCGGTTGTGGTCAGCAAGGTACAGCTAAAGGCATGAGAGAGTCTGACCATCACGACAATAATATTCATTTAGAATAAGATGGATGTAAAGTGTTCAGATAATCAATGGAGAAAAATTAATTCAGAAATCTCTAGAAGTATGAGGGATTTTAATTCATTCTTATAAATTTAATATTTCAGCTTCTTTTTTATTTTTGCTTTTGAAAAATCATTTTTACTATATAATAGTGAAAATTTAAAACTCAGTGACGTAGCTTTTAATTTCTGATAAAAATCCCCTTCATATAGGTCTATACATACTGGACCTATAAATAATTAAAGTCACAATAAATAAAATGTATTTATTTTAATTGCATGTTGGACATTAGGTTAGATGCTTCATGGGAAAAAATTGGCCTTTCGTTTGTTTTAGCTGAGACTTGAGATTAAACTCAAAGATGTGGCAGCTGCATTTGAGTCCTACACGCTGTTACAAAACAAAGCCATGTGATAAAAGGTGTTTTTACGGCTGCGATGACAAGGCCACGGACACACAGGTTTATCGTCTCTTCTCAGGCTTTGATCAAAGGTTCAGAGAGAGCAGCCTCCACATCTGCAGGGAAGTCCCCTGTACCCGACACAAAGAAACAGGAAGGAGGAAAAGAAGAGCAGAGGACGACTCGCACACAAATGACACAACATTTCAATCAAACTGCCAGTAACTTGCCACATCCTCAACAAAAGTAAACAGGGCAGTGGGACAAAAATAGCCCAGAACGTGACTCTTTGTTTTCAGTGATCACTCAAACAAAAGTGGATATATTCGGACAGTGATCTTTAACAGGAGGGTTATGAGGTTAAAACTTCAATGTCCAGTTTTTTTTCACATAAATTCTTCACATAAACACTAAAACCTGACCAGCAAATTGCCCTTAATATGCATCTTAAGAACTTTAAATTATTTACTGGGAAAATTAGTTACAATTTTTGAAAATACGATATCCATTATAAACTTGTTTTTTACGGAGCTGCTGTAAATGTGTGTTTCCCCCATGGGGGAGTAATAAAAACGTTCTATTCTATTCTAAACATCTTTTTTTTTAAATTAAATAAAGAAGGAAATCCTTGATCTGTCCCCTGATCCAGATTTGCACCTAAATGTAATGAATTCATCTTTGACCTGCACCACATTCTTCCAGCAGCTACAATCCAGTGATGTTTGGTTAGTGCTGCTTAATAACAGGCAAAATACCTGCAGGAATTAACCACTCCAGAAGACAAAGAAATACAATTTTCACCACTGTTATGAAATTGTCCTCTTTTCCCGATAAACAGAAAAACAGAATGAAACAGCACAGAGAGAAAGAACTGCACCTAGATATTTAGAGATAATCAAAATAAGAAGTATTCATTAAACCAAATGTCATGTGACATTTGATTCACCTCATCGTGGAGGAGAAGCTGCGAAACCTCTGGTGTGCGTTTTAACCTCTTCATTAGAGGGACGAGAGCGTGTTCTCCCATAACACATAGGGTTTCATTTTCACACTGAGCCCCCCCCCTCCTGTGTTAGTTCAGACAGGGAGAAGAGAATCTTTGACACATCTGACAACCACACTCCGGATTTAACAGATATTAGAGATGACCTCCAGCCTGTCTTCCTCAATACCACACACATTTCCTCATTCATTTTTTTTTTGTAGGAAGAAAAAAAAAGGGGGGAACATTCTCCTCCCCCTTTTATGCAGCTCTCCCTCTTGTTCACCCACACTTGAATAGCAATTAAATCAATTCTCCGTCGTTTCTCCCCCCTCATTGGCTCTTCTGAGGACTTTTGTGTTACTGGGTATGAGGTGTGTGTGTGTGTGTGTGTGTGGGTGCGGGGTTGACACATCTAATCTAGACCAGTTTGGTATCTTGTGGGAGACTTATGAAATGAGAGGAAGGGGGATCTTTATCAGTGTGGAATTAGTGCTTCTCCGAGCATCATCCAGGAAGTGTATGGTGTGACTCCATTATAAAGACGCAGCCTTCAAAGGGGCCAGCGCAGCCAGAGGACACCTTGGGAGGAAAGAGAGGACCAGGCTGAGGAGCAGGATGGAACCTTGCTGAAGCAGCACTCTGCACACAGAGATCACAATCAGGCCTTTGCACAGGGCCTGAACAATTGCCTCCCAAATAAAGGTCATTTTTACATCACTCACACACTCGCACGGGAGGAAATGTGGATTGGAGATATTCTAAAAATAAACTGAAATTGGAATGTGGCAAGTTCTAGCAATTCACTTGTGAGCAGAGACTATGGGACAGGACTCAGAGAACATGGATCAAGCTGAGCAGTAACTATCAGTGTCGCACGTTGATAATAATATCAGACATATACGGTATTTAAGTGTACATTTGTAAAGATATTGCTGTTTTATTTACCACCACCATCTCACTGGAGTGGTCCTAGAGACATACATACGGTACATGTATACGTTCTTCACTGTACACAGTAGATGAATTGAAATTAGGCTACACACAGAGACCGCTCAGGCATACAAGGACCCTGCAACTTCACCAAGAGATCGACTGGGTGTTTTATAAAATTCATAATTCAGGTTTAATGTCTGGAATTCATGGGAGGGTGCAGCAGAATTGGTCGTTTCATTTGATGTAGTTTTTCAGCAGACCTCACATTTGTTTGACCTCCAGAACCTCACCCTTTTAGCCAGTGCTTTGGTGTCTGCTCCTATTTCAAGGCTGACAGTAAACCAATGGGTTTTATGTATAATGTTCCTTTGACAGAAACATCAGCAGTCTAACACATTTCCACCATTAGTGGTGCATTATCCTGATGCTTTCACAGCCACCAAACTCTGTGTGTATTGCTGAACAATTTACCAGGTTCACACCAGGGGCCGAGAGTCTATTGAAGTGGGCCTAGAGGGCCTCTAAAGTTACAGAGGACTGGCATTGTGGTTTAAATGATCTGGCCCTGCGGAAATGTAGAATTTTACTCATGGCAGTAATTGTACCTCACAGCTGGAATGAGAGCAGACAGAGAAGAGTGCATAACATTAAAGAAGACAAGAAGGAGGAACATTATATGGTTGTTCAGGGTGACAAAGGGGCTAATGATAAAAAGTAATAGATATACTGTATGTATGGATCTATCTTTTTGTTTCTGGAAGAAAAAAAATATTTGGTTTAAATCCTGTTTCTAGCTTCAGGGCAAGTGGTAATAACGAAAGTAGACTCAATATGTCAATGAAGTGCAGTTCAAAGAAATAGTGCATGTTCGTAAAATTATAATAATTCACACTTGCAGTGTACATTGAAGTGCTGTGATCCCAGTACACACAACCAAGCTCTATAGTAGACAGTAGTGTAGTTCTATGGATGGTACAAAAAAAGTGAGTGAAGCTGCAGTTAAGTGCCTCACTCACACTCAGTTCATACATCACAGACCAGTGAAACAAGGTGTGGATGTTTTAGTTTTTAAAATCATTAAACTAGAAGTCAGATCACCTTCTTTAACCCTAAAACTTTGTGATAACGTCCTGAACACAAGCTGCAGTGGGGGGACATAAATGTAGACATCTCCACTGATTGGCCGCCCATTCTGCGGAAAATCAACCTAACCACCTAATTACACATTTGTTTGTCAAAAAGCAGTGGATGTAAACACATGGTGTGGACTACAGCCCTCATGTGTAATTCATGCCAAGGCGAATGCAGTGACCGACCGGGCTGAGGTTCTCTTTCATATTCTAATCAACTGCAAAGCATACGTCAGCTCCAAAAGCGTCCCACAGCCCAGAAGGTGTACGTCTGCGTGTAAGAGGAGGGAGTTTAAGGAGTTTTCGTGAGGGAGGAAACCGGGAGGATCAACATCATGGCCTCAGTTTAACTAAACTCTCCTTGCGTGTATTCAGATCGGTGGACTAAGGGTGGCGCTCTCAATGCATTACATCTGATGATGTTATGAAGATGGAAACAGTAAAATAAAGTTAAGAGCAGAGAGGAAATTAAAAGAACCATCAAACAAATGTATTTCAGGGATCGGGCCAGAGGAGAGCATTTCAAAAATCAATGCAAAAGTTTTGAGTAATGCTCTCATGTATCATTGCCATGGTTTTATTACAGTTTTACTGTAAGGTAGAACTTTGATGCGGCTTAATTTCTTGATTTGTGATGAGCTTTCATTATTACAGTCTGATAAGATTTCTTAGAATCCATTCAATAGATGAACATGTATAAGAGAGGAGAATATAAGATGCTGTCTCAGCAATTCTGTCCATTCAGGGTAGAAATGGAGACATTTCAGAATTTAACTGATTATGACCACAGGAAACCAATATTTATGAGAGCAGTATATCTATATGTATAATTTCAACAATTGAGAATGAAATATTGTCCCTCCTCACTGTGCTGTCTTTAACCTTAAAGTGCTACGACTGTGGGAACGGCCGAGACGATGTATGCCTCCTCTCATTCAAAGGGATAATGGCAACTCACTGTAATAGTGGCAATAAAAGTCTGGCTGTGTCTTCAGAAGGATGAGAGAGACACTGAGGGAGGGAACGAGTGTGTGAAGACAGATGATTCACTATCAATACTGCAACAAGATGAGCGAGTGTGTTTATTGACGGAGAATGGAGAATTTCTTTTTTCTCTGCAGAGGCCATATGACCCCCCCCCCCACCCCACCCCCCACCCATTGCATCCGAGCAGGAGCAACGCAAGTTTGCATTCACTGCCGTATAAAGGAAAGACATTAAAAGATCTCTACACAAAGGCACATGTATAGATATGCATGCACGTGTGTGTGTATACACACAAACTGACAAACACAATTTCCATATTTACTGTTGGGTGAGAAAAGGAAGAGGAGGGGAGGGCAAAAAAAAACCCCTCATAAATAAATGACAATGCACAGCTTGCCCTGGAAATAGAAGCATAATTTTGTGTTTGTATTATATTCAGGCGGGTAAAATTTAATCTCCCTTTTAATACCCTCTATTGTATAAACAGGAGAGAGGTTGCCGAAATATAAACATTAGGAATGTAACCTTATGAAAATCGATTTGGCATTGAAAAATATTATCTCTGCCTAGTTGTTTATTAATGCAACTTCGGGCATGTGGCCACTATCAATGAGACAATCCCACTATTTTATTTCTATGTCGTACAGAAGACAATCTGGAAGGAAAGGCTTTGGCAAAATGTACAATAAAGTTCACTCAGATAAATTGAGCACCAGGTAGCACGGGCAGTATTGTTCTGAATAAGACCACAATGCAAATGTAGGAGTAAAACACCTTATCTCAACAAAACAGTTGCAATATCTTTACTATTACAGTGGGAAAAAATGGTGCACATTGATTAAATGACAGGATTTAATGTATGATTTGTATTTGTTTGATTAGTGATGTGGTTTAAAGTTATTGATATTTGACTCAATGGGACCAAACAGCTTGGATTATGATTTAAAGCTTTATAAATTATACCACAAATTTGAAGTGACACTAGAGATACAGTGAGCTATTTTTTCCCCCTTGTTTTGGCCCAAACTCAGGAGCTCCAGTGAGGCCTGGGCTAAGAATTAGATCTGATCTGCTGTTATATCATACTGTAAATGGTTGAGCCACAGAAACCAAACAATTCTGCCAGCAGACTAATCACTTGGGCTGGTAAACCAATCCTACACGGACATGCACCGCAAGTATGAAAGTGTGTCGGCAGCCCCGATTATTTATTCATTTTGTTTGATTCAGGATGATGTTGCTCCCTTGGATTACCGTTTTTCCTATCTGGCAGGAGCGCTGGCACAATGCCCTCTGTTTAAGATATCAAAGATTTGCGGCATCTCGTTGCCTTGTGTTGGCTCGCCTGGGGAGTTTCACTAAACATGAAATGGATAAAGCCACAATGATGTACTGTCGAGAAAGGAAAAAAACGGTAGAGAGAGAGAGAGAGAGAAAGAGGGACGGCAAGAGGGGAGGAGGGATTGAAAAATGAAAAGATGTAATGGGGTTCTACTGTTTCAGGGAGAGACATGCTTCTGGAGGCTGCTGCCTTTTCCAGGGATGCTTGATGGTCTCAGGAGAGCCAGCCTGTCGGAACTACGGCTTTAAAACACCACTGGAGAGGACTGATTGGGACTGTGTGTTTCTGTAATCTGTGTATATTAGATACGGCAAATTAATTTTCCAGCTCCGGTTTCATCACACCGTTATGAGGGGAAACACAAACAGAGCAGTTAAATTTAATAAAACACATGCCATTAATTATGTACAGGCCTTTTTTGGAATCCATTTCCCTTTAAAGTTCAACTCAACAAAGGATATGTAAACACTGAGTGGAAAAGTAAAGTAGTACAAGTTAGATTTATTTATTTATACAGCTCAAAATCACAAATATCTACCATTGGTTAAAATGCTGTGAAATAGTGTGATTGATCCTTTTCTACAGGAAACTAAAATCTCACCAGGGAACAAATCTACAATGTGAACTGTGTCGCATCTTTCAGACTGAGATGTTCATGTAAACATCCACCTCGTTAAATTAAATATTCATTTTCTAATTATGTTTTGTTGTCTTTCACTGTCAACAAATGTTCTTTGTTTGATCATTTAATCAAATTGCGAAAAAAAAGAGAAAGAACTGCGAAAGGGCTGCACGACTTCAGGTGTTTGCAGATTCTCTCACTAAACGCACGGCAACACAGACGTCACTTTCATTCGCGGAAAATCCATTAAAAATTCAGTAGAAAGCAACGTAGTGGAAGTGTTGAGAATATGTTCTGTTCAAGCTATTTACTGCTTGGCCGCCAAAACAAACCTTTGTTTGTCCCTTCAAAGGGGATAACTCGACACCATTCTGACATGATCCTTCAGTAGACTTGCTGCTGTGTGGTACAGCTGGTTCCTCTGACACGCAGCACAAATCGGATCTTCACTATCTGACCATTCAACTCCATACTGCATATTGAGCTATGTATCTGTTGCTCTTATTTGGAGGAGCATCAACATAAAGCCATCTGTGTCAAGGTGCTCTTTTCTGACCAACACTCTGATTACAACACAAACAAGATCTGTATCCCCCAAAACGGAACCAATATAAAATCCCCTCCGCATAATGGGCTGGGATAACAGGAGGAGACACCGGGGCTGATAGCGCACCAGGTTTCTTGTTTCCTATCTAAATCGGCATAAAGCCTCTTGCCTTCAGATAGATTACCTGTCGGTGCATTAAGTACAACTTAGACCGCATCTGAAGCCACGAGAGACACCAGCTTGCTCTTTCTGAGGTGCTTTAACCATGGCCTCTTCAAAACCACAGGGCTATTACATCTGCCGTTAAAAGCTTTGAGGGGGACGTCCAGTCAAAGTCAGAGCTTAGTGGGAGCTCGTAGCAAGGTGACTAGACTCATCCGTTTTATTTCAGCTCACAACTGTTTCTGATGGAACTGAGGTTACTGTTCCCGTCTCTGCACCACCTGCACTGACTGCTGCAAGAGCAGCTACTTTCCATCACTCTCAGCGTCTTTGACCTAAAGACAGTGAGCCAGACGGATGAGGGAGCGAGACGACCTGAAGACTGGGGGAATGAATTAGAAAGTCTGCTTCATGCTTTAGAGGCCAGGCAGAGAATCAAATATACAGGAGGCGCATTTGATCAATGGCCTCGATTGAGAGGCAATGGATTTCGCATTATAACCACCCTGTTCATTATTGGCTGAGTTAGCGTCCACTCACTAACGCCCCCTCTGTCCTTTCCTGTTGAGGACTGGTGATCAATTTGGAGGGATGCGTTCACATGCACACTCATGTCACACGTAGAGACTCCTATTTCCTGGAATTCCACCTTAAATATGAATATAAGCACTACTTGCCTAGTTTTATCATGAGCGTCCTGTTCCGGCTGAGACTATCCCACTCTTAAGTGAGCAGCCCAACTTAATACTTAACCCTAATTCTAAACCTAAATCTAAAAAGTCCTCAAACAGCCCCTTGAAAATAGTTAAATGTCCACTTTCCCATAATGTCCTCAGTCCTTAAGAACTATGCACTAACTGGTCCTCACAAAGATAAAGTACACACACACACACACACACACACACACACACACACACGGCCCATCACTCCAGAAGCTGAAGAGGTAGTGAGGGCTGGAGAGATCTGAGCCAAAAGAAAATCACTCTGCTTACATGAACAATAGCTCAATTACAGAGGCCTGTGCATGTTATGAGATTGGTTTTCTTATGCTAATCTGTACACTTAACTAAATGCTCCTCAGTAAGGGGTTTGTGCACTCCCAAGTTAGCTCACCATTTCATTATGTAGTCACGTGTAAGCAGCACTTCGCATTGACTGCCTTTGTAAATCAAGTCCATGGAAGGAGGGATAAAAGTGCCTCGCTGATATGTAAGTGGATTTCGGGGGTCGTTCTCCTATCCTTGTATTGATAAAAGCTTGATTAATCAATCTCTTGCCATTGATGGCCACAATGCAGCCATGTGATATTTTATATGTGTGTGTGTGTGTGTGTGTGTGTGTGTGTATGAGGGTGTCCTATTAGTTATTTGTTTCACGTCTTTATGTATGTGTGGACAAACTGTCATCCAGCAGTTTTAATATCTAAATTCTCTTCCATTATCTCCTCTTCAACCTTTTCCTCCATTTCACACACATATATAATTTCAGCGCTTAGACCAAGTTTTCCTATGTCTCAGCTTCTGTGCATCCTCTCATCTCACATCACGACTGACTGATCATCACTATGATCAACACAATGAAGTGCTCATGCTGGCTATCGTGACCGTCCCTGGACTTTGACCTGAGGATGTGATACGTGAGAGAATTTACAAGCAACATAAGTAAAAAAGTAAACAACATACGATTGATCCCAGATGTGTAAGAAAACATGAGATTAATGCTTTTTTAACAATTACGGAAAATATGATTTACTTTATTTTTAATAACAAATTTCAGTTATTAAATTTAGTCCATATTATCCAGCAGTGCCTCTGCAGGCTGAGAGGTTATGCAGATGCCTTGACTTTGCATAACCTGCCTGAATTTTGCCATGTGGCAAACAGCCTTAAAAATGGCAGTTGAATGAATAATGAAGCGCAATAAAATGCTAATTCACTATGAGTGTCAGGAAAGTTATTATTCCCCGGTTTTGCTTATTTTTTGGGCACGTGACCCACAGCAAAGCAGGAGAGCATTTCTTACTCTGGAGTTCAGAGTGTGTCACAGAGTGCGAGTCCTCATTGTCCCAGAAAAAATGATGATCATCTTCAAAGGTACAAGGAATTTGATCAAATTTCAAAGAAACATGGTGCGAGTTTCCATTTGTTGTCACTTATGATTTGTAGATTAATTGGAGACATCTCCGTACCTCATTTTAGTTGAAAAACCACCTGGGACTGAAGTGAAGATCTAATAAAATAGTCTGTCTAAACAACGTGTGACATGCACTGTATGTGACCTTTTGTATATGAAAGCATATACTATATATACCATAATTATGTTTCTAATATTGCTGAGATTGATTTAAGACAATTCGATAGAAAAATTCAAAATTGGCAAAAGCTGTTTTTCAACCATATTGTTAAAATATTTTCTAATTTCTCAATAGTCGAGCAGGGGCTTGCAGCAACCCCCCCACACACATCCCCATTACCCTCAGCAAATCGCCAATACAGAAAAAGGGATTAACTGAGCATACATTTAGGCCTATGGAAAAATGGACATGTCCACAGATTTATTGGCATTTACTATGGTTGTTCTTGTTTTAAGTATAACCCCCTCTAAACTGCATCATTGAATAGGCTTTTGCCCTGCCTCACACAAACCATTAGTGGGAGAATTTATGCATTTAATATATTAGAATAGAAAATGAATTTAAAAAGAAAACGCCACGAGGGAACACATTATCTTTCCTGTCGGCAGTTTTCTGGTTCAACATTTGGCAGCCTCGTCAGTAAATGAAAGAATTATTTCAATTATTGTATGGCACTAAATTATAGTTTGTGGAGAAAGTGGTGACAGGTCTGCAGAGCTATAACACTTCCCCTGCCTCTGGCTTCTCTGTCAGTTTTAATGAAGAAACCTCTCCATACTACACAGTCTGAGAGAGACAGAGAGAGGGAGGTTTTGTTCACTGGTTCTCAAATTTGTCGCAATGACTGTGAATCGGTACTTAAAAAAAAAAAAAAAGAAAGAAAGAACACCACCATTCAAGGTCAACAGTAACTGCTCGGGCTTCAAACGTCCCAAATTCTAGAGATTAAAATTGGAAAAGAATCAAACGAATGTTCTCAGCAGCAACAAAATGACTGAATCTGTTTCCTTCTGTTCAACTTACTTACAGCATGTTATTCCATTAATAGCCCCAGTGTCTTACTCGATGGTTTGCCACAGGGTTCGGAGCTCAAGCCCAACTTGCTCTTGCGGATATTCCCTCAACAAGCATTAGGGAATGTCACGTGTGGAAATATATTGCGATTGTACTGCTAAGAAAAACACCTCGGGGCAGGTGTATCCTCCTTATGCTCGCATTAGCTCCCTGCTAGCTGCCCCGTCCTTCTGCGCATTGTGTCCTCTATTAATAGAGAATAAAAGACTGGGCATGTATAAACCGGTATTGCCCATCCGCCATTGTAAATGGCATCTCATCCATACAGATATGCCTGATCCCTGCAGCATTTAACCAAATTAAATACCACCTTCATTACCAAGCCAACACCTATCGGAGGCATACAAAATACCCCCAGCCCCAAGGACAAACTGCTAAATAGGCTGGCAGAGCTTAAAATAAGTCCGCAAGCCCCAACGACGAGCCTTCATTTGTATGTTCCTAATGTGCCAGCTTCACTCACTGTACATGGCCCGCTACTCCGAACACATGGTGAGTAATTGCTAACACTCGACCTCCACACTGCACTTAATCAACATGGTAACACCATGGGGATAAATTCATGAACAATACAGCCAGAATAATTCATATATTGGTCAACAGGACTAATGTGCAAAGTGGTGTGAAGCGTCAAGGTGTCACATGATTCAGAGCCAAGGTTACTGTGCGTTACCTGTGAGAAATACCAATGTAGGCATGTTCGGAAAAAGGATTTCATAATGCACAGGATTTTCTTAGTTCATATAATTATATAAAGTATAATAATAACAACCCCCCCAAAAAGCAATAAATATAAAATGCTATTTCCAAGCAAACATAGCCTCCTCTTCAGTCTTATAGCTCCATTTTTAATTAATCTATAGATCCTAGTTGCCATAATCTATTTGACCTTTTCAATATAGGACCCAGCTATTTGTCATTTTAAAAAATCCCTTCAGGATTGTCTCCAATGACAAAAGGATGAACTGGGTGCGTGTTTCTAGGTTCAGAACACCGTGTTCATCATTGTACAGTTGGCCCATTTGTCTCCATTCTCACCTTTGACCCACAGGCAAATGGTGATAAAAGCACCCTTCATTGCATTCGACAATAAAAGCAATAGGCAGCTCTTGAGTCAAGCAGCACAGTAAACAAACATAAATAAAAGAGAGTGAGAATCAATGAAAGAGGAAGCATAGAGAAGCAGCACACAGAGCTTAGCGGCAGATACCCCAACGATCGGGTATTGCCACCAGTACAAAAAGGAAATAGTTGAATAGAAAACAGAAACACACTTTTCTAGAATTATGAAATCGTTTTTTCCTGTTGTGCAGAGTTGAAAATTAAATATATTTACGCGACCTCTCAGGCTGTTGGTCCCTTCACATCACACAAGATTAGGAAATTACTACGGATCCTGCATTTGTCATTTTAAGTAAATGCTGCCAATAATGAATACCCACCGATAACTTTATAGTTGTAGATAAAGATTCAAGGGTCTGGTATCAGCTCCCCGGTGCATATTTTTATGTTGAGCATTTTGTAAGCTCAGACATTAATTCATTGCTCTAAGTTGGCAAAGATCCATACAGCGCAGTTAATGACGGCACATAAAGAACGCACATCTGAAACTCTACTTTAGAAAGACCCAGAAACATGTATTTTAACTAAGAATACTATCTTATCTTATCTCTCCTCTGTCGCTGTTGGAATGTGACATAGATTTTCAACAAATTAATCTGTTTCTGTTGATATTTACATAGAAAGAACAAGAGGGTATACAGTGTCTGTATTCAGGAAGAATCATTCATCTACACAGCCATGGGCTGGACTGAAGAAGGATTCACTGGTTGCATGTAGTTTGTGTTAATTTAGAGTCTGTGAATGACTGTGAAGACACTTCTCGTCCACACAGCTTTATGATTCTGAACATTATCTGCATTACATTCAGTTAGCTTTAACATCCCCATAACTCTGCACTGCTGCATTATTCACACTTTTCAAGGCATTTGGTTTGTATTGGATGTCTTTACAACTTCTGACATGGAAAATAAAAACAATCGAGCTTGACCTTCCTCTTCTATCATCTTCCCTTTCCTCTCCTCTGAGCATCCACCCTATAACGGATTAGCTCAGAGGAAGACCCATTTCCTCCCCGAGGCTGCTAAAATATTAATCAAAACACAGAGGAGTGTGCAGCGGCTCCCAAGATGCATGTCTTCTAATGGTAATACATGGGGAAGGCAGGGAGGGAGGAGTGCTGCCTGTAATAGCCTCACAGAGGGGGAGGAGAGGAGGAGGGCCAGAGGTGACAGGGGTTTTCACAAGGGACAAAGAGAATGAGAGAGCGAGGGATAGATAGGCAGGAAGAGAGGTGGAGCGGAGACATGAGGTGTGCAGAGAATCGACAGAGAGACTGCACCGAGGCAGCGAGCTTCAGAGAGATCCAGCAGGATCAAAGAAGTATCATTGCCTCTCACTACCCATTTTGTGCACTTACAAGGGGTGAAGATAGCCTTGTGTAAAACTTTCAACTATGAATAATAGATCACAAAACATACAAATAGCCAATTTCGCTTGGTATTTTTTTCTTTGCTTATCTGCGGGGCCAAATATTTGTTCGCCAGCATGTATATGAGAGAGGAAAGAGATGTTACGGTTGTAATAAGTAATTTTATTTTCCCTCCTAAAGACAGAGCAGGCAGGTGGTCCGTACGAGCAGTCAGTGGCAGAGCAGTCATGTCTCCGGCACTGAGCGACTGCCAGTGGGGAAAATGATTGGAGTATCCATGTTGGCGACACGCTAATCATGAAACTAAGCGTTGTTGCAGTGAAGGGAGACTAAAAGGGTTAGTTCAGTTGATTCAAACACATTGACAGTTGTCATGTTCCATGGGTGAGTAAGGGAAGAACGTTAACTTGCTGCAAATTGTGAAATGAAAGCACACACACACACGACAGGCAGCTGAGTCGTACCACCAGAGAAACATTCTGACAGTTTAATGCTGACTGTTTCCAATACCTGGTCTGAAAAGAACAACAAGCGGGACTTTATGGGGAATGCAAGCCTGTATATCCTCATGGGTCATCTCCAACTAACCTGCAGACAGCTGTGACTGTGTTCCGCTACCTGGTAATTAGGCAGACGTGGCGCCCCCATGGGTTACACACTCGTCGCACGCTGCCACACTCCTCCCTCTTCATCCAACAGGCTCCCGGGAGACGTGGCCATTTTGTGAAAGGTCACACAAATCAGTGACCTCTGTCTACCTGACCATGTCGATAATGAGATGCAACTGAAGCTTCATTGTATTCAAATGAGACCGCGCGTGACAGCCATGTAGAAGAGACGCCCGGGAAGAAGCAGCAACTTTACTTCAGAGAATGAATACACAAGTAGAGGCCTCGTCATTCATAAAGAGAAGTTTCATCACAGGCAATCAGAAAGAGGGATGATATACTTTATTTTGCCCACTCATGCTCTTAATGTCTCCTGAAGACAGATGGGCAGGGGTTATTCTGGCCTGTCCCAGTCATGGGGCTTTGTCCATTGTGTTGCTTTGCTTAATGTAAACCGATAAAGCTGGCTAACCTTGTGGGCCCAATCAATGCTTATTTAGAATACCATTGATTAACAGTTCTGATTATTGATTATGTCATCCTGCTCAAGATATGCCAATGGCTCTGATAAGCGGTTACCCTGGAACAGAGAGGCCTGTCCACCAGGCCCCCGGACACACACAAACAATATGGGCCCTGCTCCCAAAATGGATTCACAGGCGTTCAGCGTCTTTCTCTGCATCTCTCCTGCACGCACAGAAACCCCCATATGTATTCACTCATTAACACACAAAGACTGAAGACAGTTCTACCCTCTGTTGACACGGGGTAATGTCTGCTCATCTAACACCTAAACATTGGAAATTAACACACCATCTGTTCCTGCGGCGTGCCTAGTGGCCTTCATTGGGAACATCCAACATGGCTTCATCAAGCTTTCCCCAAACTTTACCATGTGGATTCTGTTTTGTTGGCAATGGCGCATCAAAGATGCCCCTCAGCTGATCGTGCAACAACAAAATGACGAGTCAAATGTTACCTCTACTTCAGAGTAGTGGGAGTAGTTATCAAATCTGCTCTCTACATTAAAAAAAACTTTATGGATCTGAGCACATATTACATATTATTATTATTACAGTGTGACCTCTTTGACAATCCTGAGACACCGATGAGATAAAAACACACTGCTGGAGAGAGACCATACTTGATAAAAGACTCCTGGATTAATGATAAAAAATATTGGTTGTATTCAAAAGTAAGTAGCACATTTGGAGTATCTCCTTACCTGACATGTGTAAATTCTTATCTAAAAGTAACAAACGGCCTCAAATATATTACTCCACTTAAGAGACCCACAAATGCCCGATAAACAATGTACCCTCACGTTCATAGTGACATAAAAGTAAATTACTCCAACCATATGTAATATATTATAATAAATACTAATACTATAAAATAGTACACATGGGGAAAGAAAAGGTTCAAGATATTACCCATTCTCAGTAAATGCTTTCAAGCCTGTGGGGTCATTGTCCAGTGCTGTAAAGCCTGATGATAAAAGCGTTTACAGCTTTACCGTTATTAAAGTGAGAGTGAGTCAGTCAAAACGGTCAATAGCACAGTAACGATACCTAAAATTACCAGAGCTACCACTCGCACACCAGACTGTGGTGTCGGTGTGGAAAGATATAAACAAATTTAAAAAACAATAGAATATGTAGGCATGTATTGATTAAGTGTGTGGAATTTGATTGTGAATCTGCTTTAAAAAAAACAGAACAATGTGCTAATTAATAGACTATTTGATGTATTCCCAAGAGACACATCAGAGAACTGACACCACGCTCATTTCCGTATGATGCTAGCAACAGCCTGACTTCCTCCGGGACGGGGGAAAATGGCCAACAAATAACAAATCAAAACCAAACTTGTCAGTACAAATGCTCACTTGAGAAGAGAGTGAATATCTACATAACATGACAGAAACCATCTTAGACAAAAAAAACACTCATTCTCTACATTTTTTTCAATGTTGCAATTGCAGCCAACCACCAGGTGGTGATCAGGTCAATTTTGATTTTGAATTTTGTAAACTTTACACTTAACATGTCATCCATCTTTACTGTTGACAGTTCAAGCCGAGAAATTTTCAAGTCCAAATAAAATAATTTTAACCCAAACTAAAGAAGCTGCTGCTTGCCCCCGCTGATGAAGGGACCAGGGCGCTGCAGACCTCTGTTTTTTTGGAGGTGTGCTCCAACTGTGTTGTCTTATTGTTAGGTCAGCAGTGCAAGGCTAGCCCCTGTCATCCAGCCAGTGTTTAGCTCTGCACTTTGCATAAGGGGGCTCTTCCGTAATGAGCCGCTATGTATGGGTATCATGTGAGATATCTGAGCTAGCGCTTACTGTTCCATGGCCAAGGTCAAAGCCTGCCCACCCCACCACCAACTCCCCTACCCTATCCATCACCTGAGAACACAGACCGCAGTGAAGCTCACATTCCAACCCCTCTGGACATGCTCACACCAATTTGGAAGAGCTCTTTTTTTATGGTGATCTCTGTTTAATGTGTACATTCAAGATCCTATACAGAAATGCCCTCAAATTCCAGTGCAAAAAAAAAATCCAGAGTAGATGATGATGATAAAAGAGTGACAATTATTTCTGTCTGCCCATCGAGAAAACAACATGAGGAGCTATGATGTCAGTTGTGTCCGGTCACCATATACAGCGCATGTCTTTAAAAGACAGGGAAATTGTTTGTGGTGTAACATAATAGTTTGTTTATCCTATCTTGCCTTTTGCATGTTTGATGTTTGCTCTTTTCCGTTGAGCACTTGCCATCAACATGTCAAAAGTGGATACATTATGTGGCTCCCTATACGAGAAAGACAGGGGGGCTTAAACGGACAAGACCCTGGAAGAATCTATGGTGTCTATACACCACCATATTACCGCTTAAGTCCCCACAGTAATCGATAAACTGCCCTCTCCCAGATCACATATCAATTGCTTGCTGAACTCAGAGGTAGAATAAAAAAAAAAAAGTGTGCCTAAAGAATGAATGCCCTCTGCTGTGTATCCACCAGCAGTCTGAATTACAATCGGTTATTTCATCTTTTAATTTTATAAGAAGGAAAAAGTCTGTGACTAAAGCCGTGTAAATCCAAAGCTAATAGGATGCAGGGTGTACTGAACTCATATGCATTTCATGCATGGTGATCGGAATTTATTGAGTTATTCATTTGTATGTTAATCAATAATGCTCCATGTGGTATGAAGTCAGCTTTTAGACAGATGGCTCATATTTGTAACTGATTCCACCAGCAATCCTCGGTTCGGTCAGAATTATTAGCAGTTCTGGGTGGACTGTTTGGGAGCAGATAGATTTCATGATGAATCTGAAATCAATTCACGCTCAAATATTCATGTTTGTCATGACAGCAGCATATTAATTACGTCTCTACTGCAATCTTCCCACACCCCTTTCCCTAGACAGGACAGCCCATTGTATTACCACTTAGTCCTGCACAATAAACTTTATTGACAGCCCTTTTTCTTAAGACTAGAGTAAACTATGTGGTAAGGATCAGGTAGAGCTGATTCCCTCATGCAGTTTAGAGTAAGAAATACGAGGCGGGAGGGCATGAATTTCAGAATATGACTGGATTGTTGAAAAGTCTGGTGTGAAAAAACTCAAGAGGGAGCATGGGCAAATAAAAAGGAGGAATGAGCGAGGAGAGATGGATTTCCTGCCATTTGTGATCTATGACCAATCGCCTGTCTATTTTCAGATTCTCTGTTAATGGCTATTGGCCGAGATTTAAATCCTTTCTTTTGTGCATTCCCCTAAATCAATACATTGGCATCCATTTGATTGAATGCTCATCCATTGCTTTAAAATGAGGTTGAATGAGTTTTGTCCTTTTGAGCAATGAGTCTGTTTTCACTACAGATTTAGCTTCTCATGTTTTCAGGAAAGTACAGTGTGGGTATCTGAGTATAAAAAAAAACCCCACTTATTTTGATTTATCAGATATTCATTTGTCAGCAGATATTTACTTTGAACAGCAACGTTAGCAAGCTTAAAATCAGTTTGTAAGCGTTCCATGTTGACCACAACCGGTGTGCCCTTTTCCCAACTTTCCATATAAATTTAAATGATCAATACGTATTAAGCCATATGAATGATTATGTATCCAAACTGCATTCATATAGTGAAGACAGACTGTCCTCTTAAAAGGGCAAATGGAGGAGTCATAAAAAATAATTATGAAAAAAATTGTCAGAGGAAAAAAAGGAAATTTGAGAAAATAAACAGCAGAATCATAAATCCAATTACCAACGCAAGTCAAACTAATCTATCCTGCATTTGATTAGTCACCTTGAAGCTCAATGACTATTGTACTTGTTTAAACACAAGTTACTTTAAGATAACTTTCTCTTTTATTCATGTGTGAGTGCAATCTCTCCATGGCTCTGAGAGGAGGTGAGGTATACTGTATGATGATGAGTCCTGGCAGCAAATGGTTCATATTTTTTATGCAGGCGACAATGGTTTACCATGCACACAGCTCAAGTGTATCTACAATAACAATTTTGCGGAAAGTTCAATTTTATTTACATATTTCAGTAAAATATCTCCCTGGGAAAATGTGAGAGAAAAACACATTTCCGTTATTCCCTTTAGAGGAGAATTGGCTGCAGCTTGATGAAATGAATCCTTTTAATTTGCATCTCATATAAAAAATAATATGGAGTAATTTCAATTGGTGGAGAAAGGGAGAGGAGATTGATGGCGCTTAGCCATTGCATTTGCTGACATGGTATGAAAAAAAAACTAAACAAAGCTTTGATAAAGTGATTCTCAAATTAGTATTCAAACAAAACCATCAAATTCAGTCACCCTAAATGGAGGAAGGAGAAAAGACAGAGAAAAACAACAGCGCTCATTGATACCGACATAAACAAAGACTGAGCTCCCCCTGCCTGTAGTTAAACAACAATGCCCTCTATTGGTGTGACGCTGCATGTGTTTTCCCAACAAAGGCCATCACGCTAAAAGCAGACTGTGGATTTTCCAGCTCACTCAGCAAAAACATCACATTGAAGTGCAATCACCTCGAACCTCAAAGACTGTCCTTATTAACCTACTAACTACCACAGAATGCTTTATTATTCATTTACAAATTATATTCATCTATAACAGTCATCGGGCCATAATCAGGGGCCTTATTAGGACTTAAAACATATTAATTACAACAGTAATGAATGAAACCACAGTAGGTAGGAAAAAGTGTAGCCAGCATGCCTCCAGCATTAAGAGTCTGCAGACACACAGACGGCCTCTCAAAAGGCAAGTGCTGTGTGTGTGTGTGTGTGTGTGTGTGTGTGAATGAGGATGGTTTACAGGATCAGTGAAGGAGTTCTTGACAGGAATGCACATTGAACCTCTCGTCTCCCTGTTGCGCTCTCTACTGAACCGGAACAGTGGTGTAGACAAACAGGGGCGCCCCGGTGAGAGTGGCGAGCAAAGTGAGTGAGCACAGAGGTTTAATATGACAGCTACACCTCTCAGCTGCAGGTTCAGGATGAATAAGACGTCCTATACACTGTGCGTCTGTGCTGCCATCACGGCAGATCAAGCACACGCCACTTAGAAAAACTGAAGTGGAGTCTTGACAGGTGAAGGAGATTAGAATTATGTCTGTTAGACTTTAGGATTTCCTATGGGTAATGATGAACAATACAGATTAAATATTGAGCATCTGCAAAACTGTATGGGATTTCATTCATAATACATAGAGATGCATTGAAAACACTTTCAAATGTGGAATTCTTTTCAAAATGAAAGCCTGAAAATGGAGCCAAAAGGCAATATGATATGGACCTGAACAGAAGAGAATAACTTCTTAAACAAGGACAGACAGGAAAATACCAGTCTCTATAAATAAATGGAAGAGCTTCTTCCCCTTCTGTACTTTAAACTGGTGTAGGGGTACTAAGAAGACCTCACGCCCAGTTTGGCAGAAGCCAACAGAACAAATTGGCCATGAGAAAGAACAAAAGAAAAAAAGAAAGATCAATGAGAGACTGATAAGTTTTTTGTCTTTCATTCAGTTTCAATTCTTTTTCATACTTTATTTGAAATCCTCTAAGGTCGAATCTTTCTAACTCACTGTTGACATCACTGTCCTGGTTCTTGGCGCTGTAAATCTCTTTGCTCAATCTGCAGGCTGCCACCATGCTCACTTTGATCCTCTGTGTTGCCCACTAGGGCGAGAGGGAACAGCCGCATGACAGCGGCAGTGTGAGAGATGGTGGGCTTTTTCTCCACTCATAGTCCAGGATTATCGGCTGCTAACTGCTTTTGTGCGAAAGAAAAACATCAGAGTGCACCGTCGTGGAGCCCCGGCAAACAACAGTCGCTCCCCGGAAGCCTGGGTGTTCTCTGATGTGCCGCTGAGCAGTGCGGGGCCACACAGACTGGAGGAGCACAATCAGTCATCTGTTGGGAAGAGAGGAGCAGGCCACAGAGCCAGAGGAGGGTCACTCAACACTGGCCACAGACACAGGCACAGGCAGGAGGCGGAGACAGCTCCGAGTCCACGTCTGGACCGGTCATTAACTCTTATGAGTTCTTACTCTCCACTCTCTTTCAAGAACTGTGAATTCAAATCTCCTCTACTTCCCCTTTATGTCTGCACGAGTAAATAATGAAGGCATCATTGTCTGTTGTGATAAATATTAATCCAGTTAATCAGTGTTCTGTGACTCAAGTGGATCTCTAAACATTTTCTTGCCTTTACTCTCAGGCATGCATATTAAAGCAAGGCAGCCAGCTGTGAAAACAGCTTAATTACCGATAATCACTTGTGATGGAACATGTTTCCACTGTTTGCCTCCATCAGCCATCCCTTACTCCTCTTGTTCCTTCAGCCCACTGCTGCCACTGTGGCAGGTGGGGGGCTGTTCCATCAATTAATCCATCACCAAAATGAGTGAATGTCTTTTTAACCAATAATAACAGAACAGCATATTCTCATGGACAGAAACGAGTATAGACTGGGGGCCAGCCACTACATTAGCCGCGCGTTCCCAGTGCTCTCCCCGCAGCCTGGCTGTTTGGAGTTTGTCCTCAGGCCAGGTGTAATATTAGCTTGTTGTAATGATTGTACAACATCTAATGTCTCTTTGTTGTTTGACTTCATTACCTGAGCAGCAACTCAAACGCCACCGTATGGAGCCATTTGCAGGTGGACCTGCTGTATAAATGCCACCATAAAAGTCAGTCTGACATACATGATCAAGTGCAATTACAAAGGGTATTATGCAAATCTGTTTGGGCTCCACAGTAATAGTATTACTGCCAGCTTGTCAGTGACCATTTGACAGCAAGGATATACCTCTATCAGTCTCCAGCACGCAAGCATCCATCACATGAGCTCTCAGTCAAGATGCATCAACTTTAGGCCAACCAACACACACACACCCATAAAAAAGCGGATGCCCAAAGGAAGGACCACATTTAAGTCAATACAGTTGAACGTTATTGCTGAGTGGACATTACTGTGCATGGAGATTAGTACTTGGCCCATAGGATAGAGGGCTGTGCCTTGAAGTGTGCGTGCCTGAGTGAGCCAGAGAAAGTCTGACTTGGATCGTGAAGCTTTAGTTTCAAGAAGCTTAAAAAAAAAAAAAAAAAAAAAAAAACAGATTTAGACAATTTGGATGTCTCTGTATCATCAATTCCATCACTGGTGGAACAGTAGACAAGTGTTCAACTTGATCTTTTCTATTTATTTAAATGCAGTACAAAGTAAATTCATTATTGCTGTAATTACTATTATTATTATCAAGTAGGTATTCACTTTGTTTGTACCTGCTGCAACCTCACGTAGACAGATATATGCATGCATTGCAGCAGACTGAAAATTATGTGATACTGTATTTATTAATGTCACAGTCAGCTGTTCACTGCACAGTGAGCCATAAAAACTATACCACAGTCGCTGTTTGTTTGTAATTATCGTCTGCGTTATCAAAGGCCACAAAAGAGCATCGTGTTTTCAAAGCATTCATTATAAGGCTTTGAAAATCAGGCATTTTTGGTCTGTGTTGAGGACGCAACAAGAACACCTGATCGAATTCAAAGTCAGTCCGTACAATTGCTTAGGTGGAGAGAGGAGGCAGTTACAAGCACGCAGGGAAACACTAATCACACATGCTAACACATTAGACCAGTTATCTGACAGTGAGAGTGTAAAAAACCCCACTTAGTAGAAACACAAAAGACACAACACAAAAAGAATACGCTCTCTCCAACCCCCGTCTAAGTTGCACTGATGAGGTGTGATGCAAGTCATCCGCCTGCTGTTGTACTCTCCTCCACAGGAAATCCAATAGGAACTCTCAGTGTCACTAATGCCCTCCACCAAAGCGAGAGTAAACACTGATCAATGCTCAGCAATCAGCAGATAGATCACACATGATATCTCTGGCCAAATCAAGACAGATAACATACTTCCCTTCTTTTATCAATGTGCAGCCGACCCAACCGCCACGTTATTCACATCTCTAATATTTAAATAAACATAACTTCGAGATTTGAACTGAAAAGTTATTTGAGAAAGACGAGAGAGATAAATTAAAAATTGGAATCTAATCATGACCTGTAGATCATTTAGTTTTTATAAGGCACTATAAACCTAAACCTGATCCACAAAAAAAAACCTTAAACAAGAGGGTAGAGGTCATTTATGGGTCCAAATAATTCCTTACAGAAAATAGCTTGAACAAATTGACCAAAGCCAAGATTATTCAGCAAATTAATTTGATGATGATTATATTTTCCTTCTCTCCAATCTCTTTCATTCTCCTCCCCTGTGCTTGTTCTCACAGTCCTGCCTTGCAGGCAGTAAGTATATGCACCATGAACACATTTAATTTTCCCTGTTAGTCTACAGCACGGCCAGAGGTGAGCTTTAATAAGGATCAATGGCACTTTATCTGGGACAGGGCCCACTCCCATGCATGCAAATCACAACACCGGCAATGGATTCAATTAAAAAGAGAACCTCCAACCACCGGCAGTGGAAATTCAATTAAAGGATTTATGCAAAGGTTCACTGGCTTTTTTGTGTTGCTGTTTCTGTTTATGTAATGAGCTTTTCATATCAAGAATCAATACGTAATCTGGAGCGGGGCCATGGTGAGGGTGCTGGGTTGCCTTCTCATATGCATTTGGATATAATTCAAGCACAGGCACTCCTAAAGAGTGGTTAGCAGGATATCTGACCACGTTACTACACCCACAAGGCATTAACTCACGTCTCCTCACCCTGTGGTGCTCTCTTACAAGGTACATGTCTGGTGCTTTAGCCATGTATGACGTCTATGTTATGTACTGACAGGGACACACTCTAAAGTATGGTGAATCAGACTAAAATAGATATGACTCCCTCCTGCATTCAGTCGTGCAAAGAGAAGGCTGGGCCCCTGCAGAAAGTCCAATGTGTACCCTGAGGTGTGGGTTTTAGCGTAATGAAATGGGATCTGAATAGACAATAATCCTTGTAACAAGATTGAATGGGGACACCCATGTCAATATTAGAAAATGGGATTGCTGGCCTTTCGTATTTGTGCACAGACACATGTGACGTCTGTGTGCACTCATACCTCCGCTCCCATGAATGTAAGTGCTTTCTCATTGCGTATCCACCAAGGTTTAAAGTGAAAGACAGAAATAAGAGTGTTCTGGCCGCACCTCAGGGTTGTGGGTGGGGACCCATAACATTTTCCCACACCTACTCGATTAGAGGATTTAAGCCCCCTGAAGTCCCTCAGAAGTTTTGATTAATCTGCCACAGATGCAGGGAGAAGGGTTGTTTCAAGATAGAGGTGTAAAAAAGGGGATGCTGTGTCGACAGAAAAGAGGTGCATAAAATAAAACCGGCACAGTAAATATCTGGGTAGTTGAGGAAGAATTGCACAGACATTAGCCACCCTCCTACCTGGCATCCCTACAACTGCCACAATGGCACTTCACAGTTCAGTTAGCATGGCCCATTGGTGTTAAAGGCGCTGTATTTTACACTCTTGCAGTCTTTGAAGCTTTTATTTCTATAAGGACAAGCCAAAAAATGTTTCAATGTAGTTTTAGGTTTTCTAACACTTATGTTGGGAGCTCAACAACAGGTCAGTCAGCCAGTCAGGTCAGAGACTAAATTACAGACATCCATTACCACTGGTTTTAGAGTTTCATTGTGGAGCCTCTAGCGGTGAATCTTATATGCAACCAACTGAATATCCCTCACTTCACCATCACTTCAGTGTCCTTGTGTTTGAGAAAAGGAGGGAGAGGCAGAAGACAGGAGGCTGAGGATCGGTGAAGGATAGACAGATTCTGCATGGTGAACAAGGCCGACACAAAGTGTTTCTATACCACAGTTCTGTATTTACATCTGACCCCTAATCACTGACAAGTCACACTGTGAGCTGACCGCTGCAGGAATGGTGACCCGCCTTCTGCTGGAGCACCACACTGTACTTTTGAACTGTACGGACACACCTTTCAAAATGCGAGAGGAAGTGCTGTGGTCAGGACTAAAACTCTACCGCCGCACTTCTCCATACAGCAGGTTTGTATTGAAAGGCAGAATCAGGAGGATGTCACAGTATATCAGAGAGCCTGGGGATGACCCCACCACATCAGCATTTCATTTCAACATGTTGTGATGATTATCACAGTTGCTGTTGCCTATGGTCAAGGTTCTGAATTTGACTGAATCAATAGAGTAGCTTAAATGTGTATTAACTGACTCCGTCCTTCAACTCTGTAAACGCTGACATTTTTCTACAATGGAACAGCTTCCTCTAATTTAAATGTCAATGTAGATAAAGCTCACACGATGTGAATCTCCTGAATCCAAAAAGCTATCAAAATAACCTTAACCAGACAAACCATGAAGAGACAATCTTGAGTGCCCCATCCCACTGTTCATGGGCACTCTCAGTAAAACAGGGGAACGAGATGTGGAGCAAAAGAAGACTAAAATTACCGTCTGTATGAAAAGTGAAACGAGAGAGTCTATTCACATCCTGGCCTGGCTATAAATAGGGTAACACACACAGCTAATGTGGTGGATTAGTAGCAGGAAGCAGACAGGCAGTCATCACAGCCCTTGTCCTCCTTCGCCCACCAGGCTCTGGATCCCAGCAGACGTCACCCTATCTACCAAATCAGTATCAGCCAGGAGCCGCGTCCATTCACAAAAGCAGCTCCATACAACCCTCGGCCCCACCGTGTCATTCACAAAGTAGGGAATGGGTCCTGTTTCAGTAGCTGATATTCTGTCAGGATGTTACTCCTCCTTTCCTCTTCGTTGCACCATATAAAGTAAGTGTGTAACACTATCCACACCTAAGGGCCCTTCCTTCATATTTATATAGAGGCTGATGGAGAGAGATAAGAGCGAAAGTGCCCATTTTTCCACAGATTGAGTCGTATAATGTGCGCCAGCTCTGCTTCCTGTGATCAGCTTTGATTGACTGTGGTTCTCTACAGTTTTTTGTTTGGCTCCCGACTCATTTGCTTCAGCTGATTTCAATACATGACAACCCTCACATCACATCAAACAAGAACAGATGCTGTTGAGTCTGTATTTGAAAGAAAAAAAATCATATTTACATTTTGCTGCAGATAACTTGTCATATTTTATCAGTGCTGACATTGCTACAGTATATTGTTGTACTGTTCATCCTAATCCAACTGGAAGCAGTTATTACAGTTAACAGTGACATGTCCGCATAAAGCCAGTGAGTACTGTTTTGTTTCACTATTACACTGCTGCAGCAGCCTGCTGCTTAATCCTGTGAACAGCAGACTGCCAGTAGACACTCCCTCACCTTTCCCTCTCTCCTAATCACCAATTAGGACTCCATTAGTCTGGCCTGGCAGCTCATTTGCTCTGGAGGCAGCTGAGGGGGCCTGGTGTGTGGGACCTCTGCCCGCTGCGTTCTGCCCCAGCGACCACGGCACCGCGCGGCTGTCACAGTAACACCACCAACATGTCTCCCCCTTACACAAGCGAAAGTCCTCCTCCCTCGCCACTTCCTGCCTAACAGTGCTTTGCCGGGGAAATCCTCTTCCACAGTGGCAGGCTGCGCATAGAGACTCTCCCTCTGAGGATAGAGGGAAGCCGAAGATGCAAAGAGGGAGGCGAGGAGGCGAGCGACTGCAGGACAGTCAACGCATGACTGTAGAGCCACTTGTTAGGCACTTCATTAAATGTCCGTCCCTATGGTGAGTAGGTGAAGTGGGACCCTTATTAACGGAGTAGGGAGACATCCTTCAAGAGCTGGGGGATGACTTATAGCCCCAGTGCCAGCTGCCTGAGAAGGCTTGGAGGGAGCCGAGGGAAATACAAGGGAGCCAGAGATGGAGGTGGGTTGGGAGCTGGGGAAGGAGTTTGATGAGAGAGGGAACAGGGACCAAGTCACATTCAAAACACTAAACAGCTCCTTAGCAACATTGTGAAATTACCCTATTGGCACTCAAGACGAAGCCCAAAGCTCTCAGGAACTTGTTAAAGCCACTGAATCCCTCTCCGCCTCTCAGCGCTCTAATGTCACACCAGGGGGCCTTGGTCAAAAGTTCAGCTTGTGACTATGTTAAAAAAAAAAAAAAAAAACTATGTGAGTGCCAAAGGCAGCAGACAAGGAGCGAGGAGGAATTAGTACAAGATGCCACAAAATGTGTGAATGTTCATGTGAATGTGTAACAGCAAGGGTCTCCATGGTTGTGTCGGCTTATGTGAGTATTGTGAACCAAATGCAGGCAGGAAATACTCCACTTCCATTTCACCCAGTTAATTATTATGCTATTCAATTAATATTATTTGATCTTTTATATCAACTTCCTATTTGTAATGCTTATTGGCTATGAGGAAAAGTAAAAAAAATGTGTCTATGGAGGCACATAATTAAAACATAATACAATTATATCCCCTTTTTTGTAGGGTTTGCATTTGAGTATTACGCTTGACCTCCCTGCCTGCCATGGCTTTCTTGAATGCATCAATAGTCTATAATCACTGCCAGCAATTTTGTCAAGCAAGTGCAAAACAAATCAAATATAGCTAATGGATGTTTTGGCTTTCTTTGGTTTCATTTTGTTATCACATCTCCAATATGCTGGCATCTGCAGTCTTAGTAATCTCCATGGATCCCAGGAGCATGTACAAGCAATTAAAACAATAGCATCTTTACGCCCCTGCAACCAATAAACAAGCTAATGTCACTACTCTATAAAGACACTTAGCGTCTGGGGCAATACCCCAGCTGGATTAGAGTTCTGTGCTTTTAATACCCCACCATAAAGAAGGTTTACAGAAATGCATGCACTTTATTAAAGACACTCCAAGGAAATAATATCAAATACATAACCAAAACAAAACATCGATGTTGGGATGTAAATTCAGAAAGCATCCAATTTAAACTCAGAGGGCTTTTAAACACTGACTGTGCAATGCTGGCATCTTGGGACCATTTGTTTTTTTGTTTTTTTTAAAGTCAAGTTTTTTGTTTTTTTTTCAAAGACATCTTGTGGTTACGTCTTTTTTAATCAACCCTCCTTTACTCATTTACTCAACCCTCTTCAGTTTCTGCTGTTATACAGCAGCCATTGGTGAGTGGACAGGCACAACGTCGGAGGGCTCAGCTCTGCCATGAGTTTAAGGCCTGGAATCTTACAAGAAAAAAATGGCTGTAGATACAGTAATTTTTGGTGCTGACTGGGCATTGGCGAGGGAATCTCGCACCGTAACCTCTGGAGGGAGCAGCGGGATCCCACATAGCCACAGGTGCCATCTGGGCTCAAACCTGAGAACTTCCCTCTGCTCAACCACACCACAAACCCAAGGGCAAGGAAGCCCTTTCCATGAGTCAGTACATTTTTCCTGCTAAATCCTGTAAATAAGAAGACAGGGGCATTGTGGGACATGTGTATAGGGTTAATATCATGGAAAGACAGAAACGTTGGGAGAATTTTTGGTGTTAGTGAGAGGATAGATATTCTCAATATGTTGCTTTCATTGGCTGCTCCCCAAAGGTTGAACAGTGCTGTCCTGGGAGCGGTCCAGTGCCTCCAGTTTCTTCTAACACTGGCAGACCATGATTTCACCCTCACCCTGTTCTCTCTTTTCCTTTCCAGATTACATTTTATTCTGTGTTTCATGAAAGGTCTGATGGGAGTTTCCGTTACCCCAGCTAAATAAGCCAAGCAGCTGGGCAAACAGAACCCCGACCTCGCACCCAATGTCAGTATGAAATTGGGTTTGAGGAGAAAGAAAGGAACCCCACCAACACCACAACTCCACACAAATACAGACACACACACACACACACACATATATATCAGGGCAGAAGACAAGCTCCAGAACCTGCAAGGCCAGGTTACGCAATCCTCTGCCTAAGTGATGGGACGAGCGAGCCAAGCTCAGCTCAGAGGGAGCCTCAGGGAGTGAACAAACTGTGACAGAAATTCAGTCTGGACAGACCAAGGAGCAGATCTTGATCTTGTCTTTGCAGGTAAACCTTAGTGTTTGTCTTCCCTGCATGCTTAATAGTTTTAAATACTCAGTACTAAGGTTAACACTCATTCTAACATCGCACAGACACCTGTCCTTCATAATACGACATTTTAATCTAACCAAGTTAACAGTTAAGGGTGGTGAATAAGTGTCAGCTACATGAGATAAAACACTGACATAAAATGGACATCCAGATTGGAAGGGCTTCTTAGACAAAGAAGAAAAGTATTTCAAGTTACAGAAAGAGAAGAAGACGGGGGAAGTTGGGGGATCATGAAAGAGGGCTCTGGGAATTTCTCTCAAAGACCTCAGAACTGGCCAAGTACTGTTCTTCACACAGTCCCTGCTGCCAGGGAAAATATTTTTACTTTCAATGAAAGATGTCATACACACAGTCCTGCTTTAGTCTTACGGGGTAACTCTTGTTTCCCATTAACATTCTTGACATGGTCTTGATTCAGACTTCACAGCTGAGAAATCTGTTTTGTATGAAATGAAAGAACAGGATGAAATGCGGAAATATTGATACCTAAATTATGAAATAAGAGATACAAATCTGTATATATTTGCAAAATGTGTGTGTGACCTTGTTAATTAAAAAGCTCAAAGTGTGAGTGTTCTGATGACTAAAAACACATCGGCTTGAACGATTTCAGCTGCTCTGAGAGAAGGGTTTGGAAAAAACAACAGGATGGAATAAGTTTGCTCGGCCATAATATTGTAGGTGAAACCAGCTAAACCTTTATAAATACTATGCAAATGGGCAAAAGCTCTAATTCCAGAATAAACTTAGGTCGTTTCAATAAATATGAATGAAGACTTTGTTAAAAACCGAGTTTAAATCATTCTAAACTGCACTGATCATAATGCTCATTTCCTCATAGCTCACCAGTTTTTCCTAGTTTGCCTTTTTACTGACAAAAATATAAACAGATATAGCTAGGACAAATATAAGTGAATGATAGGCTTGTGTATGTCACAAACATAAAGCAGACAACTTGCAGTGTATATGCAACAGATGGATGTGTTTAATAGCTCTAGGCATGCTCATCTGTTCACAGCATCAGTTCAGTACGTGTGAGCATGAATTAGTATAAAACTGGGAGAGCTTGCAGGCACAAGAGTGGAGAGGAACCAGAGCCAGAGACACAGTAAGTCTTAACATTAGCAGAGCATTGGGATGTTTTCACAGCACAGAATGTTTGAGTACACATCAAACATGCCACGCGCTGCTCTTTGATCGTCTCAGGTGGAGCTGCTCTCTGGCAGGTGCTAGGTAAACGGGTAAAGAGGACAGCGTGCCATCAATACGCACTTGTAAACACACATCTTGCAAAAACAGATGAATGACAGTTTATGACTTGTACGTTGCGATAACGTTTGTGAAGGCAACCCAACCCGTATCCCAGAGGAGAAGATAGTAATGCATAGTAAATAAAGTAAATGAAGCCTCTTAAGTGAAAGAGAACTATTCTGACAGGTATCCAAACTTCTAAACCCTTGGTCAGTGCAAAGGTAGAGTAATGTGTAACTACACACCCTGATGGAATAAAAAATTATAGTACTCAGCTGCAGGAAATAGAACAACCAAAAGGTAGACAGGCTGTTCAGAAACCCAGAAACACTCAAATATTGAATGAAGCTAATTTAAATGACATCTGGAAAACTGAGATGCTCCAGAACATTTGACCCCCAGTGTAACTGTTTCAGGCTTTTAATGAGCACTCTTGTTAAATGTTCAGTTCCCCTGAGCTACAGCTTGAAGTATATTTGAATGAAACCAAATACATAGCACTAGCTCATCTTAGCTGCATTTAAACAACGGAAGGCTGTATATTGGATAAGCAGCCCTTCCCTCTTTTAGCCAATCTCACTGCTTCAGGACACCAATAATAAAAGCCAAATAACTATTTAACACTGATTTGATGAGAGTATGTTTGTATTAAAAAAGATGCCGCAGAGAGAGACCAGACCACATACATAAAAAGAGTATTTTCTCAGTGTCTGTTATTAATTTAGATTCAGTTCAATACATCTCGTCTCCCTGTGCCTCTTTCCATTCCCTCATCATCCCAGACCACAGTGAGGTAGATATTAGACAATCGCCTAATTAACAGTAAAACCACAGTCTAGTGGTCACATGTGTAATTTATCCATAAGACACATTCTCCATCCCAAGTGTTCAGTGTGTGGAAGCTATGGACTTTAATCGCATTGCCCCTTACGCTAGAATAAGTGTGAGTACTTTCTTGGCAAAGGCATCCACAGCTCAAGGGTTACTGCATGGTCGATCCTCCAGCGAGGTCCTTTCCATTCTGATTCAATCAATCTTTATTCCATCCACTGCCAAAATCAATTGCACTCCGCCTGGGATGCCTGGTTAAAATGTGGGGCGGCACTGAATCAGGTGGGGGTACTCCTTGATACAGCTATATCTCAGAGGTCTAAGAGGGTACCCTTAGTCAGAACACTTGTAATGTGTAGAACCAGTGCTACATCTTTTAATAATCACACTATATATTGCTTTTGTTTCATCAGAGCAAAACACTGGGCTTGCATTAGATGGTACAAATAAGGTCACTATAAATGGGCTTGCTACGATGAAGCCAAGTTTCAGATTTCACTTTCTTTCAATGAATGAATCTCAAAATAAAACCTCCTCCATTCCAACTACTGATCCTTTCACAGCTGCAGAGGGGCTACAGCAGAGTACACTCACTTACTCACGGGTAACAGATGTATCATAGAGGCAACTTAAAAAGACAAACAACCAATCACGTTTCTATTTATACCTGCAGTTAATTTAGTGTCTCATGTCAAACACACACTGGTCTGCATGTCTTTGACTGTGTGGGGTTATGGAGGATCTAGAGAAATCCTGAGTCACGCACCATAAAATAAGACACTTTTATTCTAGACCAGGAGATGCTTTTCATTGAGAAGATGATAAGTACTAAATTGCTGATTATCCATTAATGTTTTCCCAAAACTGTATAGATCATCAAAATAACTATATATGCGAAATATATGTTATGGAAATTAAACCCAAAAAGAGAATCCAATTGAAATGATTTGTATCCACTCTTTCAGCAGCTTGTTCTTGACAGGACTACTTCCTCTGCCCCCTCCAACCATGTAGTTTCCTTGTAGTAACCTTGTAGTTTCCACCCCTTCCTGGTGTGGACACACTGGTCTCTTCATCCCAGTCCAGAGCTGCCGGCAAGCACCTGGCAGCTGAAAAAATATGAGGCCCATTTAATGAGTTCTTTAAGCGCATTGGAAGTGGCTGGTGTTCAAGCTTCAGTGCCTATGGTTATGAGATAACCATGCAGCAGCAGGCCCTCCACCAAAGGCTGCAGCTCAGAGTCAGGACCAGACAAAGATAATGACACTAAACAGCTGTTATGGTTAGTGTCCATATCTTTAACCTGATGATTGGTTAGTCACTTAGTAACTTAAAACTGCAATCATTTTGCAAGTGGAAAAAATTAAAGAAATTAATAAAACAATAAAATAGTTCAAACGAATAATATTTTCAATCAATGTGATCCTATTGAATGGGTAAAACATTGTGTGAGTTGAAGTTAAATCTGATTAATTTATTACTCCTATCATGTTCTTGTTTTCCTTTAAAATCTATACACGAATGCCTCACAGTTGATGATGTGATGGAAAGACAGAGACGTTTCTTTGAGGCAAGGTAATGAGTGCCCCCGCATTTAGCTGCTTTGCAGCAACCATCCCATATGGGAAAGGGAGGCAGATAGAAGAGGCTACTGGCCCCCATCCAACACAAACACGGCCTTGAATCCTTAGCACAGAGCTCTCTGCCAAAACACTAGTTCTCTGTGAAGGCAGAAAAAAGAGGGATAGAAAAGGAGGAGAAGAGGAGACTTGATTAGGAAACCTTAATGGGACTACCCTGTCACATTGCATGGGTGTCTGGGCCATTGTCCAAAGCATTACTGACACTGCACTAAAGTAACAAGAAGGAGGTGAGGATCATACAAGTTCTGCACTAAGAGACTTTTCAAAACTCAATTCTTCACTCACTGTGTGAATGATGACATTAGACTCAAGTTAGCAGCCCTTAAAATAAACTACAGGTGAGACAACACTTCACGAGTAACTGTATAATCCAACTATGTCCAGTGCAATAGAATAGAATAGAATAGAATGTTTTTATTCCTCCAATGGGCCCATGGAAGAAAAATCAAGAATATCTCCATCAAACTGTTTTAATACCTGCAACTAAATATGTGTGAGTAGGAATGGTTCACTATGCAAACTAAAATTTCAGACACTTACCACATATTACCAAGGGGCCACACACTCAAGAAAATTACGCAGCTATTTAAAGTGTGGGCCTGTATATGCCTAATTTGAGCACTTTGGTTTTCCTGTTTTGGAGTATAAAAGCAGAATGCCAAGCGCCGATGCGCGAATGAAATGTATTAGGTGTCTGGACGGCCCAGTGCAGGTTCACTGACAGCTGGGAATGATGAAGGCTAAGGTGTGGCCCCACAGTGTTGAAACCCTCACACCATGGCATGGTGGAATGGACTAAGAGAGACTGTTTTTGTGTTCCAGACAAGTAAAGGAGGAACAAATCATACTTCACACATACGAAGATAAAAAGTATGTTGACAACAGAAGCAATTGCTCAAAGCTTCTCCAGTGTTCCTTTGTGTTATGACTGACTATAACAGGGATTGTTTTGGCTGGGAAAGGCAGCTCGCTCTTAGAGCAAAGTGTGAGATACAAGATAAACAAAGTTAAATGAAAGGGGGTGAAAAGAGCGTAACTCAGACCATAGTAATTGCTCATTTGTAACCCAAAGCCCAGCTCCCCTGGTGGGTGCAGTGAAGAGAGTGATGGGGTGTTCTCGCTGTGCCCTAGAGTGATTGGGTGCTCTGAGCCAGTACACCCACACTTGGCTTCCAGTATGGTTTGCTTGATTTGAAGAGTGACCTTGAGTGAGCCAGTGCTCCTCATTCGTTCCTGCTCTCCTCCCTAAACCATCTTTTCCCTCTCTGTGTCTAGGGAATGAAAGCTTTGCCAAGCCACCGTCAACACAAGAGCTTCAGGGAATTACAAGCTGCCCAAACCAGGGCTGTTTCGATGAATGAGACCAGTGTCCTCCCTCCTACTGTGTCTTTCTGCTTTCATCCCTCTGTCATCCTGCTACAGCACAGTGTTCAAACCCTAGAAGCAGGTAAGCATAAACCACCTCTTCTTTTTGGTGGCACAGAGGCTTCAAACAACACAGGTTTGGTCGCCAACATACTCAGTGTAATATGGCATTTTCTGTGAGGGAACAAATTTTAATTCTTGTTAACAATATTTTACTGATTATTCAGAAAACAAAGTTATGAGAAATTCAGACTCTTTCCTGTGAATCCTTTGTCATGCGATTGTTAGTTAGACACCAACAACCCTTTCTCTGTTAACTGAAATATGCTCTGAATAGGGCTGAATTAGGCCTGTTAACATCAACACTTTCTTAATTGAAAGGGTAATTTCTTTAAGTCACACCCAAAGTTTAATTTGTATAGATCATGATCTGATCGACTCATTTGTTTTGTTTTTTTATTAAGTGTAGCACTGACAATTCAGTTACTGTCTTTTGTCTCCGCTCTGGATACTGTTCATCCTTTTTTTAAATCTAGAAACACAAACCATACAAAAACACCTCCATGGTTAAGAGGGCACACTTTCAACCTACAAATACAGTGTTCTTCAGATCACTGGAAAAAAGTCAGGCGTTGGGATGGCACACAGGGTAGAGAAAAGCAGCTCAACTCAGCTCCTTAAGAGAGGGGATATAAGGGTGGCAAGAGGACAAGACTTTTCATGTAGATTTTTTACATGGTTTTACCTCCATTTGTGTGTTTAATATAAAATTCTCCATTCCCTCTCAGCCATTCTGTAATTAGAGACAATTATGGAATAAAGGGTGCTAAGACACCAAAGGAAAATGCTTGGAAGTTATGGGGAGCAGCAGCCTACAGCCATACAGCAACACTGAGTCAGTAATTAACAGAACAGATAACTAAGTCATGGAAAACCCATAGACATTGGAAAATATGGTGGCCCCATGATGACAAAATAATCACAGGATGACAAAATAATAATAGGAAAGAGGAATCATCCAGGACAAGCTTTAAAGCCCCCTAGATTTACCCCATCACTTCTTTTAACATCCATGCACAGCCAAGAGCAGCGGAAGCCATTTCCACTGCTTTGGAGCACTGACTGGGTTTACATGAGGATTAAGGTTTGGCTGTCAGGTCAGAATCCAATGTGTGAAGCTTTCTATAACAAACTGAAGTAATTAACAGCTCACTTCTAAGGCTAACCACTTTCATTTGGTGTCCTATGGAGTCTCCCAGGAGTGAAGACCTTAACAAATGGCTTTAATAGGCAGGCCTTCATAATGTAAACCCATAGTCTTGTGGGACGGCACAGGGCTTTGACCACAGAACAAATATGAGTAATTTGTATACAAGTCTGCTGGGAGCCATAACAACCGCACTGGGAGGAATTACTTGATGTAATTACTTGAGAAAATATCTTGGTAAAACACATGCAAGGCTATGTCAGGCGATGAAAAAGAAAAACACCGAGGAGACGCCGCGTGAGAAAGAGAGGGGAGAGATTATGTGATCTATTCCTGTGGTGGTTAGGGCGCTGTGTAGAGAGTCTATGAGGCAATCATAAAGGCTCTTCAAAAGCACCCAGCAAATTTACTCACATGGAAAATTAAGCAGAGACCGCATTCTGTCCCCCTAAAGACTTTAAGATATATGGCTGCTTTTGTAATTATCGTAGGTCAGGTCTTAAATTGAGATATGTTCATATGCCAGTGATTTCAGTGTAAATCGTCTGCTGTGTGTGATGATTCTTTCAACAGCATACTTGCACATGCATATGGCTTTCCATTTTACGTACTCTGCTATGTATGTGTATGTATGTGCGTGTACGTGCGCACATACAGCGGGTGATATATGAGTTGCGGTAGGATTGAGAGAGCCCTGTCGACAGCTGCTGGCTGCCATTCACACCTGAGAGGACCCGTGTCCTGATGAGAATTAATGTACTCTGACATCCTATGGGACTCTGGCAGCCCCCAGAGGGCCTAATGAAGAAATACAACCTTGCCAAGAGACAGGGGGCATACCAAAAGGCTCCCTCAGGCCCCAAGAGAGGGCATATAGAGAGGGCATGGATAAACACAGGAGACATGGAACAAGGATATTTTGTTGGGAGAGCAGAAAGAGTATTATCAGAACCGTTTTGTTTTCTCCCTGAAGGTAGAATGTGAGTCTCAGATGTTCATCGTGACCATCATCTGCTATGCAGTGTGTTAATTAAACAGGCAGAAAGTGTCCCACACATGTGCTGGAAATTACTCAGATGCTCATTAAAATCCTAATAATCAATCATATTGTTTAAGAACTCTTGAGGATGAATCAATTGCCTGCAGGTTGCATTTTCTGACCTCCCAGCAAGCCAGTGTGGAAGAAGGTCTGAAAGGTCTGCAAGGTTAGAGGGCCAACCTCTTTGGATCATCTGTGCCATAGGAAAGGTCACATATGGCCCATCTAAAAAGGACCTGGTGTTTGGCATTTAAGTATTGGTCATTATGCATAATCTATGTGAGTCCCATGTGATGTATCATCCAAGTACCAATTAAAATGTTTCCCTTTCTATTCGGGCTGAATATACATCTCTAAAGGGACAGATGGTAAAGCATAATGGTATATTTGTCCAGACAAGCCTACCCAGCTCTCCACAGACCACAGAGTCAGGGCAGGAGGTAAAAACAACCTCAGCTCTTACTCTCCCCTAAATCCCTCATTTGCTTCCCCCACTGCCCCACCCCCCCCCCCCCCCCCCATCCTTCCCTCAATCTGTCTTCCTGAAACAAAAAAACAAAAAACAAAAAAACAGCACATTAGATCGTAAGTGCTCCACTGCTCTTGGCAAACAGGGTGACTTCCACGAACAAGGCAGGCTGAGTTCCTAATGTCAGAGGAGAATGTGAAACTCTAAACTGAAAAAAACTTAACGTGAAAGTGTGACCACCAGGAACAGCTACAGAAAGAAAACCAGACTTGTGTTAATCTGAACAGGAGGATGAAGATGTCAACACTGTACAAAGTGTTTTGTCTAAAATTGAGAGCCAGAGATTTGGCTCTGATAGAGGGGTGCCTGAGGGTAACCCTGGGGCTGGTGCAGCTGAGGAGTTCCCAGAGGTTCAGTGGATAAACTGAGGCAGATATTAGAATACACTAGACCCTTGCCAGGAAGACCAGCAGCCTCTGGATCCCCTCCGATGTTAACTAGTCATCCACAAACCACCAGGAAATGACGGTAAGAGAATTCCAGGCATGTGACCATGTGACGTCAGCACAACCAACATCTATCATTAGTATGTCCGCAAGCTCCGCTCATGTGTCTCTGTCCATTCAAGCAAAGTCAGAGAATGTCCGGTGACCTAGTCGGTGCTGTGAAAGGGACCAGATGTCTGTGTTTTTGCTATTGTGCTCATTTGAATTTCACTTCCAACAGCTTCTTCATCTGCTACACAGCAGTCATAAATCAAAATATGCTGACAGGATATCCTTGTCTGAATTCAGCTCTGCAGCTAATCCCTGAAAATTGCTGTGTATCTGCATCCATGGAAAATCTTGGTGGTCACTGAGAGTGAATAGAACCTGAAATACCATTTTCACTGAACCAATTGAACTTTAGGAGAAATTAATCCACAAGTTCTGCTCACTAGGATCGTCCTCTCAATGAATTATTCTATCTACTGGTCACAATTTATCTCAAATGTATTTAATATTAGATGATGCTGTGGGTGGCCCCAGTCTTGTAGAGATCTTGAAGGTGTGTGATGTAACATCCAGGGGCACCCACTCACATAGGGCATGGGCACACCACATATAGATGCTCGATTCCTGCAGTGCCCACAGGTTTGGTCACTTGCTGATATATAAATCTTTGAAAACAAGTGTTACTTCCAGATATTGCCAACTTAATCAAAGGAAGTTTGCAGACTGCAACAGTAATGGTATCTGGTTCTTTCATAGGACTGAGGTCCTAAATCAGAAGTATTGGCTTTTCACTTTGCAACCAAATACTATTTGACAAACTTGCCACACGATATAGACTGTAACTCTGTGATGCGACTCTGCTCTGCTGCAACCCAGAGCAGATGTTAATGTTGTTTAAATCAAAGCAACATGCATTTGTCAGCTGTGCTGTCTTAGCCCTGGATTTTGTCCATGTCAGGTAAAGTCTTAAAGCATACACATCAAATCTTTTTGAACCATGATCTTCACTTTTCCAGCACATTTTTTTTTACTTAGTACCACATGTACCCCTTGAGAAAACCTTCAAGGCCCTCTTAAAACATGTCTGCTTTTTTCTCGCCTAGCACACAGCTAGCCAGTGACGTAGAAGGGCGCATTCTTCGTATGATCCAATGTTTGGACAGAAACTGCTCTTTCATCCCCCATTAAAATATCCCACACATTTCTTTCAAAACAGCCCCTTCAAAGTCCCCTGTCAAACATATATGCAGATGAGAAACACTCTCTCCGACCATCCTGTGGGCAAACATTGCTTCCAGCTGTGCAAACATGCCTCGACAGAACAAGCCACACGTGACAGCTGGCTCAAGTTTCTTATACTCCATATCACTCAAACAGAAAACAGCATAAGTACATAGTGTAACATACTGGGAATCATCTTACAGCCTCTAGCTTCATGCTAGCTTCACACTTCAAAAAGTCCTTTCGAGACTAATTGGGATTTGTGAATATACAAATTAAATGAAGCCCATAGTGACCTATTGATTGACACATGAATTTACACAGTTTTCAGAAGTACCACCTTTAAGGGCTAATTATATTCTCTAAAATCACCTTCACCTAACCAAGCTAATTAACACTTAGCTTGTCCATGAAACTAATCGGTCATGCCACAGTCTTTTAGAAAAAACTCAATCATACTTATTGAAAACAAAAGCATTAACTGTTAGCCATGCACTGCTAAGATCAAACAAAATGGATATAAATGCTTGAGAAGAAACCTCAGCAGAGGCACGACATCAGAGTTTAATGATCCTGGATTTACAATCCTGTTAATGAGAAAATGTATTATCTTTTTATCTTATCCTCCTGAAAGTATGCAATGAGAGATGATTGCAACTTATTACGATCATGCGCTTGTGTTTGCAATGGATTTTTAGGCCAAAGCTTATTCAAGGTTTGGTCTTAATTGGTTTTAGTGCAGGTTTATGGAGGAGTCAATTGTCCTCTAGACACCAGCTTCATGTGATCATTTTGTAGTTGCAGGTCGGATGAACTCTGACCCGACATCCCTACATGATAATAGAGAGAGCAGACCCTTGGCCTCTCTCAGTATTAAACCTTTTATATTGTCCACTGTGACCAATAACTAATGGTAGCATTTTAAATATAAGTATTTTAAACCTGATTTATTTATTAATTGTGTGTGTGTGTGTGTATACACACACATACATATACATACATATCTACTACAATTCTAAAAATCCCTAATAAAAAATAAAGTGATTTTTTTCTTCTATTGTGACCTGTGGCCCGAGAAATACAAAGTGAACGTGAGCCAAGCACTTCAAAGTGGCTTTGTAGATGTTTCGGACACTGGAAGCACCTCATTATGTTGTGTAGATGAATAAAAGCAGCTCATGTGGCAATCTATAGTAAGTGTCTGAACAAGCTCTGCACATTAGATTCTCTAATAGGATTTAACATGGGCGGCTGCAAAGGGAAGGATAGTGAGAAGCTGAGGCATGTCTAAACTCCATAAAGTTTATACTGCAGGATAATCTTTATCATGCACTCTATTTGCGAGATAGGAGGCAGGGAATGAGCATTCTATGGTTCTTATACATTTCTAATGTTAGAAAATCATGCAAAGTGAAACTAATTGGTTGTCATATTAATTTATGATTATCTGTATCACTTGGTGGTTGAATGACGTATAACGTCAGGGGTATTATTACCCTGATAAGGTTAATAATTCAGTTATGGTTTGAGTTCTTTTTTTAAAGGCAGAAGACTGAGTGGAACTATGAGGACGTTTTGGGATTGTAAAATAAGAATCTGGAGTGGTGCTTGTAATCGTGAGAGTGGGTGTAGGAGAGTTATGGCTTTAGCTAGCCTGTGGTTTATGTGCACTCTGGGTAAAATGCAGAGCACTTTGAGAACATTTATCATAAAACACAGGGAAGGGACCGGGATGTAAAATGGCTGCTCTGCTCGGCTTCAGTATCTGCGATAAACTCTTCAGATAAATAATGTATGACTCCACAGTTGAAAAAATGTCAGAGTGCCTTTTATTTCTTGCTCTGACAATTATAATGCCTTGGAAGGTTTTTGTTTTCCTCTTTTTTCATCTGAGGAAAAAAAACTATGCTGCTCTTTTATTATGCTTAGATCCAGACAATGTGACTGTGATTGTACTAATCTCTACTTCCCTATTCCTAAGAGCATTATCATAAAGTAATACCATGTCCTATACTCTGCATGCACAATAGTGTAAGACGTGGAAGTGAGTGTGAGGCAAGGGACTGAGCAAAAGAGACAAACGGTGTTTAAAGAAAACTCAGATGGGGGATACGTGTCTATTACACGTGGAAGTTTATTTAGTATTAGACAGTTATGCTCCCTAAATGATCATCTCCTTGACTACATGTGCAATAATTTCCACCTGCAAAAATACCTAGGGAAGAGATGACAATTTAATTTAAATTACAACTCATTTTCATTATTTAATTTACCCACTTTCTTCCATTACTTTATGTCATAAAAAATAAGGGATGTGTAAATTCTTAAATTTGCTCAACCAAAAGTCCAAGGCGTAAATATTTAATTAACAACCATATGACACGCAGACAAGCAGTATAATTCATATTCTGCCATTTCATTTGAACTAATTGTTTCAGCAATAGATGAGACTCTTACTCACACATTTTTCTCTGTGTATTTTCCGAAAGACATAAATAAAACCTACATCTACTCTCTGTAAGGGACACAGGCGGTGGCAAGTCGGTGCACATTGGCAGCATTTAGCAGGTGACAAATGGAGTTTCCCAGGCTGAACCAGCCCAGAGGCCTCTCTCTGATGGGTTGATGAATGAAGAAGTGAGCCCCGACAGGCAAGTTTATTTTTATTACGTCTGTCATCATACCTTTGCAATGTATCCACAGCAAACACACATACAGTGTATGCAACACCGAGGGAGGAGGCAGTCTTGAATCACTATGAAGGCTGTCTAGAGATGCCATTACTCCATTTGGTCTTTGCGCTGTACAAGAGATACAGAATCTAACAGCAAATAAGAAAGATCAATGGATACGGCCAATTTCCTTTCCATTTCCTCAAACACAGCATTGAGGGATGAGGTAACAGGAAACAGGGGGATTAAAAAAACAATAAGGGTGATAGAAAAATAGACAGATATTAAAAATAATACAGGGCTCTTGAAAACCTATGTCCAAGTAAAAGAATCCGAAGTGCACTGACAGAATACTGAAGAAGACTGGAAGGGCAAAGTTACAAGCAGAGGTAAAAAGAACAGTCACCATCATTTCACTCTCTTTCTCTCCCAAAAAGGAGAAACGCATGATAGCAGGGAAAACCACTGCTTCTTTATTTGGCTGCACAGAGAGTACTTTATCTATTTGACAGAGGGTGTGAAATCAGAGAAAAAGAGTGGGGAAAGGAAAGGGGGGAAATATTCTTTTTAAGAAAATGATTCATGGGCTCTAGGCTGTGCAACTCATGAGTCAACAATGTGCTGTTGGTGTCTTTGGGTGGGGGGGTTCAGCCAGGGTGTGTATCAATAGGTAATAAATCTCTGAGCATTCCCAGGATGAGGACACCCTCACAGGTGTCTCACTCTCACCACAGCAGCTTCAGCAGTACATACAAGGTCATGGGTCACAGAGCTGCAGTGACTCAGTATGGGCCACAGGTCAACATGGCTGCTTTTGTGGTCATTGTGCTGACAGCAAGAGAAATGGAGGCATTTAATAGAGTAGTTCATATATGATGGTGTGATTGAATTTAATCAAATTAGATTTGAGATGGAAGCGTTGCACCTCTTGTAGAAGGGTATTTTCTCTCTCTATCCAGAAAATGTAAATACTGTCTTTCCTGGCAAGCTCTGAAGTATAAGCATTGATAAAGGCCACATAAAAAAGCTTGACATGCGCCTGAAACCTGGAACATTGAGGAACAAGAGAAGTAAATACACAAGGAAAATACTGACCATTTGGACAAATACTTGATTTCACCTTGTCTAGTGTCACGCTTCACCACAGAACTCAATCAAAGTAAAAGCAGCTGAGCTAAGACCCGCTCTTCTCCACACAAACGAGCAAGGAGAGACACCATGACCTGCTTAATGGTAATAGAATGGTCTTTAATGGGACTGGCGTGAGACAGATTTAATGTAGTGACTTAATGCTGAGGTCTCTCACCTCTCCCTAAGGCTCCAGGGAAGGCTACCATTATGTGATCAAAACCCCCTGCCACCTGATGGGCTAGCTGTATAATTAAGGTCAGCGTGGACCCCTAGATAACACACTGTGGTTGAGGGCCACAACTAACAATTACTTATTCTATTGACACATCTATTGTTAGATGACAAAATACTCGATCAGATACTTCTAGAGTCAAAAATTATTTTAGACAGAGCATTTTGTTTCAAGTAAAATTACAATAGAGTGTTAGGGCCACTTAGAGAGGATTGAGAATAAAGTCATTTATTTGTCATCAAGATTTTAGAACTAGAAGGAGGACAAAATCGGCAAGAAGATTTTCTTCTTATTGCCTATTTCAAATAGATGTTTTTTTATTAAATCACAAATTGTTTTCTTGTAGCATTATGACTTCTCCATTCATGATGTGCAGCTAATAATGACATTTCAAAAACAATTTTCACTTTAAAAAGGGGGATTCAGCAACAGGTTTTTTTAAGTGTTAAAAGGGTATAGTTTACTGATGAACATAGAAGTATGGTTTTGAAGCATGGCAGGTGTGGTTCAAGGTTCAACTGTGTTACATGTGTGATAAAAAAGCACACATTCAAGCATGGTTACTCACACCTGAGGCAGTCTTTAATAAATGTATAACGGTTAATTGGTCGTCAAAAATTAATCTTGTGTTGATGGACGAATCAATCAACCAACTTTTTTTTTTATCTTTGTGCGATTTGACTGGTACATGCTCCACCCATTCACTCAGTTTGCAGTCTAAGAATAATAAAATTAGAAAAAAAATAATAATAATCACTGCAGGATCAACATTTTATATTGATACCTGAGGCTAGATATCATGATATTTGGTGAATAAGACATTACACATTTGAATTTTGAGGCATGGGACATGCACAACCTCATCATCCTGCCATGTCGTTTCCCGTTGCATTCATCCAGAGGTGGCTTTTGGCTCCAGTTCATCTGGAGTTCAACTGGAGCAGCAAGTATTGTTCACCCAGTCGATGCATGTGAGGTGTCTTATAAGGAGAGACCTGGGAGGACTCCTTTCAATTAGAGTGATTTATGAGAGAGCTTATTGAGCTTATTATGCATGGACTAAGACTGGAAGTTTTCTGCTCAGTGCATGTCTTGATTACATGGAGAATTTGAAACTTCAAATATTCCTTACAGTATCAAATCTCATCCTGACTGTCATCAATCTACAGTAACTTGCACTCCATTAGTCTTAATGAACTCCATCTAGCACAACAATTTCCAGTCCATTTTCCATTGTATGCTGCTAACAACAAAATCAGTTTTAAAACACAGCAGATGAAGTCTTTGTTTTATTATAAAAAACATTTAATAAGAACTTCTTTCTTTACATTTGCAAATAAAGCATATTTTTGCAGTTGCACAGACCACCTGCCTTCTCCAAGGATAGTCAAATGGTAGCGCTAATAATGTTATCTTGGAACGTATCTGCAAGGTAAGCTTTTAAATCACAACAATTGTCAGCCTCATTATGCAAGTCAGCAAAGAGCTTTACCTGAAATGTTTCAACTTTGTAAACATAAAATATATAAATATATATTTCCAACAAAGTTGAAAAGATTGTTTCGCGCAAAATGGGACTAAGGAAAAGTTTAAACACAATTATAATTTCAACAGTCAGCAGAAATGTATTATTGACAAAATGAGTGCGACTACGATGATAGTTAGTGAAAATCAGCCACACACAGGTGAGCAATGTGTGTGAAAATGGGCTTTTATTATTTGACTGCAGAGGGTAATAATACATTACCAGTGCACATTAGGTGTATAATTATGGAATTACATTTGATATAATTTCCCTAAAATATGCAAGATAAATAGGATAATAAAAGGAAACACATTGTACATGTTCTGACAGAAGACATCAAGCGGCTGTTCAGAGCAGACGGCTCATTTCTGTTGTTATATTCAAGGCTTGAATGCAATACAAGAACTGAGCTCTCAAACTTGTCTCCTACGCAGCATGGTTATTTGTGGGCTAGACTGTGAGATACCGCTATAAAAGCGAGAGGGTTTATGTGTAGGCAAGGGGAAATAATAAGCGATACTGTGATCCCTGAGCTGAGTGGAAGTCCCTCAGTCGATGCTGATGAGAAAAACCTAGGGTTGACTCTCCCCTCTGTTTAATAGAACTTGTTAAATAAGCGTGCAATATCATTGGAGATAAAATAAATCCTGTCTGACAGCTTTCATTGAGGTTGTCGTTTAGAGATATGGAATCTATGCTCTTATTCTTTCACAATAGAAACATTGGTTCATTTCCTGTCTACATGGATGAACTGCCCAATTTTACGCCAGCCTTTGAAGGTAATTTGACATTGACTAGGCCTCTCTGATTTCAACTTTGTATGCATTATTTACAGAGAAAAGCAGGGGGCAGGGCAGGTCTATGGAAATACTCCTTGCCCCAGGTAATTATCCGCAAGTCTTAGTCCAACCTCGTTGATGAAATGTGCTCATGTTTATGCACATGAAGGGGATTACGCATTCAAACAGTCAAAACACTATTTCACTTCCTCAGTGTGTAATTATAAATGGATTAGACTGCATTCAAAGTGCAAAGACACCCTTTAATTTGAACCATATCCTGTTCCCAAAAGTATAGTCTGTAAGAATGCAGGTGCTCGTCTTATCTCCAGTTATTTCATTTGTCAAAAGAAGAAAAAAAAAAAAAAAAAAAACAAGGTGTGTTGAATTGTAGAATGAATGAATGGTGTAGACTGGTGAGAGAATACTTTCTATTTCAAATCCATGGAGCTTCACAGTGCTAAAGTCATTATGGGCTGTAGGCAATGAGAGGAAAGACATGGTGAATTAATTAGCCTGGCAAAGAGAGAGGGGCCCCGTATTGACCCCTCGGTGGGTTTTCTCCCTCCGCCTCTAAGCCAGCCACACAATCAGCAGTGTCACTAATTAAGAAATAGCAGTTCAGATTGTGTCCTTTGTAACATGCATCAGACAAACCCCCAAATTAAAAGTGGAGATGGCGTACACTCACTGAGGGGCTGAAAAAGAGCAAAGGGCTGACTGCTTAAAACACAATGACTGAAGATATAAGTAAAGTGTTTTGTGGCCTGTGTTGCAGGAGATTATAAAGATACTTAGAGATTTTTATCTGCAAGAGAAACACATGCAACATATATTCTCTTTTTTACTCACATACACACTAGACCTGTAATCACATCACCAGTGGAGCAGAGGGTGATAATAAAAGCTGGTAATCCATTTGTGGCTTACACATCCATATAGAGTTCAAAGGTGACAATCCAGCTGGAGCTGGTACAGCAAATAGATTGATACATGTATTGAATTGCAGAGTGCCTTTATTGAGGTTTTTCCCTTTCTGCAATATTTTAGAGACTTCAAATTTAGAAATTGTGTCTGTACCTTACAACGTATCCAAGTAAGAGATAAAAGATGATTATTTCTCTCAACCCTTGTTTCCTAGTACCCAACTCCCAAAGTAGAACATGAATTTACATGTTTTTTGACTGTTAGTTTTATATCTTTAAATAATCTCTCTAAACAATATTACAAAACTGCATCTTCACCTCAGCTTAACGCTTCTTTGGCTTAGACAGGGAACACATGAATGTTTGAACAACACACAGTGAGACAATCTGAATAGAAATACGACTGAACTTTTAGTGCACATGCAGCGCTAACAGAAGTTTCATTGTTGTTGCTGTGAATCAGGCCCAAGCATCGGTTGTATGGTTGTTTTTCCTTTAATCAGGGAGAATCCCCTCTGCACAATGCTGTAATGCTTGCAGACGGGCAATATTACAGCTAAGGGAGCCTTCAGGAACATTAGAGAGGTGGAGGTTGGGAGAGCAGGCCCTAGTCATTCCTACAATAAGGAAGAGTCACACCAGAGACAGAAACAATAACTGCACTTCCTCTACAATGGTGCCCCAATGCACCCAAATGCAGAAAAATGACAGGAGGTGACGTTACCGCTGCATTACTTTTGAGTTACGGAGGCGATTTGCAATTCAAAGAGTGTGAGGAGTGCTGACCACAACACTAACGCCTCCACAGGCCCACTGAGGCAAATAAGACCAGGGGCAATTTGCAGCCTCTTTTGCTGGGGAACACACTTTTTGGCCAAGTCATGTAAAATAAAAATATGATAAATATCAAAACTAATGAGGCCAAATTTTGTTTTCTGAACTAAAAATAGGGCCGAGTGTGAGGAGTTACCCTCGTGTCAAGGCTACCTTTTTTTTTTGGAGCAACATCAATTGGGTTGGCCTTGAAAATGTTGCAAGGTAGCTGAGACCTCTCACTTGTAAATGAATGTTTTGCATATCTGCTTTAGTGGTGAAATCACCAGTAAAGTCTTACTTGTCAACACTGTGTACAACGTTTGGATTGGCATTTGTTTGATGCAAGTACCATTTAAAAAGTGAGCTTGTGATTAAGTATTTCTGTGTAGGAATAAAAAAGTATTTCAAATTATGACTGCCACAACATGAAATATTTTTACCTGCGCCATTAATCATGTTGTGTGTGACTTCTGTGCTGCCATATGGAGTAACACCATGTGAAGAGCCCCAAATTTGCTGATCCTCTGTAACTGGGCCCAATTAATCCTACCGCCTGCATCATCCACATCAGGTCTGTGTGCTGTGCTCCAGCCAGAGATAAATACAAGTACTGTATTTCTCCCTGCAGTCTGTCCAGTTAGAAACAGAAGAACTCAAAGCCTGTGATTAATGATACTGAGTGTAACTACTATAGATGATATAGGATGACTTACGAAAAGAGAAGCAAGGGATTTAAGATGAGGTTTAGCACAGTCCTGGGGTCTAGCATAGTATCACATGTGAAAGGGTGAAACTAACATAGATCTACATCTTTAAACAAAACAAACACAGAGAGCATAGGGCTCTTTAGTGGCAACACAATGATAGTGGATGCCATATAACCACAATATCCATGATTCTATTCGGACGATGGACCCCTGCTGCATTTCATACCTCCATCTCCTTATTGCTTTTTTTCAGTTGCCTATAAAATAGAAGCAAAAATGCCAAGAAAATTGGGATTACTCATGGAGGAGAAATTGTTGCTGCGCTTGTGACATTTTGTCTGAGGCTAGTTGCTTTAGTTAGTACAAAAGTGATGAGCTTGCCGAAAACTGGTTATCGTCAGATATTGAAAATATTCCTTTTAGAATGTCTTTGCACTAGTATATACAGGCAATGTTTTAATGGAAGGACACAACTGCACAATAACAGTTATATTTCCCTGATTATATCTGGTGCACTGCTTGGTATTTTAGTGCCAGCAAAAGTGAGAGAGATCCATGAACTGCCAATTAAGGTGTTCCAAGAGTGTGTTACTTATTTTGATTAACTGATTTTCTTGAATGTACAACATTTGACAGAAAATATCACACAAAGCAAGTAGTAGTTTCTGAACAGGACATCAGAGCAGCAGATCTCCACATGACCAAACTGCACAGCATAATGAGAAAGACTGATCATTGTCTCTCTCTTTAGCTTTGATGTAACCTAAAGGAAAAACGATGCTAATCGTCAACAGCATGGGACCCTTTCCCAGTTGGATTTGCAGCACAGACATTATTGGGCAGCACTAATCACACTAAATCAAGAAACACTAATTGGTTTGGACTATGCAGGTGCCAATATCAGTATTTTATATTCTTGGTAACCTGGTAAACGTAGCCTGATTAGATGTATCCAGCTAAAAAGTGAATTTAAGTTGTACTATACTGATGTGTACATTTTCTGATGTGACTACCTATACAACCTGATTGATAGATTGATTGACCTCTGCAATGTGAGAAGGGAAAAGCCACTTTCTCATGCAAAAGAATCAATCACAACTACAAGGAGAATCTATGGCTCCTAATAATTATTGCTTGGCTCAAGGTGAAGATCCTTATTTTTGTGAATCAAGGCAAAAATAGTTCGCTGCTATTAGTCTAATGTGAGGGAGTGTAACCGACAAATATTTATCATCACACCAAAGAGGCTATAGATATTCTGACCAGGGCTGAAGTAAAAAATGTACTTCAAGGCAAATATAAATTATATTTTTTCATATTTCTTCTGCTTTTGGTAACTCAGTGTACTGCAGAGTGGCCACCCTTTCACGAAAACCATGCACTGCAGAATTTAATTAAAGACCTCTTTCAATTAAAAAAAAAAGGAAGTGTCCTCGTCCAATATATGTATAACATCAAAGGCACAATCTATGTATTATGCCATGGACAAACTCTGTAATGATGTCCCATTATCAGTTAAATCCTTGTTTGTGGACAGTACAAGATGATGACGAGCATTATACCGTTTCTTGTCAGATGTGACTTATTCAAAAATGTGCTTGTGCTAATCCTGTCATGCCAACTCTGGTAGTTGCTGCAACATGTGCCTGAAATACTACTTCATGTTTATATGTACACAATAAAGAAACCACTGTAAATACTGCAGGTACTGTGTTCCCACCAAAGTTACAAGGTTATTTCATCCCAAGTGACCTTAAAACAGAAGCTTAAACATTCAACATTTCAAAGCTCTGTGATGGTTACTTGGGCTCAAATAGTTCAGGACATATATGACTTAATTATTAATCAAATCAACAAGTTTTTTCACTGTAAATATTAAAATGAAATTAATTCCCAAAGCAAAGACAGTGGGAACACCTTTATGACAATATGAGAGAGCGTATGACTGTAGGTGTTGGTGGGAAGAGTGTGAATGCACATGTATTTATAGCACATAGACACAGGAAACACAGTAGATGCAAAGAGCAGGAGAAGAAACATGTCTTGAGGGGGAAAGAGGCCACTTGAAAGTGCCTGACAGCTTAAAATAAGCAAGAGAACCACAGAACTGTGGATAATTATCACTACATCTATGGCATTCAGCAACTCAGCATTCCATTATAGTCCAGCCCATATTTTGTTTAAAGTCACTTTGATTGTGTTTGACTTGAGTAATAACCAAGTCTATCTGTGTTTGCCTGTAACTCAAACCAACGCAGCACAACCTTAATACAGCATCTGGCTTTCACATTACATTTAAGGTTTTAAGGAGCCTCTGAAATGTGTTGGAATTAAATTAAAACATGCGTGCTGCCTAGGCAAACTGGACACTTTCCAAGAGTGCATTTCACACACCATAAACACTACAGAAATCTTCAAATATATAACCTAAAAGGGCACAGCCAAGCCTTTCAAATTCATCGGGCAGCATAGATTCTAAAATCTCCCGAAATAACAAGCTGTTTTGCATTTAAAAGAAAGGAGGAGACACAAAATTCCTCAGAATTTATGTTTTTTGAAATCAAAAGTTTCCTCCTCTCCTTTTTAAACATCTCAATATTTCACCTCCTCCTTCACTTGTGATGGAGGCACACAGGAAAACATGCACATACCTACACGTGTACCTACCTCATAAATCTAGGCCACAGTGTAGGAATACTTTCCAGTAAATATTGGCTCAAAATCTGAAAATCAGAAAGAATCTATAAATAATGAGATGTAAATATTATTCCTTGCAAACAATCTAAAACTTGTATGGCAATAGTCAATACATAACATTTAATTAACACCTCCTATAGTGCAGCACAGATTTTATTGCATATTTGCTCATTTTTTATATGCTCATTTTAATCAAATGAACTGAAGCAAGGAAGAAAAAGAAAACAATTTCCCTGTAGGTCTTCAACATGAGCCAACCCTCCCTATGAACCACAAACAGAAGGTATTTCCCAAGTTATGTTCACAATGATGTGCCCAGATTGTAAAAAAGTGAGTTACACTCATACCCAATGTAATATACTACTAAGGTTCACATATGGTGCAGCCTCTGCCAAAAAAAACTAAAAACAAACTGCTACTAATCCTCGAAATCTATGTCAAATAACCACCACCTGTACCAGAGCCGATTAAAACCAATGTTTCGTTAACAGCTTTAGCAAAACTACTGCACGATATGGAAACAGATATGATTATATAACATAATACAAAAACAAATCTGGTTAAAACTAACAAGAGGGACAGAGAGCCCATTCAGAATCTTAACCTGTTCATATTATTCCACCAAATCTAATCTTGACCAACAATAAATGACCTCTGATAAATGCCTCTAATAGGATTATGGTCAGTGAAAATATGTCAGCAGGTAGAGGATAAAGACATAGGGGAGATAACGAGAGGGAGGAGTGAGAGAGAGATAAGTGGGGCACCTTTACCACTTCCAAACACTCAAAAGAAAGCATGAATAGAGGGTCAAGAGTCTTGAAGGACTACAAGTTTCCTAAAGTGTGGATCAGGACTAATTCCTCCTGGCCCATAGCTGAGTGCTGGGTTGTGACTTCAAACAGCAGTGAGTTTATTTTATGAGTTTCTGGAACATTCCTCAAGTCTCGACTGAAGTTCAACAATAGATGTCTGGTGACCAAATGACCTTTGTCCTCTTTTTCAATTTCAGAATCCATGTAAGTGTTAAATAATTCCTCAATCTGGGTGTTCTTATTGCATAACCTTTTCCAAGTTATTAAAGTCACCTTTAACTGCCAGTTTCTGCTTTCACTGTTAAACATGTTGCCGTTTATCATTAGCACTGGTCTCACATTGGTTCACCCATACTTGCCTTGGCCTGAAACCTGCTTCTTCCCACAAGGTTACAAGGCCCAGTGGAGGGATCTAGATCTGCTGACATCTACAAATAAGGCAGCAGTCATATTTATACAAACTGGCACAAAGAGTGAAAGAGCCCTATAAAGCAGCGCTACAGAGTGAGTGAATTAAAAAAAATGATAGAATGGACAACCACAAGTCTGTCACTTTGTATTAGAAAAGAAAGTACTCCAGTATGTGCACATACATGTACATCCATACGGACCTTGCATCCATTGAACTATTGCTCCCAGATAAACTGTCCCGTGACTCCTCGAGACCACCTACCCAGCGGAGGAATCAAGCTGTGCACCTGGAAATAGTTGGGGCCACAAACACTAACAAATAGTGTGTGGTTAAGTTTGGCTGCGACCTCAGCCCACAACAGAACCAAGTGAAGATAGGGAGCACTGTGTGCCCAGAGAGGAGGGATGGACTGCATACATTATCAGGAGGAAGGAATTAGCAGAATAAACAAAGAGCTGACTCAAATAAAAAGAAACAAACCTGCAAACATACCACAAATACACATATACGGTACTAGCATAAACACAGGTGTTAAAGTAACACACCCAGACCCACACCCTAAAATGTTTGTGTTCTGCAGTAGCCCTCAGTGATATGCTCACATGGGTTAACCTTGTTCACCAGCGATGCCATGAGGATGTTGATAGGCCTGTCCAACATAAAGAGTAGGTGTTTATCTAATGTCAAGTAGTATCTCCAATCCAACAGTCTACTTCTTAATGTCACTGTCGAGCAAACACATCTCTTCTGGGCATTTATCGATATTTTAAATACTATGGTCTTACAAAAAACATGATGGCAAAACAATAAAAACATATGACAAAATATTAACTGGCAACACTGCTCAAAAATAATGAGAGTAAATGCATAATGATATTCTGATTGATCAATTCAAGAAATCTAAAGATAATTAAATCCTTAACATAATCATTAGCTACAAACACAGCTATTTCATATAGAGGGAACTAAGATGAAAGCAAATGCTTTTATGCCATAACAGAAGAGTTACACCTCTGTAAATGATAAAACACTAATTGAAATAAAAAAAAAAAAACAATAATAAAAGGTAATGTTGAAAGATAAAACTGTAACTGGGTCATTTGCATCAGTCACTATGCAGTGAGTTCCGTAGGAAGAGCATAAAGCTAATAACAGTAAAGTCCTCCCCTGACCAGATGAAGATGTAAACAACATAGGTTCTCCCTGCGCTCGAGGCCTCTGTCTGTTGTTTGTGGATCGCCAGAACGTGTCTGACAAGAGGAGGAACTTGAACAATTGTCAAACTGCTGCTTGGAGTTGATTCCATTGATCTATGCCACTGTTGATCAGTAACTGAACAAATAAGCTGGAGATAACAGTTCTCCTGCTACTTATTAATATTCAAACCTCGAGTGTGTCTCCGGTGCCAATAATGTCCTGCAGGACTTATTCAAATGGAAGACATGAGTGTGGAGTGGAGAGAAAGAACTGCCTTTCACTTATTTGGAAAGCAGACAAACATTCTCCCAGTTGTTTGCATTGTAAATCACATTATGCTCCACAACGCCTTCCAACAAACCTGCAGTCTACCAACACCTCCTACTGTGACACATTAATTATAACTTCCTGTATATGGCCTATCCCAAACCATGAATACGTAATGCCCCAAAATGAGTCATATTCACATAGCAGACGCCCAGCAGTGAATAAATACAACCTATCCATCACACACTGCCCAGTGAAAAATTAATGAAAACCCAGAGAAGCAGTCAGGAGGCTGGGCCTAGCCGACGGGAATAGTGGAAATTATTATACTTTATCTTTAAGAGCGTTAAGTTTAACAGCCATCACAATGTCCCAATTATGCCATCCATGGCGCACAAGGGCTGAACACCTGCAAAGTGACAGACTGAATGAAGCTCAGAGAAGAGAGCAAGCAGGTGTTCCTTGATATTCTGACTTCATATCGTGTCAGCCCAGACAAGGTGCTAACACGGAGTACAAGTTGGATTTTCTCACTCCTGAAAGCCATCTCTGTCTTTCCAAAGAATGGTGAAAAATGCAGCGCAGACTGGCAGGCCATTCATCTCTGTTGTCCCAGTGGGCGGTGTTGGCTACAGGTTGACTAATGGTCCTGTTGAAATGCTTCAGATGTCTGAGTAATGACAAGCTATAAAAGCTAAGCTGACTATAAAGTCAACTAATCTGAAATCTGTTTAGTGGTCCATTGATAGTGAGAATCAAAAGTACTTTAAGCAAACAAACAGAGAATACGCAAAACTTAGTGGTGGCTGCCTTTCGTAAATTGTTTCCACGCAGCTGGGGAAAGGAACATGAGTGGTTTTTCCATCTGTTCCAACATTTCAGTGCTGAAAGTCAAAGGAATGAATGAAGTCACACATTGCCGAAGAAAATAAAAACAGAAGTATGAATGATGCAAGGAGGCAAGAAAGAAAGAAAGTAAAATAAAAATTCATGAACTGTCCTGAATTTTAAACATCTACTGCCCATCCCTGCCCCCTCCTCCTCGCCTCCCCTTCTGTTATTGCTCCTTCTGCTCCTCATGTCTGTTAAGTCAGCATGACATTTTATGATGCCTGGATATTAAAAAGCAGTTTCTATTATGTGTGAGAGGGAAGTGGAAACAGCCATACTCATGCTAAGTAATTAGGGGAAGCAGGCGAGGGGATATTTATGAATGCAGGGGAATGCTAGGGGGAGACCAGGGGAATTGGTGTGTAATGTCCTGCTGTCAGTAACAGTTTTTGTTTTAACTCTATACAGGACAATGTTTAGAGGAGGAAATTATTTTGAGTGTCATTTATGACCCATGATTCCTGGTCTGTTCATTGTGATGCATCAAACTGAAGAATGCAAATTGCAGCAAAGAGGAAGGTAACAAAGTTAAGTAAGGGTAAGGTGAATAAGCTCATGGCAAATTATAGGTTTAAACAGATTGCTTAGAGTTGTCAAGTAGATCTTTATTTGAGGTAAGGTTAGGTCCATATCAAATCAACAGACAATATACAACTGCAGGTTAACCAGTGAATAAAATGTACATAAGCCAGAATGACGAAAAAATATTCTGAATGCTAAATATTCAGTAATGGATAACCACATTAAAGACAATAATCAGCTTAAGTATGTGGAGTCAGAACTGTAAAGGTCGCGTTTGTCACACTGTCACCATCTTTGAGAATCATGCTGGCGAGGACGGCCAATCTTAGCTCTCCATTGTTTAAAGAATATTGCCGTAATTGATTTGTTTTTAAGTTTTAGAGAAATTTACTATAACTAATGCTTTGATTTACTTACATTGTAGTTACAATAAATCAGAGAAGACTGGTATATTTTACAGGCAAAACAGCTGGGCTCCTCATAAAAACATGTCATGTTTTTATTCGGGCTGTCTGCTGCAGGGTTTAAAGATTTGTGATTTATTCCTCTCGCAGTGTACGCAGGCTGACATCTTGAGGTAGTAATGTCCTGGCTGCTGCCATCATAATGGGAGGAAAGATTCCCTCTAAAGGCCTCTAAGCTCTGGAGTCCTGCCCTGACAAGAGAAAGCAAACCATGCAGAAAAAACATCTTCTTTTGGGCATTTAAGTGAGTCTTTTTGGTCCGCATCCTGGTTTATTAATTCTCCTCCTAATTTTTCTACTAACTGATTGACTCAGTGTATTCATATTTGTACTTCTGTCAATACTTCCGATGTGATTTATTTTTGGTACCACTGAGCATGACTAGTTGTGATAACAAACTTATGAAAAAACACCCCCAAATGAAAGTGGAAAAAGGATTCCTACTTGTAATATCCTCTTTATCAAAAATCTCCTTTTGATTTTTCTAACAGAGATTACATGGCGCCAGTGGCAACATTTTCACAGCTCACCTCAGATGCACTAAAGAAACCACCCCGTGTTCTTCCCTTTTGATGTGGTCAGCATATCCGCTTCCGATACGCACAGGAGAAACTTTGATCAGCCTACTGACCACAGACCCTGAAAAGTATTTTTCAATGAAACCAAAGTTATAATAAGTTCACCTAACCTGACTTGAAAGTGTGTGTGCTCTGTTAAACAGATACATCGGAAAAGTGTTCCTCTGAATGAAGTTGAAAGGAAATAACTGTTGATCAATGTTTGGTTTTGCAGTTTCGCTCAGTGGCGCACGCGCACACGTGCACACACACACACACACTATGAATTGCATTCGTTACCTTGTATGATCAGGGTTGTGGCTTTTGGCCCTGTGCAGCTGTACTGTACCTTTTTCTGTTCAAAAACATTAAACAATATTTCCAGCCAGCCCCTCCAGGCCCCCAGCTCAATAACAATTTGAGGCTGTGCGAGAAGTGAGTGGAGGTGGTTCAGACACCTCAGGGCCGGAGGGGCTGCTCTGGGCTCTCCCTGGAACCACAAACCAGCACAGGTCACACTCAAGTTTGTTGCTTTTCGTTTTCTCCACAGCTCAGGGACAAAATGAAGCCTTAACCTCGTAATCTACCCAATGCGTCCCACGGTAGCACTTCTGGATTTAGAGCTGGGAAATTACACTTCAGACCTGAGAGATGAGGAGGGAGAGGTGTGATTTTGAGCATAGCCAATGAAAGATGGCCGTTTGGATCGCAGAACCACAAGACTGGAGTAGTTCTTTGCATTTTCAGGACCAAACTTTCAAACATTATATTCCTTTTAGGATCAATAATCAAAGCAGGCAGCAACATATTGAGATAAAAATATTAACATCTGTGTTTATTTCTATAAGATTTTATCTTTGATGGTTTCAGTTTCTGAGGGAGGGATATAATGTGACATGAGTCTCTCTGCCACCTGTCACTGTGAGGCTTTAGAAGAAACAGTTTGTCTTGCCTTCTACCCCCGAGCGAGCAAAGTCCATCCAGCCCACTCTGTCTGCAGCACAATCGGCCCTCTGTTCGTGGCTCAGGGTGGGTCCTTCCACCCACACTACTGTGAAAACAACCAAATCTCAAACACACTCTCAATCTGGCATACCCATATGTAAATACACACACACACACACACACACACACACACACACACACACACACACACTCCAGGACCCACTTCTAAACCAGTCGCCCACCACGCTGCTAAGGGGAACCTAACCCCATTTCTGCCACTTACCATTATAATCCTGCCTGTCCGCCTCATTGAAAACATGTGTATACATGTATGTGCACGATTGTGGGTTTAACACAGATGCATAAATGTGGCTCTGCCAAGATATTCCAACACTAACTTTGGGTGTGACTGTCCATACAGACTTGAAAGCCAAAAAACACTGACAGAATGAACCATTCCTGCCATTTCATGTCCATACGCCCGGCCTTGATCTTTGCCCACCACTCAGGCATATTTAAATAATCAACCAGACCAATCACACCACAGTCTGAATATTTACAGACTTTACCCACAAAGATCCACCTTGTTACATGAATATGTTGGGTCAGTAAAGGTCATCTGGAAAAGTCTCATTTAAAAATTCCACATGCTAGAGGTAAAGTTGCATGATGCAGCTGAATACCTCCAAACATGAAAGAGAACTTGTGGTGAACTTCCTCAATATAAAGGGCCATTCTACAGTAAAGAAAACAGTGCATATCATTTAGAGGATTACAAACCAGTGAAAAAGTCACAAGGATCACCTACGTCTTACACACTGGATCAAAAAACAGGTCTCACTTAATTTACACAAAACTCTTTTGTATAAAAAGATAAATTATCTTATTAGGAATAATCTTAGATCCTAAATTCAAATTTAAAAAGGCTGTTCAAAGACAAGCTGCTGTAGAGCCAACGAAAAGATCTGCGTTAAAACCTCAGCCACAGGATACTTCAACAGGGACAAATCACCTTGTGTGAAAATCCCCCTGTACTCCCATTGTATGTGATGACACAGGGGGATCCTCCTAATGTATAATGATGAAAATGTTCTGCCACTGTGACAAGGAGAAGTCTTTGCTACAGTGTAAGAGACCCATGAGCCAACATATGGTTCAGTGTATTGCGGCCGACATTGACGTATTGCGAATGGAGTTGAAGTGGGGCTCACATCAAGAGGAGGCTCGTCCAAACCACTTACTCTATAGATCATCAGAGACAGAACGGTCTCCCTCAGCCCGTGCACGCTCCTGAAGTGGGCCCATTCAGTCAGAAATGAAAATAGAGGGAGAGAGTGCACTGCGTCTTTGGAGTACGGGTGCATTTATGTGTGTGGTGTGAAACTCATCCAGACACAGGCGCGCAAGGGTGGCCCAGTACCTCTTACTTAGACCACACACATGCACACAATAATAATTGTGCGCACATACATGTATGTCCACATAGACACTAACATGCATTTAAGCACAAACACACACACACTCACTTAAATGCCCAAAGAAAACATAAAATGTCAACCACAGGCCAAGGAACACAGGCCTGCACTGTTGCCATATCCTCTTCCAGAGACAGAGAGCGCAAACGGACCTCAATATTTTTCACGGCTGGGTGAGCTATTTAAACGTTCTCAGAAGTGATGTCTCTTTGACAAGCTGTGGTAAGTGATATAATAATCATACAGCCGCACGTTTGCCAGATCACTAGCCCACATTGCCCCCACCGGCGCAATGCCCTTAGAGGAGACTGAGATAAATAAACAGATCCAGAGGCAGGGGCTGGTAATGAGGAGTCAGGCTTTGCCAGACCCCGCCCCCCCCATTACAGTGTCCCTCCCACATGCCTCACTCACAACAGTGATACTGTCGATGCCAGCAAACGAATGGAGTTCCAAGGCCATCCATCTCTTATGAGCGCACACTGATGGGCTCACTGCAGCATTTCAGACAGACAGAGGGAAACAAATACTGGATAAGCTCTCACCGACAAACACACAAACAACACACACACAGTACCCCAATTGATCATTTCTGCCACCAATGCATCAGACACCCCATAACTCACAGTTAAGCGTCAACCATGAAAGGAAGTGATACACTGGCTTAATTTTGAGACGATAAAGTGGATTGGCAATTTTGTGGACTTTTTTCATTATAGTTTTGTTCTTTACAGGCCATTTTATCTACACCAATTTTGTCCCAACTGACAACACCCAATTCCTGGTGAAAGTATTATATATCGTCAAATTCAGACATCACGTTTTGCTTTGGTAGAGTATAAATGACACATTCCCTGCACACACGCACCAGGCTCAGGTGCCACAGTGATGTGACGTTGTCTTTGTTTCTACAACAGAGGCATGAAGCAAAGCAGACACACAGTCGCACAGGTGGGCTTCTGAAAAAGCTCTCAGATCTAAGACAATTTGATCAAAAAAGGTTTTCCCTGATGACAAATAATCAATATCAGTCATGTATTGACTGAGCAGGTTTTTGAACACATGTTCAGTTTTAAGAAACATATCAGGTTATTTTGAATCAAATAGAGGCAATTCCTCAAAGATCACTGCTTGGTCAGTGTTTTCCTAATTTCCCATGCTTATACAGCAGAGGGTTTGTGTGCCTGTTTATGGACTCAGAGGTTAAAGTGTGTGCAGAAGAAGAACCAAACAAATAAAAATGATTTGGTCCATCAGTCTCAATATTGACAGATGCACAGATCCCTCAACCCCCTCAGCTTTGTCTTTCTCTCATGCCATCCTTATTTCCCGCCTGGTAATAAGCACCTGAATACATAAAAGATGTTGCTCAAGTCCTTCCTGTTTATATTAATGTTTTATTTAGTGTTTTGTATTATCATAATCAAAGTTCCAATAAAAATAACAAAGTAGAATAAAATATACATATCAAGTGACAGCCTAGTTCCGTAACCTGTCCCGCGTGGAATCTTGATGTTATGTTAACAAACAAATTAGCATTTAAATGAGTCCTGCATTTTATCCTTCAAGGTTATGTTGTTATGGATATTAAATTAGAGTGTGTGGATTTGCTTGTGTGTGCATTTGCATTTGTGTGAGTCTGTAGGTGTGCGTCTGTGTTTGCGCGTGTGTGGTCCATAAGCTGCCAACCAACAAGTCCCCCAGAGAGGTGTTAGAGCAGGTTTGTTTAGGGTTGGTTTGGGAGAGTGGGGTGGAAACGTGCATGTTAAGAGTGTGCTTGTGTGAGTTTCCGTCTGCACATGCTTGAGGGGAAGCAGTCCAGACATTTTGTAATTGTGGAAGATTTAATATCCATTTCTCCTTGTGGACAAAATCAGTAGTTAAAAAGGCCTTCAAAGCCAAAATACCTAATATTTCTTCCTATTCTCAAGGAGAGAGTGTGTTGGAAAGAGTACTTCTGATTGATGTGGGGCTGATGAACATGTGGGCAGAGCTCCTGAAGCAACTGTCACACCGATGAAAACATGTGGACTGTAATAGCAGAGGTGCTACACAGTGACTGTTTAAACAACAAACAGTACATAGAGACACATTGTTCCCACCAGAGGCACCAACTGCCACTTTGTCGAGTACATTCAATGTGTGCCAGAGACGTTCTCACCAATGTGGTGTCTACAGGAAGAGATACACCCAGGTTTGGGAGCTGAGGCATTAGGTCGCCATGCACACATTTAAATCTGCAGATGATAATGTGGTGAGTCTATACCTAATCTCTAAGGCAAACTAATCTCCCCTTTAATATAGTTGATTCAGGAACCTGCTCAAAAACATGTTGTTTTTAATCTACCCCTCGCCGGCTCAGCAGACATAATAAAATGTGGATTAACTTGTAAACTGGGTGATATGTGGACATTTTTTCTGACGCTCCAAGCAGAGCATCTCCTTCAGTCTGGAACAGTAAATATGTATGGTAATACAGTAGCTCATAAAGTCTTTAAAACACCTTCCCATGATATTACAGGCAGAAAAGCTCACAAATTACACACACTCTACATACGCACCACACAATGATGATTTTGCCTGAGGCAGTCCACTTTTATAAAAACCCCACACAGCCTAAAGTATAATATAAATCTATACATTTTTTACATTAACTCAATCTTTTGTTCAGCTTCTCAATCTTTAATGTATTGTCAGTTCAAATCCATTTGGAATCACTGCATTTGTTAGATGTTTCAACTTTGTTTTGCTAGCAATTTAACACAAAGCTCATACAGTTCTGAAACAACTGCAACACAGTGGAAATATCCATATCAGATATGAAGATATGATGCAATATCACACGTCTTAATTCACAAGAATGCAGATTTATGTTTGTGAAGTTAATACAAGCTGTTTTGTTAGTACAACACAATACACCAATTATATTGTCTTCAGTTTGCTGGAGGATTTTACTGGAGGATATCATTTGTGAAGCAGAGTAGTGGCTCCTACATGTTGTCAGTTTTGCAAGGTAATATATAATACCAAGAAATTAGAAAATAGTAGAAATAATGTAATACAAGAGCAAACATTTCACCAACATTTTTATTTAATACATCTTCTCAAGTCCTTGGTGAAAAGACGGATAACCATTCGCCAGACTGTGGTCTGCACACGCCCCTTTAATCCATAGGTGGGGTCGAGTGATTTGATACCATGCATGGAGCGCCAGTGATTAAACCCATGTGCACATGGTTACAGTTGGGCCCACTTGTGCCTATTAATCCATTTGAAACTGGAGCTAAACTTCAAATCACCGCTTGGACATTCCGAGACACACTGATCAATCACATGGAATGTCAACCTGGAAGCACTCAGAACCCCAAGCAAACCATTTCCTGAAGCCTTACCTCCACCAATCGCCCGGGTCAGACATTGTTTTGTTTTTTTAGCATTGCTATCCTGTGCAGTTTGAGCCATTACAAAAAATAATTTATGGAGTCTGGTTTCAAACACAGGGTCTGTAGTGGAGTGTCTGATAGGTTCTTGTGGGTTTGTGACAGGAAATAAAGATTTACAACCAGAGTGGAATTCTTTTAAGGCATGCCAGCGTTAGGTGGGTTGCTGTTATTCCAAAGCCAGAAAAATTCCACCTCCACCCCAAAAACACATCCTGTAAGTCCATATCCACGTACATATCAGAGCAGGAGATCTGCCTCATAGAGTTTAAGATATCTCCACCTTACAACTATCAACACTAATGGAAATGCACCAATGCCAAACAAAAAACATTTTAATTTGACATGGCCGGAGCAGGAAATGACAGAAAATTATCCCAAGTGTTCAATGTTATGAAAAAAATTACATCTTAGAAAGTTAAAGAGAAGTCAGCTGGAAGGAAGTAGCATAAAGACCTGTTTATGTTCTCCAGAAGACGACTCATCTGAGTCCAGTGGATGACATAGTATTATTTGTTCCACAGCACTTCTCAAAGAAGAGGAGAGAACAATAGAGGGAGGAACAGGTCTGACGATGAATCACCAACACTAGAGATGTGTGGTTTATCGGCTGGTCAGCAGCTGCTCAGACCTTTCTTTCATTACAGAAATGCAAAGGCAAATACCCTTGTCAATGCTTTGGGTGATGGGGGAAAAGGCAAACTAAAGGGGCTTTACTGCTCTCACCCTCTTCTTATTTCATCTCTCAGCACCCTTTCTGTTTTCCCCCCTCTCTCTCGCTCACTCTCTCTCACACTCACAGTACGAGAGACTTGAAAGACCTGTTTCAGGTGTTTGAACTCATCATTACCAACTCCAGCCTGGGGATCTGCTCAACCTGACAGCCTTGTTGATAGATTGCAATTGTACAGCCACAATTGATTGACTGTGCCTCACTCAATGTAATATGCATTTGTTGGAGGTTACAGGTAAAGGGAAGGGCAGTAATGACTTTGCTTTTTGTCCTTTGGCAAATGACCCTGTACAGACTCTGACGGACACGTTACCATATTGAAGGGGAAAATGATACTTTTGTGGGTATTCTGCTTACCAGGCAAAAGAAGGTTCTGGTTTCCCTTTTAATCAAATTTCAATTATTCCAATGGAGGAGAGGAAACGCACTCGTTTTGTAGCAGCCTCTCTGTGTTCTTTAAAACCAGTATTTTCCTCCAGCAGCTCCAGGTAATTAATCATCCATACATGTTTTAAAACATCAGCGACTCTCCTCGCTCCGTTCTCTCAGTCAGTACTTTGTCTCTGTTGTCCCAGTGTGTGAGTGATTACCACCAAACTAAATATATTACATATTCCAAAGTGTGGAAAATACACATATGGCATGGTCTTTGAAACAGCATTTTATTTGAAGCATAAGCGGAAAAGAAAAAGAGAGTCTGAATAGAGTATGTCTTTCGATGTACAGGTGCAGCTAACTGAGTTGTAAGAAGGAAGGGAGAAACGTACAGTAGCAGGTCAAGTTTTTTTTAAAACAAGAAGAAAGAAAAAAATACTTAATTGCCACGGCTGCGTGTATTAGGCATCATTTGCTGGCTGGGAAATATCTTGGCTGCATTTAGCCAATTGATTTTCTTGGGATGGTATTTCTTGGTGGTAATGGTATTTATTCTGATCAACTTCAAAACAAATCTTAAATCACCATCGAACAGGAGCCGCCATTTTTCTATGTCACAGACACTTGGCCCTTTCACTCACTTGCCCACCCCCTCCTTTGGAGCAGGCCAATGAAATCTGCATGTCCTTTTATGGTCAATCAGGATCGAAGAGCAATCCCTCTCAGCTGGATTGGGTCCACTGCAACCCAAACCAGGACACTCTCAGCACAACAAATCAGACTTTGGTCAAGGATGGCCTTTACCCCTCTCCAAACCTGCAGTGATGCTGCGACACTGAGGCCTGTGCAGCACCTGAATCATTCCATTCCTCTCACCGCTAGTCCTGGTGACGTTTTTTTAGGGATGGTAAGTAAAGAGCTTCTATGGGTGAAGGCGAGCAAACCAGTGCAGGCCTTTGACAGGGAATTCAAGAGGATCTTATTTTCTTCTAACTGCAGCACCAGCCCATTGCTATTTTATTTTCAATTACACATAAAGAGAAGAGAACTGATAACTGGCTGATTGGCTTGCTAATGTATTAATGTCCTTCTTCTTAACTACATGCAATGGACTCCAGAACCAACCTTCTCCCTTGTTCACTGTAGTCACAGGCCATTTGGTATACTGGTATCCAGACACATGGCTCCCTCAGACTTTTTCACATTAGTTCCTGTTTCTATCATAACTCTTTATTCTCATGAAGCACGCTTGTAGAGCAGAGTGCATCTAAATCAAGCTTCTAAAAGCTGCACACAGGTCTAAGATGTTTCCTGGGTTATGTGACAAAGACAAGAGGACACAATGAGAGACAGATCAGTTTCAATTCTATCTGCATCTCCTCTTCCTCCCTTTATAGTGTTTTATCTCATGGCTCTGCCATTCTGTGTTACAGGACCTGTACCCAGGTCTATCTTTGTGCATAACCGGATCATACCAGGCCAATCTTCCTTCTGAAAATAGAGGAGGGCCGGAAAAAGACTCTCATTTGCTGACGTCACTGTATCAAGCACACGGGACACAGGGGAAGAAGTAGCTTGAAGATTTCGCTCTAAAAATACATTTGAAATATGGGTTATGTTCTGTAACCTCATTTATTCCATGTGTGTAAGTTTCTTTTGTTAACTGTTCTACATATGCCCCATTGTATGCATTAGGAATACATACTGTTAAAAGTACTGTTATACTTGTAAATGCAAGATGACATTATGATTAACTCTACTGGTGTTCATGATGATACTTGTTTCATAATATACTTACATAAACATATTATAAAAGGTGTGGCGTGGTTGCACATTATTGTTTTAAGCCTTGGTATTTGCACCATTTTACTGGTCTCAGAGGACCACGGGCATCGAGCACTAATTGGTTCCAGAGCGAACCATAACTTGGACTCCACCAACGACTGTCGCCCTTCATTACCACAACAGCGTAACTGTGTTTTGCAAACAACACCGTGAGCCTGATAAGAGGCCAGGTGGGTAATTGATGTGGTTACTAAGTGGCCAATTTGCATTCTTTACACATAACAGAGTAGGTGGAGGGAAAGATAAGGGGAAAATTGAAGAGAGTTGGGGCAGAATTACAGTCATGAATGACAACATGAACTTAAAATTGAGTCTAAAGGGCCCAAAATTCTTTAAGAAGACTCATTTATAAGGCACTTAAGGACTTTAAGTTGAGTTAGAGTTGAGTGTTAAGACTGGGCCATATGCCAAATATGTTATTGCGATAATTACTTTTTCCCCCAATAAAAATACATTTCACAATATAAATCAAGAAAAGTTACAAACCAACTAAATAAAATGAGTGGAGATTTTTAGGGCCTCCTTTTTGCTCAGTAGGTAAAATGAAGGAAACAACTTCATGCTGAAGAAGCAGTAATTGTTTATACAACTCTAAAAAAAGACATGAAGCAAGATTTGGAGCCATACAAACAGCTGGAGTGATTATTTCCCATGTAAAGACACATGGCAACTACACTATTATCATCCATTGCCTGGCTGTCTGATGTAAGATGAAATGTATAGTGACAAGAGTAAGAGCAGGGATGATGACTGGTGACATTTGGGTTACTTGTTGGGTAAATAGATATGATAACAGCATCACAGACTTCACCTCAGTACTGCTGTTATTGCACATTGTATTTGTGCTAATTGGCCAAAAATATAGGGTATCAGGTGCTGTGGGAGTATCCTATAAACCTAATTTACAGATGCTATTACCATTATCTCCCACAGCTCAGTATAAACTGTGAGTAAGAACCACTCTCTTAGGAATCTTGAAGCCTATTTCCTGACAAGCGATATGGGACCAAATTAATGGACCCTGGAGTTGATTTCCTGTTTTGGTCTAATAAAAATTAAAACTGTTTGGTTTTAAGTCATGTAAAGCATTTACTGTTTGCACAAAATGATATTTGTTCCAGCAAATTAAAAGCAGCCTAAATCAGTTATGTTATGACCAAAGTTTCACAGCATGCAACTGTACTATGTCATCAATAAGCAAAATGACCATGTAACACAATTATGTTTGTTGGGTGTTGGTATATTTGTTCCATATTAAACTGGTTTACAAATTTCTACAACAGTCCAACCTCAGCACTAATTAACATTTCTATCACTGCGATCAAGTTGTTTCACCACAGACAGCTTTACATTTGAATACATGTTGCATCCCTATCCATCCTAACTTCACCTTCAAATAATCACAAATTGACCTGTCCTTAGGAAAGAAGGTACTACGCAGGTATTCTAATGATACCTCTTTTTATATGTGCATTCCTTTCAACCCATTTTCCTGGCATGGTTCCGAGCTGCCTAGCTAATGCTTGCTCTCCCTCAGGAGCACATCTGCTGCTTTAATGCTCCACCAGAGTTTATGGAGGTCTCAGCACAGGCCATAGCTGCACCTGCAGACTCATCCAAACAACAGGAACAGTACTTCTATTGTAAAAGAAACACAGAACATTCAGTCTTAATTCAGTCTAAACCATAAATTCATAAAATGTGGCTGGCAAAACTCAAAGTTCAATGTTGGATACCATGACAGTGGGAGGGAAATGCAGGGGTTAGGCATAGAGGGGAAGTTAGTGACAGAAAATTAGTAAAAATAAATAAATAAAGGGCACAAAGGAAACAATGTCTTGAAGTCAATTCCTCTTTGCGTATAAATAATTACTGAGGCCACCTGTGCCAGATGCTGACTGGGATCATTAGGCGTGTGGCTAAAAGAGAGGTGCTTACCCAAAGTGGAGAGTGTTGTACCGAGCCCACCTGCCCAGGGATAAGAATCTCTCTGGGACACTTAAGCTGAAAGGATAGAGGGCTGAGCCTCTCTTAAACAGATGAAGCTAAATAAAACCAAAGCTATTTATCAGTGTAGCAGCCACTTGACTTGTCACTCTTCTAGGTGCCTCCTCTCCCTTTAACCATTCATCCGCAGCAGCGCTATCAGCCCACACAAAGCAAATCAGATGCATGAATCAGGACGAGCAGTATGGCTGGGGTAAGCCAAAAATGACTTCTCCAGCTGGCCAAGAGGACAAATTAATATAGTTGGACACCACTTGAGAGTTGCCATTTGACTTTCATTGCACTTTGGGTGATGTTGAAGCAAACAAACTTCAAAAGCTTTGCCTGTTTGTTGAGGTTTGCATTTCCTTTTGAGAGAGCATTGACACCACCACTGAATGTCCCGGGCCTTTGCACCATTATCCAATCACTACTCCCTCCCAGGAAAATACTTACGCTTGAGTTCAATGGTAAAATACAAGTTTAAAACATGTCTATTTTTGGCTAGCACTAATAACTGGTGCCATCTTCCTGCCTCAACCTTGCAGAGTTTGTGTCATTTCTATTCGCCATCCGTCATGTAAGGAGGCAACAGCTGAATCTATGTCAGAACAGAAAGAGTGATCCTTGCTGTTCCTGGGTATCACTGGCAAGGTTCCTTCATGTCAGATTAACATAAACACACATGCACAGAGAACAGACTTTTTTTCACCCACTCCAATCTGTCTATTACACATATGAATAAAGATACTGTACATCCAAACAGTCTGCAGAGTTTCTCTTCTTTTTCCAAAGTGGTTTTAAAACCCAAGTAATTATGCATGATGTGTTAAATTAAATGAATGATAGTGTTGTGTACAATAATTGCCTCCCTTCTTTACCATTACCACTGAATCTTACTGAAAAGAGAATTTGGGGAAAACCTAGAAACCAGCACAATGGGACATTTTGAAACAGACAAAATTGTCTCATTTTGATGGATTAGACACACCTCCCAGATCTGCAGCCTCAGAGGTTTGGTAATTTTGGACCCACTTGTGTATTGTTTAATCAGCATTGTTATCATTACCACTCTTCCTCCTCCACTCGTGTACACTAAAGTGCTGAAGCAGGTAAATTACACCATGGAACTTCACAACACTCAAGTGTATCTGTCCATTATGCCAGAAGAGTGAGTCCAAACCAATAACCCCTAACTATCCTTTAATCATCTCAGCTCAACTACAATTATGTCCTTAAAATAGCTGTACCTTGTAATATAATTTCAACTGTTTGTGTTTCTGAGAGATCATATCATCTCCATCTCCTGATCCAGTGTCTTGTTTTTGTGAAACGGCAATAGGTGGTAGGCTGACCATGCAACGCAATAGCCATGTCCAATGGGACCATAACACTAGGCTGAATGGCTCTATCTTGGAGGGGGAGTCAGGCCTCTCAGCAGCCCCTCAGGCCATTGCCTTGGGTTAATTTCAGACATAATTGTTTGTTAATTTCCACTCAAAATGGCTTGATTTGATCCCTGAGCAATATAGTTACGCATATTTTAGTAGTAAACTGGCCTTTGACCTCCCAGATCAGCTTCATTGATCCTTAAAATCATTCCTGCTTATGAATGGAAAATAGTCTTAAATTGTAATTTATATAATAGTGTCTCTACCGTGGTGCAAAATAACCATGTGGGCAGCCAAGATCAGAAGAAAAACTCTCTCCTATAAAGCAATGTTGCATCCACAGTGCATTTCAAATGCAAACAGTCCAGGTAAACATGGGAAATAGGTCCTCTATTTCATTTTATTTCTGTGCACTGGTCTCAGAGGAGTACTGGCATCGATTGCTGATTTAATAAAAGCTTCTGTTCCTCTCCCCCATTCCTCACTCCTCCTCCAGGTCACTCTGCTTAAAATGCCTCTGCTAATCAGATTTCTGTTAAAAGCTGTAAATAGAATCAGAGCCCTGGTGCCAAGACACTCTCCTTTAGTCCAGTTTTCATTCAGTCACTCTTTTTTCTATGATTTACCCCAAAAGGTGTCACAAATTCAGAAGGCTTCCTTTCTGAAGGAAAGCCAATCCCTTGTATTAATAACAGTCAAACAAGTGTATAAAGCAAACAATATAATACTTATTACCTCTCCTGCAATGTAAAACAATATTGATAACATTATGAAAATAGAAATCTTTATCATACTGTACTTAATCTAGCTCACTTTTGTAATATTTCTGGAATTGTATCCCATCATCTTCTTACAATCCAATTTCTCAAGTGTCTGAGATGTGGTTAGAAATATGGTAGAAGTACTATCCTACTTTCACAAATACACTAAATTGTATTTGATAACAGTGCGTGGGTTAATGTTTTGACTCAGTAGAATTTTACACAACCAGTAATGGACAAGCAGTTGAACATGAGCAATGGGATTTTTTCACAGTAAAACCAGACCTTAGTCCAAGACAACAACTTCTCAGTGGGGATTATAGGCATTAAAGATATGTCACCTGAAGAAAATCAACACCATACCACACACAAAAGGTTTCTCCTGCAAACATTCACAAACACGATAATAATAGATACTCATTACAAGCTACAGGATACTCATAAGAACAGTGTTTTAAATTACATGTTGCAAATTTATGTTGCATGCCTAGTTCATTATAGTTTACATACGGAGGTAGTCCCCAAAGAAAAAATAATAATTAAAGTAAAGCAAAGGTTAGCCTGGACTCAAACACCTTTGTACTGCATATGGAACAAGTTAAATTCTAAACCTTGGCTTTAGCACAGCATTTGGTGTTGGGCTAATGTAAAGAGGAGGCATTACTATGAAATTAAATCACAAACTGAGATAGTAAAAAAACAACTTGCTATATTGTCCCAAGTAATATCACTGTTGATTCTTTAAATATTGACCTATGAAATGCAATATTGAAGGGTTTTAGTGTCCTGGGATCTCCTCCACTGCTGTGACTTCAATCTACACTGAATCACCTGGGGAGTAAAAATCCTGGTGTTCCCTCTTTGTTGAACATTTTAAAAATTGTTGCAGTGCTCATGAAAAAACAATGTTACTTTATTGCTTGTTGTTATGCTTACGAGCAGGGAAAGCATCTCAATCCACCACTTGATCCCTGAGGGCCTTGTTTAAGTCAGCGAGTGATTGTCAGAGTTTATGTCTATTTTAAGGTGCACATTTCTGAAATGTCTGGTAGTTACCCCACCAGCCGAAGGCCCTTATAGGTAAAGTAAGCACTTTATATACAACCCAGCATTAAAACATACTTGTGAAGCAAATCCCAAATAAAGTTGTAAAGTACTGAAATAGAGACGGACCCTTAGTGATTTTTAAGGGTTAACATGAATAAACCACATGAAAGATAATTCAACACCATCAGACACGAAGACACAGATTACTTGTTGTTTTAATTTTGAACTTGTAATTGAAAATATATTACATTATAGTCTAGATAGATAATATAGATGATTTAATGCTCATAATAAAGTTTCTAAACATTGATGGGCGTCCCCACATATCGTGGTGCACCAAGATCAACCAAAGAATAACTGTCATCAATCCTGAAATGCCATCAGCCCTTAACTCAAAAAACTCTGTCATCTCAGCCAGTTTTACTAACCCTGCCTAAAGCACTCAACTTTGATTGCAGACTAGGATTTTCTTGTATACTTGTGCTGACCTAAACATCTGCAACTTATCTAAAAAGCTACTGCCTGCCTGTTGCTCAGCATTCTCACAATTTCCCACAGTACATTGTGCTTCTAAAACTGTCATTTCAAGATTTGAGTGATAGCCTGCAGGGCCCGACCCAATCCATTGTGCTTCTGTCTTCAGAAGATAGCTTCTCAACTCATTCAAGGCTCCTGCCTGTTTTAGCTCACCCAGGGGATGAAACCCATCCATTGAGACTGCACATTGGCAGCCCAAATCAGCACTCCCATCATTTCATTTCTCACTTCAAAAAAAAAAATGTTAATAAAAACCTCCAGCAATGCTGCACTTCTACTTCTAGTAGGGGATCTCTCTTTTTTGTTTCTTTTAAGTGAAGCCGATTACTCGCTTCACAGTATTGGAGTCAAGTGAGCTGAACCCTGCCAGATCTGATTCCCTATACGATGTTTCCACAATCCCATCTTTGCCTAAAAGAAATCCTAAAGTACCAACAGGTGCACACACATTCTGCTTAATGAACCAAATGTTTTAGAAGATAGAGTGTCCATGGTTTGTGTAGATAAGCATAATTTGTGTTGTGTGCTCAATGTGTGCATCATGTCATCAGTATGAGTTGATACATGGTTTGCCACCAAAACAACTTAAACAGGCTTACAAATCCTGATTAGTTATTTTATAAAGCTAAAGGATCCTTTAAGACGAGACTTTACTTTTCTTTCCAGCAGATAAGCAGCACTTAGACTGCTACAAAGGCTAATCATCACATTGTTCCTGATGAATAGACAGCCAAAATGATTATGCACTCTATAAAAACTCTTAATTAGCACAGTCTCTTCTCAATCAAGTATCTAAATTACATTTGTACAGTTCAGTGATTACTGACCAAAAGGAGGATTCTGGAGCTATAATGAATACACCAACCTATAAATGGTCCCATTGAATGGATGACCACTCACTGAATGAATCATGTTCTAATAATTAAATTGTATGGTATACCAAGAGTGTTAACTTTAGTGGATGCACATTGAGTGGTTCTGACTTTTCAATAGGCTTTTAAAGAAATTAAGTGATGGACTTGGACAATAATTTCTCTTTTCTGGGTCATTGATTGTTCTCTTTTTTTTGGCTCCTCCAGACCAATTTTGCTTAAGCCTTCAAAATTGCATGCCGAGATGACTATATCCTGCGACAAGTCGGGGCAATAAAGAGGTTTATGATGCTGAGCAGTAAAGAGAATTTGAAATTTGGTGATGAAAATATTTACCTAAAATTTGATAATTGTGATAATTTGATAAAATTCTGATTTCTTACTGTTAGACTTTGAAATGTTATTCACTTAGTCACCCAATTTGTTCAAGAAAGGATATGCACAGCAAATTACAGAGTGGGGGTGGGGACAGCTTAGCCATTATTGCATTCACAAGACATCACAAGGCTTTCTACTTCAACTTACACATTTGTAAGTAATGCCAAAACGGTTCAAATTTAAAATATGGCCTTGAAAGATACAAGAATCCTCGTAATGGCTGTGTTTAACCTATAAAGGTGCTGTTCTAGGAAGCCAAAAACACAAATATTAATAAGCTCTACGCAGAAGCTGAAAACAGAATATGACAGTTACCGAAAATGTAATTATTTACCAGTCCAAAAAAAGTGATGATAAATTTAGAGAAAAAAAACATTTGTTTAACACACTGCAACTGTCAAAACAGGAAAATTAGTCATATTACAGAGAGCTTTTTCTTTTTATTACGTGTTCATTTTTCTTTGCTTTATCCTTGGAGAACTAACAATTTGCTGCAATCTGTTAGCATCCAGCTATTAATCAAGTGGGAGCTGAACAGCCTGCAGGATTGTTATGATTTAAGGGCCATAATACCATCTTCCAGCTCTGCTTAAGCTCCTACATTCCATTTGTTTCAGTTTCACTAAACAACCTGTCACCATGTCATAATATTAGGGCACAAATTGAAGTTAATTAGCATCAACCTTGCCTCCTTTTTTCACATCGTCCCTTTTCCTCACCTCTGCCATGCATTTGAAAATTGAAAGCCACCATTACTGGCTTTCTAAGAGATTTGAGCTTTCTAAAAAGGTTTTACTCATGCCAAGTTTCTTCCTGATCAATAAACAGAACTGTAGGCTAGTGCCATATATCACCTCCACAACAGCCTAAACCTGCCTCTCCTGATGAGTGATAGATCTCCCATGGAGTGAGCAATCTAAAATTACCCATAAAGACTGCAGCCAAATCAGAACCTTCCTCTGCGGAATCTAGTACTTATCATCAAAAAAGGCTTCCTCGAGTCAACCAGCATATGACAGACAAGCTTTTCTAAGCACAAGGCCGGGGTACTGCGAGCGCCATGAAGTTTATTTTATAGGGTTCATGATAGATGTTGTTTAGAGGGATTTAAGCGGCCCTTATGCTGGTGTCAGCATCTGACCCCTCCGCAGTGATAAAGCTATCAGAAAGAGAGAGTAGAACCGCAAGTGAAATATGGAGGGAGGGACACGTGTGCCAGATAAACTCCTGCATACTGGGCATTCACCCAGCTCTGTGAGGGGAAAGCCTTCAGACTTATCTGCATAAAACTTAAGTGGAGGGGGTTGGAGGGTGGGTGTGAACAGTCTATAGAGTGGTTTCAAATCCTGAATTCAAATCAGTAGCATTTCACAGGACAACTAAGTCTTCATTGTAGAACTGGATTACAATTAAAAGAATTAAACAAGAATGGAATAAATGAAGTACAAGGAACAATGCATAAGAAAGGGGACGTGATAAAAGTCGGACAAGGGCTTCGAGGAGAAGTCAGTTTCTTTTCAAGAAGCATCCATATACAATGCATACAATTTATATTACATCCAGTTGGACACAACCTAGTCTCAAAGCATCTGCATCATTTGATTGAGTTCAGATTTTCCTGAGCTACAACTTCCAAAATTTCAACAATTGCCATTCACCTCTCCATTTGTTCTTTGCTCATTGATTTTTGGTTCGAGAAAGAGCAAGCCAGTGTTGATGGCCAAAGGTTTTGGGTGCAGTACTGCATGTGTTGAGCCATGATATTAATCTCGAGCATCAAGCCTCAAGCTGATTCATAGATAGCCCACTGTGGCCAATTACTATAAGACCCTAGAGTTTTTATAGTCCATTAGAACCAGTTAGACTGATTCATCCACTTTCTTGAACTTGCAGACCTTCTCTGTTGCTGTAAACTTGAAACATTAACAGCCTCAATCCAGAGGCCATGTTGTCACAGTGCAGCGCTGTCGGTCAAAATTAATGCAAATTAATTAATTCCATCCAATCAATTTGCATTATGACCCTGTGTATTAATACACCAGTTAAACAACAATTAAATCAATTATCACTTGGAACAGGAAATGTATCCAATGTGTGTTATAACCAGCTTGAGCTGAAAAGTCACAGAACGGGAAATGATGGGTTGTACTGTTGATAAGAAAAAGTGCTGGCGCAAAAGTCTTCTTCATCATAGAGGTTACTCGGTTAGGAAGGTATTGCAAGCCCTATGAGACATTAACCCCACCCTCCCCTCTCTCCTCCAAGCCCTATGATACAGACACTGCCCCAAAAGAGTAGTTGGTGTTGTCATATGAAATTGTGACCTATTGGTTGTAATCAGGAAATGCGACAGGCCAGCCCCCTCTCAGCACAGGTCACCTCTACTCCCCCTCCCTCACTGCCCTGATCCGTTCAGCCTTCATGAGGCCCATGTTTTATTCCCCATTTCCGTCCACTTACATTGGCCCTGTCATTTTTCACCCTGCTGACTGATTACTAGCTACACTGTTGAGACAATCTCCTCTAACAGCTTCTTGTCTTCTCTGACTTTATAACATTATTACATGTCTTTATCACCACCATCAATACTCCTGGCCCCATGGTAAGCCGTTTCAACATCCAGTCCTGACGCACACACCAGAAGCTTAGCCCACAAATCTTCAACACACACACCACATTACAGCATATAGAGTATTGTTGGCCGGACAGAGACCTGAACCAATACAGGTGTAACTAAGTTAAGATACTGTGAATTCAGCATTATCTGCACTTTATTTGTAATGCCCCGGTAACCTCTCTTGACCTCCCTGTTCAACCTGGGCTCATGCTTTTTCAATGTGGCTGCACAAACTACAGACCGATAAGGGAAGTTCAATAGTGTGAATTACCTGTCAGCTCTTAAAGGCTTCACAACCACTAGCCACAAGTTGTATGAGCATGTGTCGGTGTCAGTCCCCTCCCAGCATATGCTCTATTTGAATACAGTGTTTGACTAATATTTGCTATTACTGATAACAAAACACATTAAGAGCTGCATTGATTGCACAGACAGGGAGAACATCCTCATTAGACAGACATCTTTGTAAAACCACTGGAAGCATCAACTAGACATATGAAACATCAACAGATCAACTCAAAAAAATTTCCACCACACACATTTATGAGCTTCATAAATTTAAATTATCTCTATTTAGACTGCATAATATGAGGATAATGCAGCTGTGATTCAGGGTTACACTGTAATTATACAAATTTAAATTAAATTTACACAAGTATTCTATTCCAACGAATGTCAAAAATCCATAATCATGTTTAAAAAATGTGACAGAACTATGCTACCTGCACGAAAATATGATCAATATGATTTTCCACATTATACATTTTATCCATAGCCGTGTTTAAACACTCATTGAGTAATTGTCTTGTGTCTCACAAAGTAAATGAGGGGTAATCAAACAGAGAAGTATTATGGAATATTATGGAGATGTGATGTTATTAATACAGTGTAATGATTGTTAATCACAGAAGTTTTGATCAGTCAGGAATAGGTTTTAAATATTCATTGCTATTTATAGTCCATCTCCCTTAAAACAAGAAGACAAATTCTTCTTTACAAAAAGTCATACATTTATTCATATACGTATTATAATCTGGAGGGGAAATTAATTAAAATATGCAATAGGATCAGTGCGTGATGAAAGAGTGGTCACCAAAATGTGTTTAGAAGGGATATGCCACCAGATTTCCTCACCTGGTCCTCCATATCTGTGTGGTAATCTCTGTGTAGCAGTGAAGGTATAGTCACACAAGGGATAAATGATAGAGAGTGATCCCTAAATTATTTTCATTCATTCATTGTCAACCGCTTTTCCATCACGGGGTCACAGGGACATTGAATTATTTTATCACAGCCTAATTTAATCAAACAGCTTCCCCACCTTTTCCTAAAAGAGTGAAAGACAGTGATGGTTACTTCCACCAAAAATATACCTGACACTGGTTTTTCAGTCTTGATTTTATCTGCAGTGTAAACAACTTCATCAATATTACAGACAACTGTTGACTGAGTTCTTACTCAAGGGCAGGTTTTGTATATACAGTATGTTCACACAAACTGTTGCAGCTTCCTTCAGTTTAACTGTTTGCTCTGACAGAACATATGTGAGATTTGTCAGTAAGATATAACATGCACTGCAATCCTTAAATCACTGAAATGCTTTGTTTTAGTGAATGTACAGACACTCATAAAATACCTTTTAAAATTAAATGTTCAAAAGCAAAAGGCAAAATAAACCAAATGAGGGATACAACAACATATAACTTGAAGTTTAGTGAAAAGTAATGCTTATCATGACTTACTTTACTGACTACCAACACTCCACACTACACAGAAATCTGAACATCAGTCAGAGAGCGCCATCCACTGAAACCCTCCAAGAGGCTTTAAGGTTTAAGGGTTCCATCGAAAAAACAACTTGTAGTGGCATCGAGTTACCACTCACCAGCAAATAATCAATGTGATTTCCCTCAAATATAACTGAAGGTGCATAAGTGTGTATGTGTGCATTATTGTCAGTATGCAGTCGTGCATACCTGGTGTGTCTGGCTGTGCATTTGTGTGTGTGTGTGTGTGTGTGTGTGTGTGTGTGTGTGTGTATCTATCTGAGTATGTCTGGGTGCATGAGCTCAAACACATACAGTCATTTGATTGAAATGAGGGATTTTAACATGAGTGAGGCGTCGTGTCAGTCTCACAACAGGCTGCCTCAATGTCAGCAGAGCACTGCACTGGTGGCAATTACTATTGACATCATGCTAATTGTAGCTGAATAATTAATCCTTACCGTTACAGGGTACAGGGACCTGAAAAGGTGAACTAGATGTGGCAGAGCTGAACTCACAGCAGAACAGAGACTAATTGGAATTAAGATCATTTTGTTGCTTGAGAGCAACAATGTTATTTCCCATTTCCTACAACATTCTTGTAAAGGAGACAAGGAGGCCATAAATAGACATAATGGACGTGTTGTGATAATTATTAAGAATTACAGAATACCACTGGTCCTGAAGTGAAATACTTAAACATAGACTAATTGATAGATGATAAACTGAGATAATCTCATGAAAACAGTATGTGTACATCTGTGCATGTGATTAAGCTCTGTGAAACTCAATTAAATGCAAAGTACCTGTCTGCCCTCTACTGGACACTTTAAAGTAACCTTCCTCTTGCAGAACAATGTGTCATCAAACACATTTTAATTAAAGCTGTTGTATTACAATTTGTGAAAAACATCTATTGATAGTGAAACTGCTCAGTAGTGTTCCAGAAAACTGGTGAAGATGACACATAATGACAGGATGCTTTGAGTTAAGCCAGATGGGAAAAACTTGTGAGTAAAAATCGCGGTACCATGTCGCAGTCCAAAAAGACATCTCTCAAAGAAGGTACCACAGATATTTCTCATATTATTTTAAAATAAACTATAAGATGAATGGAAGAATTGACTTCACCATTATGAAACATTTAATGATGATGTATATTCTCATTGGACCTCCTTCAGAAAAGTAAAGACAACAAAATCCAACTCTAAACACAAAATAAACTAAACGCAGCTTTTATAAATTTATCAAACACCCGAAGTGCTTAAACAAGACACATTCACATTTGTAATATGGGACAGCTATCAAATCCAATATGGGGTCCATTATCTCTCCCAATGGCACTTACAGATGAGAGGGGATCACTGACTGTGTCGTAGTGGTCGAGTAGTGGGCGAGCCACTACGGCTGTGCACCCAGAAAACACCATGAATAGTAATTTCTATGATGTACTTAACTGAATGCAACTCTTGGTCTCGTGAAAAAAATTAGTGAAATAGTAAAAGTAATTTTAATTACTAACAAACCATCTTATTCAGGATAAAGTGGACTCAGACATAACTGTAACTACGAGAAGGATTTATGCGTTATTGACAAGTAGAAACAAGTTGTCTCTTCCACCTCAAAGCAGCAGGGAGGGTTTACAGTGCGGAGCTACGGACCATCTCTCAGCCAGCAGCTGAGAGCCTCATGGCTTCAGTGTAATGTAAGGCAATGTCGCCATCTAGTGAGAAACACAGCAAGACCCTTTCTGACACAATCCTCCCTATTGTGACGCCTCACCTCTACTGACACTCTTTGACATCTCTTCTTTTTTTCTATTCTATTGATAAAATATCTTGTTGAAGTGCTCGGATGTGAAATGAATCCTGTCAAAGTAACTGTAGTTTGAATCAAACATCCCTCAACAGTATAACATGTTAAATTGTTTCACTGATTAGACTGCACTGCCCCGCAGAAGGCATCACCTGTGAAATGGATAACGCTCTGGCTTTTCTTCGGTTCACCACTATTTTTTAAATCATAACTTGTGACCAAACATCAACGTAATCGAAGGGCACCATCTAGAGGATAAAGTTTGCAATAACCTGTAAACCAGACAGTTTTCATTCTGTGTCTACAAAATGTTTTTTTATTAGTCACAATGTATCTTAAAGGTTTAAAGTTAAGGAGTTTAAATTGTGTTTTGGATTATGATTACAATTCAAGAGTTCTCTGGAGGCATTTTGTTTGTTTTTTTACATTTGAAAATTTTGACACACTGATTATCCCTGAAACTCAAAACGTGTTTTATCAAGGTTATTGAAATAATAAAGCACTCCATACCATTTCAAAGACGTACTGGTCACATCAATCTAATGTGGCAGAGGAAAAACCAAGGGTCAAGCTTCTCTAATGGCAACAAGAAAGAGAGATCTGTAAGTCTCCACACAGTGCCCTAAAACCTGAGACAGCCAACCAATAATAGCCTCATGAACTGCCAAAATAAAACAAATATTCAGTGGAGAGATACGTCTTATGATTTAGCTTCCTCTTACTAGCTGTATGCGATAAAACAGGCTTCAATCAGAGCAATTACAACCAAAAGAAAGGCAACCGGCTCTGTGGAGACAGGTGAATCACTCACAAAGACAGCAGATGGAGGACAGATCTTAAAAATGCCCAAATCCATCACTTCTCCAGTCCTGTACATTAACTAGCATTCAAGAGTATGACAACTCAGATTAGCTCATGATAGTGCCTTGTTTGAAAATGAATGTTGTCAAGTGTAGTTTTGAATCAATCATCTGTTGAGCTTCGGCTCCACATCCATCTTTCCATCTTGCCTGGCGACATTGCACTGGGCTGTGTTGCCCTGCAGGTGGCGTCACAGGTGAAACTACTAATTAAAGACTTAAATACTCTTAAAGATCTCCTGTACAGTAATGTCCACTGCACCAGAGTGTCTAGTTACTCAGGAACAGTCCTCCTATACTCATGGTTGATGTGGGTCGACAGACGCTGGCAGCACCGCTTCAGCAAGCGGACACGCTTCTGTCCGATAAATAACCCAGCCACAATTAGTGATGAAACCAGCTGCCTCACCTCAACTCAGGTGTTGGCTCTTCTTCGCCGTCCTCCATGCCACGCTGACACCGCCTCCATCACAGTGAAACCACCCTGGACGTCCACAGTCCTGTGGTCCCGGTGTCCACACCTGGACAGGTGCGCTAGCATCCCCCCGCACTCCATTAGCTCCGCGGTCATTAGCATCCACGTTAGCGCCACGATTTTAGCATTAAGCTAACTTCACCTCCTCCGCCTCTGGAGTGAGTTGCTCCCTGTCGGGTGGTTGAGGTCTTCTTCGCACTCAGAAACAAGTGTCCACCATCTTGAACGGAGCACTTGTGTTCCAGTTGTCTCTGCTCGGTCAGTTGGACATATAAACGTGTGGCACATGAAGACATTGTGAGGTCTCCAGTTCCAGCCGCCCTCCACTCATCCCAGCTGCCTTCCTCACACAGTGGGTGTGTCTGTGGTGGGCTCGGACTCATTTGTTTTTAGACTCACCTGTATTTTTACTTTGGGAACAGCACCTTGGGCAGTCAGCTGTTGTCATCTGACGAATGGGGAACTGGTTTATTGGTGGCAGAGAGGTTATATTCTTTTCATGTGTTCACAGTCATTACAACTAAAAAGTCAAACCAGACCACAACAGCAATGTGTTATTTTCTCAATACACATATAATATTGTCAGGCCAAGTCCATTTTTATTTATAACCCGCAATCTTGTTTCGGCTAGACTGGAGGCTGAACCTGTCAGGATGACTGACAGAACAGACTCACAAAATGGGGGGTGATTGACTCCCATTGGAAAGCACTGTTAAATTACAAGATATTCTCTTACACACCATTCCTGCAGATAAACCTAGTGTTCAACAAACGGAGTGGAAATGACAACAGTAGCTTATATCCTACATTGACATATAATACACCAGCATGAAGTGGGACTCCGGTGGGTGCTGAGGTTTGTTTTTATCCCCTGGTGTAAAATCGTGGACCAACACTGTAAAAGCTGTCACACTATCTGCTTCTGTCTCACAGGTGGTATTTCCTCCCAACTTGCCATTCTCCATCCGCCCACCAGATGTCCCTGGACCTTCTTTGGACATTTCCGCATGCTCACCTGTTTTCTATCCTCAATTGCTTCCCCGCCCACTCACACAACCCAACCCTGTTGCCTCACCTCACTTACCACGTCTCACACCTCACTGCTTATAGCTGCTGCTTGCCAGTTCATCCATGAATATTTCCCTCTGCATGGTCTACCTGCTCAGAGTGCCTCCTCGTCTTCTGTTCCTGTCAGCTCGCCTCTTCACTTTACAGCCTGTTTACTCTTGTCGAAAGCTTCCTCGCTGTGTGCCTGGCTGTCTTGGGTGTCTGTGCTTGTGTTCGCTGCCATTGCTGACACTGGCAACGCTATCAGGGAAGTTGTGGAGTCACCATGCAGCTGTGTGGTAGTCACAATAAGGAATGCAGATGACTGGTGAGGAAGGAACTGGGTGAGCTCGTGTTTCAGATAAATGTCGAGTGTAGCATTCGTCACCATGAGTGACCTTTCATGAGTGCGGGTCAGATGTGATGAAGCCAACGTCACCTGCAAACAGCTGGGCAGACACACTTTTTAATGAATTGTGGGTAACCGTGAACACAGAGAACATCATATGGTACCTTAGTCCATATGCCAGCTGCAGCAGAGTGCCACACGACAGATGGAAAAGAGGACAAACATCACAATGTGGATTGATTTAGCCTCAAGACATGGTGCTCCTGGACAGAGTTATTTAGAGGAAGGATTTATAACCATCAATATTAGCATTTAGATGCACTGAGGATGTTTCTGTCTAAAGATATAGGCAGAGTATGGCACAGTGAGACATGCAATGTTAAGGGAGATGGAAAGAGCAGCTGGTGCCCCCTTTGGTTATTTAGTAAGCACATCACATTTTGGTTCCTGACTGTTCAACCATGTACAGACGCTGCACATTTTGAAAATGTATTCCAACTGTCATACTTTCTATGGGTTTTTTGACCAATTTGAGTAACAGGTTCACACAGCCATCCAGAAGATGTGCAGCATATTAAAATGACATTCCGTTTATGGCAGGGACACATGTTGGATGAATTCTAGGTTATGACCAGCGACCATGTGGACGAAGTACACACTGCTGGCAGGAGTGTGTGTCACTCCACAAGTGAGTAGTTGAATGCATGCATCAATAAATGTGGGACTGTGTCATGGAGACCACTACCTACTTCTTGTTTCCAAATGATTTCAACACTAGCAGCTTTTAGCCATAACCACAACCACAACCTCCCTCTTAATAAAAATAGAATAGAATAGAAAGCTTGATTGCCATTATCCTCAATGTACAACAAAATTAAAAAGACAACTCTGTGGAGCTAAGGGAGGAAAGTAAGATAAAGATAAAAAATAATAATAATAATAATAAATAACCCGTGGTAATACAAAAATGTATAAAACAATATAAATATATTTACACCAGGGGCAAGCAGAATGTAATACACAATGAAAGCACAATGTAATATACACAATGTGCAGCAGAGAGTGAGCATGAGCATGACAGTAGCTGTGAAAATAAATATATTGCACATAAGAACGTGAGCCTGAACAGTGACTTGACACTTAGCTGTAGAGAAGCTAAAGTGTGTTCAGTACTCTTATTGCACTCGGTTAGAATGTGTTTGCAAATCTTGTTGTGCGGGCCTGGATGGATCTGTAACGCTTCCCTGAGGGCAACAAGTATTCATTATTGCAGCCATTACAAATATCCTGTAAACTTGATCTTATGTAAAACTTTAACACAATCCAAGATGATTTCAATTACAAGCAATTGTTTTGAATCAAATATCACATTTTGAATCTCTCAACCTGTAAAAGATGTGTCCTGAACCTAAACCATATCTAAAGTGATTTGTTACGAATGAAAGGCTCTGAGAAACAACGTGGTCCCCTGATCGGAAGGGGTCTCATTGTTTCTATCTGTAATTTAATTTGCAGGGCTTTTGTGTATTTGTGCATGTATTCACACTATAATCTAAATGGGTACCTCCCAATAAAAGGAATGCTCCACAAGAGTTTTCCAGCAAACAATGACCACAGCTCAAATACAGTAAATTTGACTCATGTATTTGTGAATTTCTGATCAGCAAGTAAATAAGTGACTGTGTTTCAAGCTGCAGCTCATCCTTAAACAAAGGTATAGTTTCACAACTTGACACCATGTCACAGAAATGGACAGCTGAGTGATTTTTTTGCACCGTTTGTAAGAAGAGCTAGTTTGAATCATTACACATCCTAAATCTGGCTTCACCAGCAGTTAAGCCCTTCAGTCATTTTTCGTTCCAGATCATTTATTAATGGTGATTCCATTATTGAAAACAGTCTTCTGCTCGTGACAGTATAACTGTATAACTATCTTTACGTCATTGTTGCAATATGAATGGGCTCTACATAACAAAGTAATTGAATCACTTAATAATAATGAACTGATGATCTTGCCATTCAATATGAGGAAAAGCTCAAACAAATATGTTTTGGTCTCTTGTTTCATCTTCTCCCTCCTGTCCTAACAGAAAACAGCAAATGCCTCCACACAAATGACGGATCAAACTATTCACTTCCCATTTTCTGTCACATTTACATGACGTGCCTCGTTTCAGACATACGGTGCTGCCAACAGAAGATTCAAGTCTCAGACAGAGATGTGTTGCAAAACACACCATTAAAATCCAACAGTTTTTATGATAAACAGTTTCGCTGTCCATATTTGTCTTCAGAACCGGCTAACTGAAATCTATCATGACAGCCCTTATGCCACATCCACATCCTTTGCATGTGTTTACAGTTGGAGGTCAAAGGTCCTTGATAATGTGCACCATTAACACATTTACTGAAACTGCATGATCCTTGCATTTTTGTTCATTGTGGCCAATGTTATTACACCATGAAAGTCCAATGTTCATTCTTCCTCCCATTCAAGAATATTTCCCTCCCCGGCTCAATAAAACACGAGGGAAAGTCTACAATAGCGCTATCAGTACAAAACTCCAACTCTATTGCCTCTATGGCCCTCCACTCTGCCTCAATCAGAAATATATATATATATATATATAACAACAGAAAAATTATATGTGGACCATGAACGGTAGATAATTACAGTTTGATGTATAAGTTTAATATTGACCATAAAAAAGTTAAAGTGCTATAGAATTGCAAATTACTGTTGAATCCTTAAAGTCATTTCTATATTGTGTATGATTTAAAAAACAACAACAAACAAATCACTGTGAACCAAATGGAAGGTCCAAAATCAAAATGTTCATAGCAATCTATTCATGTTGTTGACATTTCAGTTTGAGTCATTGATAAATAATGAGTAATTTATGATGTCACAAGACGATGATGACTTGCCACATGCATCTTTATTACGTGGTCATGTCATAAAGCTGAGGACAGATAATAATGTGACGACGAGAAGGGAAACTGCTGGATGAGGTCATTGTTACAGTGCGATAGAAGTGAATTAATCATCATGAAGTCATCATCATACACTTCTATATCACAACATTAACAATAATTCTTAAATGTATACAATAATTATCCAAGTAGCCTGTTCTGAAAGTTTGACATAAATAAAATAAAACAAATTAAATGGACACACAATTCTTTACTCAAGAAGGTCTGAAAAACCATCAGCTGGGTGAACTGTGTGTCTCAAGACTTGAATCAATATAACAAACAGGTGTGAAGTGATTGAATGCTGGTTGATGAAAAATGGAAATTATTAAGGTATTTAAGCAAGTGTGAGCTTATCCCTTCCCACATGAATCTTTATTATATGGCTCAGTCATAAAGCTGAGGACGACAGATAATAATGTGATGATGGGGAGGCAAACTGTGTCAGATGAGGTCATTTTTTTTATTAAAGGGTGATTGAGAAAATGATTTAGAACTGTCGTCATGAACTTCAATTTGAACACACTGATTAATAATGAATAAATATTGAACATAACTATCAAAGAAGCCTGATCTGACAGTCGCAGTAATAATATGTTTATGCTCAAGATCAATAGTTTTCACAGTGTCCATTCATCAATCAAAAATAGTTCCAGTTCAGTCTCGATGAAGGTTAGCTGCGCTCTTCCCATGATATCCCCCACTTGTCCACTTTACTGTGGACAAGTGGGGGATATCATGGGGAGGATCTATGTCATCGTGCGTGTGTGTGTGTGTGTGACACCAGCAAATCATCTCCCGTTGAGTAGTTGGATTGCAACAGAGGAGCTGGGCGCTTGGAGAGTCACCATCGGGCGGTGCATTCTTAGCCGGGGACTAGTTTCCAGTCCTGCACTCGGGGCTGAGTAAACAGCACCGCCCCGATGGTTGTTTGTTTTAAGTGTGGAACGATCCATCGCAGCGCGCCGGGCTCGATTGACACTGTCTGCTGATCTGCTGCTGCGGATTGCTCAGAATAACAAGGGCTGCTCGCTAATTCCCGTCCACCGGGGCTTTCGCCGAAACACCGAGAGAGTCGGGTCCTCAAAAAAAAAAAAAAAAAAAAAAAAGAAAAGAAAAAGAAAGAGAAGATCGGGTCCTCAAAAAAAAAAAAAAAAAAAAAAAAGAAAAGAAAAAGAAAGAGAAGAGCCAACAAGGCAGAGGCAAGAGACCGCCGCGCCGCCGGAGTCCGCACCCCAGAATGGCTTCGGGAGACCTTTACGAGGTAGGATAAAAACCCGGTGCGAGAGAAATGCGCCGTAATATTGACGAACACTGGAATTAGGAAGTAAAGGGGAGGGCGTCGCGTACGAGAAACGCGGCGTCCTAAGCCCTTTAACACGCCAAACTAACCCGTCTCAAGCTCCGCGAAGACGAGGCGGCTCGGATCCGAGCTCGCACTTTCTGTCGCTCCTGGCACACTTTGAGGTCGGTGCTCGCGGGGGCTGTGGCGGGGAGATGGGAAGTGCTTCGCGGGGCTCAACTCCGCTCAGTGTGTCGCCGAGTTGGAAGTGGTGGTAAAGTGACAGCGGCGGGGAGCGGGCGGATGTGGTGCACGGCGCAGGCGGTGGAGTGATGGTCGCAGAAGGTGCGCATGTACGTACATGTCTTGTATGAACAAGACATGGAGCCCCCGTGGCCGTGCTGCGACGGCTTGGAGATAGGAGACGAGCCGCCGGGTCACATTTATTTTAAATAAAGAAGCCAGGGTGAGCTCTGTCGTTGTGTAATTTGAAAAAAAAAGTTGCCCAAACGAGTGACAGGAAGGTCACGTTGCCCTCGTGTGCGCAACATCACTCTGGACCCGGTGCCAGAATTTGCCAGGTTCCTCCATCAGCCCCTCGCCGTCGCCAGGCTGGGTTGCTGCTGACATGGTGTCATATGTTTCCCCTCATGGTGGTGACTGACATGAGGGTCTGCTATCTTCATGTGTCACAGAACAAGTTTCCCCCTTCTTGAAACTAACACCAGTCCTGGTCCCATGAGTGTTTGAAGTAGATAACAGCTCACAGCACAGTCAGACAGTACATGATGAGCATCAGTTCAAAGCAGGAAGTACACCAATAAGTTCTGCTAGTTGGACTTAGTATCCCATATTCATATATAAATGTATGTTGATGATAATATCTGGATTATGTTAATATGTTGTTACAGTTATTACGCTTTTCAACTGGGTGACACAAATCTATTTTTGATGGTTGTACATGTTCACGTATGCTGTGGCTCTGGTTTCTTTCTTTCTCTTTAAACATATCACGAGGTAGATTTCAACAGCTTATTTCAATTTAATACATGCCATTGATGGTTTTCTCAGGTATAACCTGATAGTTTCATGTTGTGATCAAATGGTTCAGTAATAACTGGAGAAGATGTATTAATAAAATGAACTAAATAATATTGGAGGTTTTAAGAGTTTAAAACTCCTACATTTGTAACATGCTGATTGGAGTTAAGTTCATTGGCGAGTGTAAATTGACAGTTTGTGTAACTTTAAGAATGAATGGTTATGACCTGACCTGAGATAAACTGGCTACTGTCAACTGGCTGAGGTCAATCCCCCAACGACCCTTAAAGGAATAGCACTCAGAATAAGGGAGGGATGTGGACTGCGTTTACATGCCATTTTACTCTTTTCATTTTTAAATTTTCATCGTGAACTTAAAGTGATTTTAACTACCAGTCCTTTCAATCGTGTTTTGTCGTACACATACACCACAGCTGCCCTGTGTGTGGACCTGTTGACTGATCTTTGTTGTTGGTTCATGTGGTTATCACTCGCTCAGTATGATTTGTTTGTGGCAACATGTTGGCAGGCATGACCAATCAACAGCCAACTGAGTCATCTATGGATTGACTATAGATTAGGCAGTGTAGTCCTGCTCATACACTTGCTCCACCGACTGTGAGTCAATCAGTCATGTCAGTCGTGACATTTTCATAGCTTCAGATTTCTGAGAACATTTGAATTAACTGACAGAAGTTTTTAAAAGTAATGTCTCATCCACTGACATGGAGGAGGAGGGATTTTTGAAACTGTTCAGCAACCAACCATCAGGGGGAAATCAAGATGCTTTGGCTTCACTTTTGCAGTGGTCATGGCATCCATCCTTATGTCTGTGGGATTGACACTAATGTGATAACAGCCCCGTGGTCAAGAAGATGATTCCATTTCTCTTCTAAATATGGACGGCTTAATCTCTGATCATTGGAGTGTAATATTGTTAATGAGTGTTGGGAGTGCCAGTGTAAAAAAAAATAGATGAAAATATAACGTACAAGTGGTTTGTTTGTTGGTACTTTAAAGTAATGTTGTGGTAGAGTGTGTAGTAGTAGTATTATTAATATGCATCCTTAATAAAACTGTATAATGTTCTCTGTTCGCAAGCAGTGACGCCAAACAGTGGAACCAATCACTAGGCTCAGAGTGGGCCATCTTTTAGGTTTTTCAGAAGAGCATCTTGACATCTTGCAAATGTTTCTAAAAAGACATTGTGAGTCCTGAGTTTTGTTCATTAGCCATCTTTAAACCTCTCAAGTAAAAGATGGAAAGATGGCATTGGGGAGTTATGTGTAATCTTGGCTTTGAGGCTTTGAAATGAGAAAGCAGTGACCTCAAAGATAAAGTGAGACAGGCTGCGACTGGTTTGGCATTGAAATTCAGGACTTTTCTGTCATTGATCGAAAGAGGGAATGAATTCAGTATTTTACCTGCAGTTACTTGACTGAATTCAATATTTAGTACATAAGATGGTGGGATATTACAACATCAAACCATCCGTAAGGTGAGAAAATCTTTACCAGATTGTGTATAAAGGTAATGCAGAAAACAACAAATGACTGCTGCAGTCAGTCACTATTTTTCTTATTTGTCTCCAGCGACATCTGACATATAATAGAATGCCCATGTGAAATCTGCTGTCTTCGACCGTTCAACATTCCCATGGGCCTCGCCAAAAGAGAAAGACACATAGCTGTGGCTCAGTGAATTAAGCTGGTTGCAAAATATGTAAAAGGTGTTAAGGGAAGAGTTTAATCAAAAGCCCTGATGAAGGATTTCAATGATGAAACCAAACATTGACAAATGATGTGGAGTACCAACTCCTCAGGCCCTGGTTGTGCCACTGGTTTAAAATGCTGCTTGAGAACCAAAGGGTATTAGAGTGGATTTTGCCAAAATCCTGGTTCTGACACAGACAGCTCATAGGACAGTTCAGAGGTGAGGTCACTAAGCTAAAAATATAAATGATAATGTAGAGCCAGTATGACATGCTATGGTGCACCAGTGACCACACCCAACAGTGATGACAGGGTGTTCATACACACCTGTCTTTATGGTTTAGAAACCATTGTACACTCTTCTTGGCAAATGAGGGAAGATATACCCACCTTGACTCTTCAGCTCATACTTAAAGGCTCAGTGTGAATGATTTAGATGAAAGGGATCTATTGGCAAGTTCAGTTCTAAATAAACTAAAGGCCTTTCAGTTTATATGACAACTGAAGGTTACCACAGGCTCTGTTTGGGTGGGGGGGGTGTTCATCTGCAACAGGCTTTAAGATCCAAGAGTCACTCCACCTCTGGTCTTTGAATACAACTGTCTCTCCCTCCTTTTCTCTACCATTTGGTGCATGTATCTGTTGTGTGGCCAAGTGTGACATTGTTGGGTTGGGTACAGCATGCATTCACATCTCCTGCTCATTTCAGTGATACCATTAGAGCTCACTCATTAAAGGTCGTTCAATTTTTGTTGATGTGCTTACAACATCCGTGATGAGCTGTTATTTCCACAACTGCGTTAAACTCACCATTGAAACTCAATTGCTGGTTCAATAGACAGACAGCCATGTCAGGTGTCCTCCAATTTCCTCTAAAGTGACCATTCACAAATTGTCACGCTTGTGTACACTCATATGAATAGGCAGTCTGCTAACGGAATCTGGCACGAGAAAATAGAGAAAATCTTGATTGCTTTTTCCTGAATCTGTATCTATGGTAGGTCTTGGAGGTTATGTGTCACTGACAGTTGATTGGCTATATCAACTGATGGCAACACTAGATGCATGTGTCATACATGATCAAAAGTATTCATGAATGTTTATCTTGCTGAGCACTATTAGTAGAATAGAATAAAAACCCTTTATTGTCAGTGTTTACAGGTAAACGTCGAGATTAGGGTGTTTTAGCTGGGATATACGATGACGTTGTATGACAGTGGCAACATGTCTCTTTCTTATTACGCTCAGTGTTTTGTTTTGTTGGTCTTCTCAATAAGCTGTATTCATGTGATAGATGAAGTCAGGACATTTGCATGAATGTAATACAAACATGGTTACTCTGAATAGGAGAAGCACTCAGACCTGCCATGATAGAAACATGAGCTAGTTCTTGAAAGAGGGACTGGCTCCTTCTTACTGTTTGGAAACAAAAACTTAAAGACAAAACCATAAAAACCTGAACATTTTGCACATCAGCTCAAGTTTCAAAAAGTTCCAGCCATAGCATTACAAAGGTTTCGGAAATGTTTTCAACAGTTGTCCTTCACGGAACACTTCTCTATCTTATCTCCCATACATTGTCATACTGAACAGATCTAGCACTTAGGACTTACTTCAAGGTCCCCTACTCTTCTGAAGTGCAGTCTTGTCACTCAGCTGAAGTTCCTGTTGGATAAAAGTGTCTGTCAAATTACATAGATTTTGTGCTTTCTAGCCTCTGGCTCTGAGTCAGATAAGGCCAGTCTTGTCCAACATTACATGTGGTGGAGCCGTGGATGATATTGGGTGTGGGCCCTATCTTTCAGGGATGAGCACAGGTCTAACCGAGACCACAACAATCAAGATTAAGACGGAGACCTCTTTGGCGTGATTGGTCATCAAACTCGGGTAATGAACTGTGGACCTCTGCCAAGCTGGTGAAAGAGGTCCTGAGAGCTTTCTCAACTAGTCTGCATATGTTCTGTCCTCTTAGATGATGAGGCTAGTGACCGCATCTCTTAAGTTATTTGTTTTGTTTGTTTTTTTTTGTTGTTTTTTTTTGGGTTAGTGGGGGGTTGTCAGTGAGTATAGGCCACTCCAGGCTTTTCACCCAAGTGAGACTTGTGTTTGTCTTCCAGTGGGTATTATTGGCCTTGTCAGTGTCTTCCCATGCTGCTCATCTTGTTGCTGATTTTCTCTGACAGGACTTCAAGGTGGGGAGGTTGTGTTGCTGCTCTTTGTAGGCATCGTGGTTCTGTTGGCTTCATCAGACCTCAAGCAGTATTTCTCTGTAATTACTTCGCCGTGATGTCTTTCTTTGCCCTTCTCTCTCTCTCTCTCTCTCTCTCCACTTCCACGTTTCAGTCCCTCTCTCTAACACACTGACAGCAGACCTGTCTCTCATTGTGGGACAGGCCACTGGGAGCGGAGGGAGAAATCCTTGGTTTGGTTTGCAGTTGACACGGTAAAGTGAGGCCATGCTTTTAGCTTAAAAAGGATGGAATACTCCCTTTGATTTGGGATTGAGTTGCTGCCTTTCACAGCTGATGTGCAAGGCAAAACCTTCGATTTACTAGTCTATCTACATTCCAACTGTCACCTATGATCATCAACTGTCCATTGATATTGATACTTTGAAAAAAACGAGATAGTGACCACAAGTGGCTGAAATGGCCTGAGTCTCGAATGCAAACGCATTGGGGTATTTGTAGTTCCGTTGGATATTTCAGGTTAAATGTATCATATCAGTATTTGTTGAGCTAGAAAAGCTATTATGTATTAACTATGTATTTATTAAAATCTTTGTTCATTAAGGCACCATCTAATTGCGTGTCCCCTGTGTGTGCTGCCCACAGGTAGAGAGGATCGTGGACAAGAGGCGGAACAAGAAGGGTAAGTGGGAGTATCTAATCAGGTGGAAAGGTTATGGAAGTAAGGAGGACACGTGGGAGCCCGAGCACCACCTACTGCACTGCGAGGAATTCATTGACCAGTTCAACAGCTTGAGACTGCACTCACACAAACGGCCCAAAGCTCCAAAAAGTCATGGACAGCCCCTCATCACCAGCCACCCATCTGCTCCAGAAATCAGAGCTCGGTCTGATGCTCGAAAAAAGAAAAGGACTGGTGGCCCAGCTGTGGGGGTCGGAGTGGGACCTGTTCTCGGGATTGGAAGTGGAGGGTCAGTGCCTTCTCTGAAGCAAAGGAAGATGAGTGTAGGACCTGGGAAACATTTAGCTGACAGAATGAGCAAAACCATGACCTACAAGGCTCCTCTACCAAGGGGGGCTCACTTTGTTCCCCATAATGGACTCCAGAATGGAGACTTGGAGCCTCTGGTGTACAGGGCAGCAGCAAAGTCACATAGACCGCCCACAGACAAAGTGGATGGAGAACAAGGAGAAACGGATACCACTGGACAGCAGTACACCACTGAACTAGGTAAGCTGGTAAGATACTGAATGCAATGAAAAACAGAGATTCGCTGATACTGGATATTTGAAATATTCATGTTGAAATGTGATTTAATAAAATATGATTATAAGAGAGAAGGCCAAAGGGAAACTCATGTTCTGTTCCAGGAGTTAGAAAGGCTCATTCAAAATTCCACTGACATTTGTATTTATGCAAATAATTACTAATTCACCATTGGAAAGAAATCTTGCTCAACAGTTTGTTATCGGTATTGTAGCAGAAACAGCAGTTAGTGTGTTGCTGGGTTTTATAAAATCATCTGAGCTTCATTTCTTCAAGTCAGGGCCATTTTTATTTTGTCTTATTTGTTCCCTACATTCAAAGCACTAATTTTTAAAAAAGTTTGATAATGATAATAATAATAACAATTAAAAAATGTATTTGTATTGCGCTTCTCTAAACAAAGTTACAAAGTGCTTGACAAGAAAAATGTAGAACATTTAATATCACATATCAGAAAGGCTGCGGTTCTAGATCAGACTTGGTCTTTGAGCAAGTTTAATAAGGACTGTCCTGTGCTAGAGTGATGGGGAGTACAGCGTTCTGTGTTTGGGTATATCAGACATAGTGGATCAGTGTTATGGAATGGGCATGTACGGCTGCCAATGGAACCGGGTCAGTGGGGTTTAGTACTGTTATGTCTGCAGACAGAGGTAACTGGATGAATTCCTAAGTGAATGGGGCTTCACTGTGTGCTCACATTCAGGCAGATGTCGCAAAACTGATAGGATGATGTTTCACAGTGCCGCTGGATAATGACCCAAAACACTGTGCAAGAAACCCAAGAGCCTCATGAGGAAAAGAAATGGAATATTCAGTCAGTCACCTGACCACAACCCAATTAAGCATGCTTTTCTTTTACTGACAACAAACCGGAGTCAGATATGAACTGAACAACGCGTGAAGCAATTGGATGTAGCGGTAGTGAAGGGCTGTCAAAGCATCTCTGGAAACTCTGTTAGGTGATTGAGTGCAAAAACATTTTCATAGAGGAATTACAAATAATTCTCTAGAACTGCTGATTTGTTCAACTCAGTTTGACCCTCACAAAATGAAGGACAGTGAAGGACAAAAATGTTTATTGAGAGATGATACAGAGTCAGAATTTGAGAGTAGTCCAAATGTGACTGTAGGACTTTTGCTCTGTATAAATTATCAAATATAGTTTCTTGTTAGTTATCAGCAGTCATATATCTATGACGAAACAACTACCACTTTACAGTATGTTTTTACAATACAATAAGTATTTCCTGTTTGGTACTGTGTTGCTTGTAAAGAGCAGATAGACTTTTATACTGCTGACACAGCTCTTAAAGAGTCTTCACTGGTTCTTCACTGCTGGAGCATCTGATAGCAGCTTTGATTCTTTCTCTTGGGTCACAGTCCAGGGCCTCTGCCACTGTAGTTAATCATTACATATGATTTTTCTCTCCTAGTTTTACAGATATCCAACATCAGAATGGTTTTGCCTTTTGACATATTTGAAATAACCCATAAATACTGTATCAACTGTAGATTGAATACTGACCCACCAATCCAGCTAGTCCATAGCTGTACCATAGAATATACAGAATGCATTCTTATATTGTATGCATTATTTTCTTGTTGTGGACTGAGCGATTATTAGTTTTTGCTGTTTATCATTCCAAACGCCATGTTATTCATTTAATCAATAAACTAATTGATGTTGAACAGGAGCACTGTTGAATACACACATGGAATCCATCAATTGTTTTCTAAGCACCACAATGTAATTATTGACGTCTCTGTCTCTGTGAGAGCCTAGAAGGACTAGCAGGCTAACCTGGTGGCACTGGGGTTGGCAGCTATAATGCATCCTAATCTCCTAATCCTTGAAAGACGACATCACTTACCTGATCCAGCACCCACAGCTCCAACCGTTAACACGCTGCAGTGGCTGAGGGTGTTGTTGTCGACTTGTGTTCTGTTTGGGACTCGTTTATTTAGTTTGGGGTTTGAGAGAGCCAGGGTGGATACTCAAAGGTTCAGCCAAGAATTCTCCAATGATAGTTCCTAAAAAGTTACAACTGGCCTTTTCTCATTTTATGTCTCATTTGTCTTTGTACTGGTGACTCAAAGGTCAAGTGTTTTGGTTTCAACTTTTATGACAAAGAAAGTTTTTCTCCAGAGTCTCATCATTCACTTGGTTAAAAAAAATGTACTGCTTTTTCATGGACTCCATTTTTATAGTGCTTTTTTGGCCTATAGTGCTTCACACTACAAGCTACATGTACTACTGACAAATCCATGCCGCACCTTTCGATCAGGGATCAGTTGGGGCTCATACTGCTAACCTCCACGTTTATAAAATGCAGAATTTTCATAATATCCAAATGTGCAATGTAGGAAAATTAAACTCCATGTCTATCTTTACACATGACAAACATGGTACATGACTAAGAATAAGCCTGCTGGAAGCATGTCTAACTACAGTACATGGATAGAATGCAGCGCTGCTGCAATTTTCTGTCCTAATCTGACAGAGCCAGAGAGAAAATTTGCCAGGCAGGCGCTCCGGTTTTTCTTTCTGAACTCTACCCAAGCTTCCCTGATCACAGGCTTAGGGCTGGTAGATAATCCAGCCAATGAAAAAGTCATAGAACCCAGCATGAATTTATTTTCAAAACATTTGTCTGAGCCTGGCCTGACCCAGGTCCAGGTCCAGGTCCCAACAGGCTCAGGCCAGGTATCTACACTTTTTTACGTCATACTCCATTGAATGGCATTGTCAGGATTATATAGAAATACAAGCTCTTCGAATGAGCCCAGAAGTCCTAGCTTCTGTTTCTGCTGCCTAAGTTGTATGCAGCTTTAACATTACAAATGAATAAATGTTTTATCTGAAAGCTGTGATAACTACAGTATGCAGTTTAATTGTTGAAACAAAAGACATAGAGAAAGTGAAAGTAGGATCATTAAACAGTAAAACAGACTCAGGCTGGCCACACCATGGCAATAAAGACATTTTCTCTGAGGAGGAGTATCAATTTCCCTCAGCTGACATTGAGTCACCGAGTCTCTACACTTAAGACAGATTGGCCACTTTTCCATGTCAGATCTGCAAATATTTTATTTTCACAAGGCAGATGGAGCAGTAGACACAAATGTTTCAGAGGAGCTTTTCAAAGTCCCCTGTTTAACCACTTTATCCAAACCAGTGGGTTAGATAATAGGGTTTACATAATATAATTCAACAGGTTTGAGTAAAATGAAATGTCATTCATTGTTTAACTGTTTTCTCCCAAACGCCTGTACTTGTGTTGCTCTGAACGTTGGACTGTTGAAAGGTTCTCGTCGTGGTAAATAACAACCAGAACTGATGTTGTAGAAAAAGTCCCATTTTACACACAGCTTCTGACAGAAACCATTTCCAGTCACACTGTCTGTCACTGAGGTGCTTTGATATCTGGTCTGTGAGTAGGTGTGTAATATTTACAGAAGACAGATTGACCTGCAGTGTGTTATCCCTCCTCTTTGACAGGCTGCCCTCTTGCCAACGGCAAGATGCATCTGCACAGCTCAGTAAAGCGGAAGCTGGCTGACGAGAAAGGTTACGTGTACGACAAGCGGCTCAGGTACAATGTGCGACAGAACGAGCGCAACTGTCGCTTCCGAGACATCGTGGTCAGGAAGGAGGAGGGATTCACGCACGTCCTGCTCTCCAGCCAAACCACGGACGACAACGCCCTGACCCCAGAGGTGAGAACGAGAACACTTGTATGCAGGAGTTAAGAGTTAGTTCATTTATTCAGAACTTAATTTAATTCTGTTACTTCGTGATTATTTCCCACCATGGAGCGCCATTGAGAAAATAGAAATGAGAAGAATTTTCTCAGTAACAACTGTCGAGAAGCCCTGGAGCTATACATATGTTCACAAACTGCTCCAGGGGACTCATGATTAAACTACAGAAAACATTTTTATTTAACAGCTGGCAGACGTGAATAAGTTTACCTCCATGAATTCTACATAAGACGTTGCTGGGAAAGAATATGAGCGCTCAACAAAGACAAGAAAATAGAAAGTACACGACCGACACGGTTTCCTGAAATCTGCCCTCTGCCAAACAAGGTTTCTACAAGGAGGGTAATTATGGGCTGATACAATCCAGCACAATGCCATCTGTTACAGCAAAATGTTAGTTGAACAAGTGAGAAAATTATGTAGTTATTCTTCAAAAGAGCTGCACCCTCCAGAGATGGGCAGGTATTCACCCATATTCACTGCTTGCTCTGCAGCAAGAACGCTGTGGTCTACAGCAGTAAATTATGCAAAGAAATATATGCTCAGTGATGAAATGCCTATGCTACATTGTTCAGTTATCGAAACTGAACATCGTATTTGTCACATAATACAAACCTTTAGAAGGTGAATCACACCAAGAAGAGCAAAGCATCAGAAAGGTACACACGTACCTCCGCCATATTGCATATTGACATTACATACTGATAGCATGAAGATAGCATGTTTTTGTAATTTCATGAAAGGAAACAAAACACTGTTCTGACGCAGATCATTTCCAGTGTTACTGAGCAGGAGCTCACTATTTTTGGCAGCGCCTCTGATGAGTCCTGATGAGAAACACCCCAGCTGACTTTTCTCTACAGGTGTTTGGGGAACATAATCTGAGCCAAGCTGTGTTCACTGACTTTATGATGCGTTCTCCCCATCTCACTATGTCGATCACCCGCCAACTCTGTGTCACTCAGACTCGCTCCATGGCAGAGAGAACTGCGCATCCTGAATACAGATGTTACGCCGTAATCGGGATAAATCACAGCAATGGCTGGGATTGAGACATTTCAATGCACATGTCCCATTTTAAACAACATTCAACATCTTTACTGTTTCGAACTGGAGTTTATAGATTTGAAGACTGATTATTGCCGCTGTCATACAAGATACTAAACTGCGAAAGGAATGAAAGAGTTTATTAAAGGCTGGAACATGTGCAGCACTGGCTTCGGTGAAATGGCTTTCTGCTCTGATTCGGCAGCTTATTGCACTGCCATGATTTGCCTGTTGAATTGGCCGCATGCAACGATGTGGCCGCCTATGATCGGCAGCTCGTTTCCACTCTCTAATCAGCATCAAACTGCTGCTTTTACATTTCCCCTGGTTCTGTTGAGTCACTTCTGTTTCTATTGAAACTTCCCCCCTGAATGCACTTTTCCATGTTTGTCTTGTCAAATGACTTTTGCACCCTCCTTATCTACTTCCATGCAATTTTGTAACCTGTTTGTGCTGCGTAGGGTCGAGAGCGCAGAGGCACAATATTTAACGCATCTTGTGCCTCCTTCTTTGGACCCTTCGCATCAAACATGACAAATGAGATTAGGATGAAAGCTTCTCCAGATGCAACTCTGATAGTCTGGTAGACAGAGGGGGACTTCTGGAGTTATTAGACAGACGTGCAGCAGAAGAAATGCCATAAATTAACTCTGAACTGAAAGTGGTCTGTCGTTTGTACTCAATTTCTCAAAGCGCCGATGGATACTGTTGTGAGTGTCTTTGTTGCGGCCACCACATTTATTTGTCTACAAATATCCTTGAGGCGTCTGCTCACTGCACATGAATGTCAGCGTGACTGCTCTCTTTTTCCTCCCTGTGCCTCAGAGTGGGACCAGCATCTGTCTGTCACTGCCCGGCGTACTCTGTCTGAGCAGGATTCTAATTCACCTTGTTGCAAAAATAATGCAGTCTCTCTCTCTCTCTCTCTCTCTCTCTCTCACACACACACACACACACCCACACACACCCACACACGGTTTATGTGCTTGGTCAGACATAGCAAAGTAAACTCACTCTTGGTGAAATTGTTATTATGGGTCAGGTGATAATGTGATTATAATGCAGAAGCAGATTGAGTGCACACAGAGGCGGGATGGGATGTGGGTTGGGGTTTCCAGATGACTTTGCAACAGGGTTAGTCCAAACACATGCATGCTGATGCAAAACGATTCCCCGCTCCGGTCTTCACAGTCCATTTGTTGGGGTGCTTCAGTACGAGCACTTGGCTGACCGCTCTGTCTGGGTTTTTCCCTCAGATTGCCTTTCAATGAATTAATAAAGATAAATTCAGGCATTGTATCCACCCGGGCCCGTATCCAATCGTTCTAGTCAGTTTTTGTGAAAATTCTCTGGGAACCAAAGGTGTAGCGAAACAGAGCAGAGGTCATCAGACAGTGATAGTCTGTAAACCTGCGCTGTTTGATTGATTAAAAGAGTTTTAACTATAGGGACTGAAATGAGCAACTTCACTGTCCACCTCTTGTTTTCTTGGGCCTGTATATGTGCAGGAAACAGCTGACAGCACGTGTCAGGCCTGGGTCAGGTGACTTCATAACACAATGTGCATCTCCTGCTTTTCTCCTGCAGATAATGAAGGAGTTGTGCCGAGCTCTGGGTAATGCAGCTGCAGACGACAGTAAACTCTTACTGCTCAGCTCCGTGGGAACAGTTTTCTGCAGTGGTCTTGAGCTGTCCTACCTCATAGGGCGTCTGTCCACTGACCGTAGGAAAGAGAGCAGCCGTATCGCAGAGGCCGTGCGGTCAGTCGACATGTTTCCATCATAAACACAGACTGTTCTGTCTCTCTCCTCTGGACTTGACAGACTTGCTAACGACTGTTCTGTGACTCCTCAGGGACTTTGTGTTGGCATTCATCCATTTCAAGAAGCCCATCGTGGTGGCAATAAACGGGCCGGCACTAGGCTTAGGAGCTTCCATCCTGCCGCTGTGTGATGTGGTGTGGGCCAGCGAGACGGCCTCGTTCCAAACTCCATGTGCAGCGCTGCATCTCACCCCCTCTGGATGCTCCTCTTACACCTTCCCCCAGATCCTGGGCGTAGCCTTGGTGGGTCCCAGCATGATCAAAGCTCCAGGCAGATTTCCCTTTATCTGATTCCTCCTACATCCAAGTGATCACCCTGTGCTTCAATCAAACATTTACGTAGCATGACTTTGTATATACTTTCTGTTGCCGATGACAGGCCAACGAGATGCTGTTCTGTGGGAGAAAACTCACGGCACAAGAGGCATGCAGTCGAGGGCTCGTGTCTCAGGTCTTTTGGCCGACAACCTTTAACCAAGAGGTGATGCTGCGTGTGAAGGAAATGGCGTCGTGCAATGCAGTGGTAGGTCCTGCTACGTCTCACATGTGCACCTGTCACTCAGAATCTTTTGTTTGTGTTCATGCACCTCGAGTGTCACCATAGATTTAACCCTGTGGTTAACGGTGAGATGGCGTATGTTCTTATGTGCATAAAGAACAGCAAAGTCAGAGCCCATCACAGTGTTCAGGACACATTTTAATACCAGGCGTGATCAGTCGAGCTCAGAGCGGAAAACACTCGTGATCAGACCTCTCAGGAAGCGCGTTAATACCAGGTCTGAACGGGGCCCATACACAACCCAGATGGCAAAGCTTTGGTTTGAATGTAACCTAATGACCCTCTCCGCTCTGTGTGCTTGAAAGGTTTTAGAAGAGTCCAAATGCCTGATGAGGAGTGTCCTCATGTCGCTCCTGGAGGAAGTGAATGAGAAAGAGTGTCAGATGCTGAAGCAGCTGTGGTGTTCAACCAAAGGACTCGAGGCCCTCTTCAGCTATCTGCAGAGCAAGGCGTATGAGAAGTAATCCTCTCCACCGAGGAAGCCAGAGATTGACAGGCTGGATGCCACGCTACCTACAGAGGGACGTTCAGCATGACAGCTCAACATGAAGGAAAAATTTATGAAGGTCCCTTCTTTCCATCCATCAGCAAGACGAGGCGATACACTGGAGTTCCGTTTGCTTACCTTACCTAACAACAAAAAAGTCGTCATCCAAACCTTTTATTGGACCCACTCCCGTCCAGAAGTTTCTCTCTTTTTTTTTAAATTGATGAAGAGCAAAGGGAGGAGGAACAGAATGTTTCTGCACCTACGCGAGACTTAATCATCAGGATGAATTAAAGCAATGTACATCTGAAAGCACATGATTAATTTAATGTTAATATATATTAATATATATATATATTTATTGCAGATAGAACAGTTGCTCTCTGTATATGGTTTCAGGATTTCCTTTTATTCGCTTATTGTTTTGACTTCAATTGTAAAAACCAAAGTTGGCATGAGGACAGTTTCTTTATCCTTAACATGCACATTCCACCTGCTCTGCATGGACGAAGGAAACGAATAGAAAACTCATTCGTACTCACTTCAGATTCACAGACCACTGAAAGAAACATGATGTTTTTTCTGTTTTTTGATGGATGATATTTGCACCCAGCTGACCAGAGCCACCAAGGCTAATTTAACCCAGTGTTATACTCCACTGTGTTAGACAGTGGACCACTTCAAGAAGAGGTGCTTCAGCAGTGGTGAGAGGTTTCCGTCAGAGAGGCTGTCTGACATGTGGGTGATGTGTCACAGGTTTATTTGAACCTGAACAACTTATTCTGTTGCCTTAACCCTAAAAAATGTGACTCAAAAATTCAAATAATTGACAATATTCATGCTCATGGCTGACTGTGATTTCTGCTCATTCACAAGCGCTCTAACTTTTATACATATAAATATAGAATCATGATCAATATTTATATGTACATATAATATCATGATTCTATGTCTGTGTGGCAATCAGTGATTCCACCAGGTTTCACCACAGCAGCCAGAGATGAACCACTCTTTTTAGCATTTTAATCTTTCTTTATTTTTGAATTAAACAAAAATAAATCTCTCCAAAACTCTAGAAAAAAAGTTGTTTTGCAGCTTTGCAGTCCAGCAGTGTCTTAGTGTCTCACAGGTGTGTGTGTGTGTGTGTATGTGTGTATGAGGGCTCGGATACAATTCAGGTTGATTTTCCTCAAGTGTGCAACAGGCACAGGTCGACTTATTATGAAAATAAGTCAACATAAACTTTTGAATCCACACAGAGGTTAACTCCTTCATGGCAGCCCCTCATGCAGACCCTCTCCCTCCTCACACCACCTGAGCACCAAGGCTGCAAATGAAATGACCCTGTCTCATAGCACTCAGTAGCTGTCTTGTGGCTCTTCTCACTTGGGTGCAAGTATTCTTTTTTTCATTAGACAATTTAATGTTTATGCTGTAAAAGTCTTTATCAAACAGACAGTCGTTGTCCAGTGACTTCACTGTTGGAATCGTTGTAATAACAAAAATGTGCTTCCCTTGACCGTGAAATCAAGACTCGTGACACGCAAACTGTTTTCAGACATGAACTCTCGAGTGAGTCGGGAAAAATTGGATCTGGACTTTAGGAGGAGGTTCCCTCAGCAGGAGATTCTCCACTTAGACGTGTTCACACCAACGCAGCCATCTGCAGAGGATTCAGGTGAGTGGTGCTGTAGCAGACAGAGGCAAGACGCATCAGCACTGGCACCGGCCCTTAAATGCTGTTGTCATTTCTACAAGCTGACACTGTTTTCATCTGGAGATAATACGATTATTTCAGAATCCAGAGAATCTGCTCTGAAAGTCTGGATCCTCCTCCGAATATTTGGAGGTTCTGCAGAGTTAATGTCTGAATGCAGCTGTGATGTAATGTGAGTTTAATATAATAAAGAGTTCTATTTATACAGATAAATTCACATTGAGGAAATTCCTTCATGGGTAATGCACATTTTTGTCAGGGAAATTAGAGGAAGTGGACAACACTGGACTTCACGTGTAGATGTTATTACTGCATGTACAAAATGTCCACTGTGAATTGATTCTTTGGTTCGAGAATTAAATGACTTGAGATGGTTCAATGAGCTTGCAGCGCATTTCACATGATTATCAATGAGTCATATCCCATTTGCCTGGGCTCCATGTTGCAGCCTCGCATGTGGAACTGTGGTGGTTCGAACACCAACATGGCCGCCAGTATACGGTGCAGATGGTGAGTGTGTGAAATGTAACATTCTAGTTCACGGTGACATCACCTGACTTTATTTTTTGCAAGAGATGCTTCTAGCTCTGTGGTCTAGTGCTCCCGTCACGATTACACTATTTGTCAGTGATCGATATTGTGTCAATACAACAGTGTACCTGGAGTGAACTTTGTCCTCGTATCTGCATGTGATGAGTTGAGATAGGAATCTATTTTATATTTTAGTGTAAACTATAGTTAGGGTCTATTTTGTTTTACCCTCCAAAAAATATTGGTCTGTGAAATATTTTTTAAAATCAGAAGATACTTAATTTTGCAGTTGTACACATGCAGTACTGAAGAATATAGAGATAATATGTGGACAGTTGTGTGGAACACATTGCATGTAATATACTGTACATACGTGGCGTGTTGCCCGTGTGAATGCCTTGTATGTCAGGGTATGGTTTGTACCAGCATTGGTGGAATTGTTGCAGTTTATTTTTGTATTTAATTTGAGATAAAGTGTGGATGTGCAGTGCCATGTGGTTTCCTTTGCTCTGGAGGCACCCCCCGCAAAAAAAAAAAAAAAGTCATACAGGTAAATGATTTATAAATATTTAATTTCAAAACCAAACACTGTTGTCACTGGAATATTTGAATTTTCATTTGATGTAATGTTATGTTAATGTTTAATATTTAATGTATTACAGAGCCTCTGTAAGAATAATGCATCAGGATTAATTAAAATAATTTTATTGATTGCAGGTGATAAAGTTTTGTTTTTAAATTATTAAATAATTTAATTTTTATCCTTCTGTACTACTTGCCAGATGTACAGTCACCTTCACTGATTCAGCACAATCAAAACTGTTCACAAGCAACTCTGCAGATCTCTGACCAGATTCATCAGAATATGTTGGGATTAAGTCACTGATCGTGGGCTACGGTCCTGATACTGCAGTAGTCCAACTGTTACTCAGATATACAGGTTGTGAGCTTTGACGTCATGAGTCATTCGCTGGTCACATCATTCTGTTGTTAATCTCAACTCACGTGCTGAATCAAAAGAAACACTCATGGAAAAACACAGATGAGCCATTTATCGGTTCAGTAGGTGTTTAATGCATCAAATCAAAACTCATGACAAATAATTTCACTTAATTTTAAAAGAACTTATCTTCTCATGAATCAATATGATTCCCCTTTCAGACAAACAACTGTCTAAACTTTCAGTGTGTATCTGTACCAACATGGAGAGGAAGTTACTGGTCTTTCTGGTGTGGGTGTTACTTTCTGTTCTTTTATATGCTGAAATGGATTCTCGTTGTATTCAGGTACCAGAATATTCCTGAGGTGTCCTGAACTCATAGATGAAAGGATTCTGCCACTCTTCTCTTTGATGGAGAGGTACTGTGGGGCCGCCATAGTGGAAATAAATGAGGACCCAAACCAGCTAACCTACTCCAAAGAACTAGTTGTTTTAATGTTGACCTGACATGTCCTGGTGGCACTGCAAGTTTCAGCACGCGCAGAGAGAAAGCAAGGCAACAGCAAACCAGACAGCGTTACAACCCTCCAATCCCATCTTCACACAACACAAAAAAACAAACAGCAGCGTTACAGTTTTGCCCTTGATCCAATGTCTCAATATCCGAAAACTCGCAGTGCCAGTTGGCAAAGATGCAGCGGGGACGTTCAGACCACATCCTTCGGCCCTTCTTTCAGCCTCCTCCTCATCTCTGCCGCGCGCTGCTTGCTGATCTCCCGCTTCTCCAGTCGCTGTTGAACGAATGAAAACAAAGACAACTTGCATTGGAAAAATATATATCGTTGGTAAGCCGCCATATTCAACAGAACAAAAGCCGACTGACCTCCTTCTTCAGGCACTGACGCATAACACGGTCCGCGTCGTTGCACGAGCCAAAAAACCTCAGGAAGTTGTGCTGAGAGTGAAATGGAACAAGGTGCACTTGGTTGAGTTTTCTTTTCTATGTGAAGCACTCAGAAATAGAATCACTGAGAGAGCTGTACCTCTTTGTGGCACTGCCGCAGGAGACTTATTAGCACATTGCACTCCTCCGTGTGCAGGTGAGGCGACAGATCCGGGTGCATTCTGAGTTAAGGGTTTACTGAACCACGACAGCAGAGCTGAAAAGCCACAAGAGGAGCCGGAGATGAGGAGGACCGCGTTGACCATTATGATAACAGATGGGATTTAGTGGCAATGAATCTTTTCCATACCATAGGAATATACTGGACATAAATTCCAGATACTGAGGCCGCAAGTAATGGTTGTTATCTCCTACCGGTTCATGTATTTTAATGCACTCTGCCAGGGAGGTTATGTTTGAACTGTTTGTCCCTTCATTTGTTCGAGTTAAATCTAGACAAACCACTACCTTTGTCCCAATCCTTTTTGTCCCTGCGTCCATCTAGGGCTTTCTTCTGCCCATGTCAGACCCATCTCTTTCAGCTTGGCCATCATGGGCCAGAGAAGAACCCCATTACATCCGGCGCAGAGCCACATCAAGGATTTATTTTTTGCACCTTCTGCAACATTTTGAGTTTCTCCACATTTTTAAAGTTTTCCCAGAGAACAATTCGTGGATCTAGCAACAAAATAGCTACTGATTAACAACCCACACTCCACTGATTGACTTCTATGACATCTATGTAAAAACGGCGTTGACAGCAGGCAGGGGACATGTCTCCTAAAGGATACTAGCGCCTCCCCATCCCTCTCCATCCTGAGCTGTCATAGGGGTGGTGGAGTTTACTCCTCCTGGGGACACTGAGGGGCAGAGAGGAGGTGGTGGACAACACGTAACACTGAGTGAGCGGCAAACATGCACAGCGCGTCCTCTGCTGTGACCCCAACACACTGTCTCTGCGAGGTGACATGAGACCATGAGCTGAGTTTGGACATCAGACGGTAGAACGCTGTGTCTCACGTATCGGTACTGACACTCACCAGTAGTCAGGCGGTGTCACCTCGGTCAGATGTGACGTTAGCTAACCGCGAGGCCTCGGCTAACGTCAACAGTATGAACCCACGCAGAGAACTTCGAGGACCTGCTTCTTCTTCTTCTTCTTCTTCTTCTTCTTCCTGTCACTTCTCTGCGGTTTGAGCTCAAGCTTGTGCGGACATCGGTAAAAGCAGCAGCGGGACACGCAGCCCGTGACCTCACTCTACTGCGACACGCTTTTGTAACAGCTAGCTGGAGATTTGAGTGACAGGACACAGCAACCAATCGGCGACAGCGTCCTTCCTTTATCCACCAATAAACAGCGATCCTACCTCAAAAGGCGGGACCTTTACTGGCGGAAGTTTACAGTGGATGCAAGAGCGTTCCTCTTCAAGCACTTCTGGGTTTGCTGTCGGATCAATTTTTAACTAAACTTTAATTTAACTTGGTGAAGATTGTAGCAAATGTAAGAGGCACAAAATAAACGAAACCTAGCAACTGGGCAGATTTTTATGTGTAAAGTCTAAATGCATTATCTTATTTAGGTTTAATTGTTGAATCGCATCTAGTCACATTTCATCTCCAAGAAACATCTCCTGACATAAATTATCATTTAACTCTGACTAACTCTGTTTCATGAACATTGATTGTTAATATTGTGATTGTCAATGCATCGTGTCATGGCACTCCGGTGCAGCGGGGGCGCTAGAGAGAGTGCGTAATATTCTCTGCCAGCCTGTGATTGGTCCGTTCGTTTAACTCATCGGCGGTTTGTTTGGACTCGTCTCGGAGCGTGCTGCTCGCTGGACGGAGGCTGATAATTTCATAAACCCCGGGTGGATGTGCCCCGGCACCAGAGGAAGAATGGAGGACTCCACCAGGCGCGTCCTGCGCAGACTCGTTCGACGGATTCCGACTCCACAGCTAAAAACGACGCTGGAGAAGTGGGGCCGTCTGACGGTGGCGCAGCGGCAGGCCATGGATTACTCTCAGTCTAAATGGGCGTTAACGGAGAAGCTGCTGTCTCTCTGCGAGGTACCAGACCCTCTGCCACACACCCAGAACCTCCATCACTTGGGCCGAACCTCTTACCAGCTCACCCTCCCCCTGCTTTTCGTCTCCACAGGAAAACGACTGGACCATGAAACACATCACGGAGCTGGAGATGATTTGTAAGTGGAATTAAAAAAAAAGTCTGATCTGGTTTTGAGTAACATTCGTGTCCATCCATCGCTGACTGTGTCTTCGCTGTCTCTCAGATGTCATCGACAACCCGAACCAGGGCATGTGGCACAGCTTCCAGCTGGTGGACCCCGAAGGTTTGTTTTGGACAAAATCAAAACAAAAGTATTGTGTATTAGACAGCTGAAATGCTTCAGCATTTCTCTCTAACTGCTGACTGAAACGATTATCTTCCAAACCTCACTGTGTTGTACTGGTAGCTTACAGTTATAGTGTATGTTCTTCCGTATGGCTGTGTCAGATAAACTCGCAGTTATTTATTTTTCAGATAAATATTGGGAACACTGATGATGAACATGATTTTGCTATTCAAAGCCATATTGTTATTGAAAGATTCCACTGAATCTGGTTGTTGTGAGGCTCTGACAGTGCTTGGACCTGGAGCAGGTGAAATGGAGATGCTCTGACATTGACTGTGAATGGTGGCGCTAATTCACAAAGGAATTCCTCCACCTTGAATGTGTGATTACAATTCTGTCCTGTGTCTTGTTCTGCAGACGATGCTGCCTCTCTGGAGCTGACACAGTTCAAGGAGCAGTTTAAGTCTCACCTCTGTGAGCTGGTCACACAGGTGAGCTGATATTCCTGATCCCCTCGGTGACACAGTTCTACTGGCGATGCAGTTGCAGTATGATCTGATGATCAGCTTCCCTGTGTTTAACATTCTACATTTGAAGCCATCTTTTGACATTGCCTTCAAGGTGTCTATCAAAATCAAGAAGCACACAGACGAAGCCGTCTGGATTCGGATCGCGTGGGGAGACAGCTTCTCTCGGCCCAATCACCTGAAACCAACATATGTTGTTCACCATCTCCAAACCCCTTATGTCTTTGTGACCAGTCTAACTTCAAAACAAAAGCCCCTGTTATCCCAGGTGAGTTTGATGTCTAATCTCGATAGGGGTTTTTCACAGGCAGCTGTCCTTCTGCCTTTCTGTTCTCCTCTAATGGACTGGTATTCTTTGCAGGCCCTGGTTCTGTCCACCAGACATCAGGCTATTAAGGACGCTAACCTCAGTGGACGGAAACTCACTGCCATCAGGGACTTGCTGATGAAGCAGTATCAACAAGTAGGCAGAACAAGAACCAAAGATCAGGGAACTTGATTATTTAAAAGCCAACTGGTTTAAGTGTTCAGAGCTTTGTTTGGACCCCCAGAGGGAAACGCTAAATTGCCACGTTCATCCCTTTCTACATTTAAGATACACTTTAATCCTTTTGGAGAATGTCTGGCATTGATGAAAATATTTGACATTCATCACAGAGAAGGGAATTGAAATGGATTGCAAATGAGAGGGAGAGATTTATCATGAGGAGGAAATTCTTCTCTATATTTTCCGATTCTAGTTTGACCTTTGCACTTGCATAGTGTTTTCACCTGACATCTGCAGTGTAGATAATGAGGTCTGGGCTGAAACAAACTAACCATTCCATTTTGGACATGCTCAAGTTTGTCATTATAGCGCCACCTCTTAATAGAGCATGAAATATGCCAAGAATTTCAAACAGCAAATCACCACTGCAGAAAGAGTAGTGTTTTGCTAGGTGTTAGCAAGTATAATCCTGAAATCCTGACTGTGGAGTCCAGTTGTTCATGTTTAGAAAAGACATCACTGTTTTTTTTGGCAATATTTTTTATTTTATAGTAGATTCTGACCTGCTCTGTCTTCGTCCCTAGGTGTTTCCCACTAACTATCCCAGCCCTCTTGCAGAAAAGAAGGAACCTGTCTCACGTATGTCATAAAGCATTCAATCAGGACTGAGCTACTTTCCTATGTTTTGCATGATGTCACACATGCTGTATATTGTTTATTCATATTGTTTTTTCTGTAAATCTGTATTACTGTTGAGTTAAATAAAAAGTGGCTCAATGTATATTTACAGACCCAGGCATAGAAAGAGAACAAGCTGGAACTGGAGCAAACAGACATCGGATGGCCTGTGAGGCCTTTGGTGAAGGGACATTGCCTCAACTGCAGACAGCGGTTTACAAGGTGCCTAAAATCAGACTGTTTTTTTTTTCTATATCTAATTTTAGCATCATTCTCTGCTGCGATCATCTGAGTGATGATTCATGTTTGTGTCCCCAGCTGGAGACGAAATTCAAAGACCATACCAACAGAAGCATGACAGAGCGGGACAAGCCTTTCAAATGTGTCGTCAAGTTTGAAAGCACCAACCTCCTGGAGTCACTAAGACACTGTGCCGCCTCAGGTATCACAAATCTGTCCATCTGTAACATCCATGTCTTAAGAAGTGAATTATATTCACATAGAACAAACAATTGTAGCGTCACATCACTTACAATTACATATGGTGGCCACAAGAGGGCACATACACTCTTCATGCTTTGGTTGGAGCACTGTTTGCCCTATTTTCTAAAAAGTGTTTGCACCTGAACCTTTTCCTACTTTCCAACTAACATTGGAGAACTTGTGCACCACAATTAGAGGATAAAACCAATAAAAACATGTAAAGAGTGAGATCTCCAGTCAAAGATGAGGATACATGCACCTTAATGTCTCCAAATCATTGGCTTATGTTTTTCACACAAGCACAGGCCTCTCACCCATGACACCACCCTCATATGAGACACATTTTGTCTGATTACCATTTGGACAAGAAAGTGCTTTTGTATATCTCTGCCTTGCCTTCTGTCAAGACAAATAGCCATGATTCACGTCAGCAAAGTCAGAAATAATTGCGTTTATATTTTTTTTTAGCTTGACTAATTTAGTTTTCATATTTTACAGGCATTGCATCCACCCCTGTCACCCCGCTGCTGTCATCTATTCCTCTGAAAGGAAAGAATTATTTTGTCATCACTGATAATGGCCCCGGTCCCGCCTCACAAATGCACACGTCGCAGATGTGATGGGTGACACACTGTTGATTTAAAGGACTCATAGTTTTCTCGTTCTCATGGTTTGCTTTAACTATTTCATCATTGATCCTGTTAATGTGGTTCTCGAAGATCCTTCCCCTCTGTTTTTATGCACTTGCTGCTGTAGCTATATATCAACGCTGTACATACCTGTCATTTAATTATCTTTCCTTTCATCTTGGAATTAGCTATCTTTTAAATCATTTGATATTTCAAAATATAATGTCCTGAATATTTTAACCTTCATTAAATATTGTCTGTCAGACTTTTCTCTAACACACACACATTTAGTTTAAATTCAGAAGAAAACTATTTTGGCTGAATGCATGATTTTAAATGTCTGTGTTATGTGAATGCTACATGATGTAGTACACTGAATTAAAACTACGAACAAGACCCACGTGGAACTGATTCCTGAACCTACGCACACACAACCCATCTGAGTGCATGCAGCTTGGCTGTGGGAAAGACCTCACCATATCATTAGTTTATGGGGAAGTGTGTAATTCTGGGACTCTGACAGTTGTTACATTCCATAGTCCTTTTTGTGTAGTGTTATTGTCTTTGAAGAATTGATTACCATTTACTTCAGTTTAACTGGAATTGGCTGCAACGTTGTTTACTCCTGTAACTCCTGTTTTTTGGACTCGTTCATGTTAATAGGTGAGCTGAAATAGTTTTGTTGAACTTCCTCACCCAGCATCCACATACTCCATGATCATATATGGCATTGGTGGGAACTTTTTCACTGCGACTGTCCAAACCCCCACTCACTCACATGGGTTACATGGTTATACGTAGAATCACGTGGGAAAACAAGTGTCAAATCTTTTATTGTGAAACACGGAAGCGCATGGACGAGAGCGGATGTGACGCCGGCCCGCCAGCCTCATCCCCGCCCCCGAGCTGCAGGAAGCTGAGCCGCAGCTCTTCAGGCGGAACCCTGGGACGTAATGCAGCAGCTCATCCGCTGGTGCCGGGGCTCCTGCCTGTCACTACAGAAACATGGCTGCCTCTGACAGGACCAACGACGGACCCCCAGCTCCTGCTGCTGCCCCTACTGACAGCCTGAGCTGCCGCGAGGAGCCAGCGTCGCAGCCACGGGAGATAATAACACCCACCGTCGTGGAGCTGACCAAAGAAGTGCGGACGAACATCCTCTGCACCGTGAAGGGATGCGGCAAGATCCTCCCCAACTCACCTGCGCTCAACATGCACCTCGTCAAGTCGCACAGAGTCAAGGTAAAGCCCCGCGGTTCACATGCTAACTCACTGTGGGGCAGACACCGCCATGAATGGGTGGGTGGGGGGGGGCAGGTCGTGTGTAAGAGGAGCAATGTCTCGTAAACATGACGTCACGGTTAACGTGCTAATAAAAAGTTCCCGTCAATAGCGCTGGTGCGCGAAGCAGACGAGCTAGCTCCCCGGCAGTTAGCTGCTGGTGTCATCAGGTATTGATCTGGACACACGTGATTGATCCATGCCTCGTGCAGGCTCCACTCAGACACGCGTCCTCAAGAGTGAACTACCGAATATAGTGTGGACTGGAGAAACTTCTCCTCTGCTCACAGGACGATGCAAGTTCAAATGCAAGCACGTGTAGCTCAACACGAGTATTTACTACACTGATTAGAAGAGGCAACACAAAGGGTGGCGATGTTTAAGTATTTATGAAGTATTTATACTTGAGAAATTGTCTGCCAGAGATGAAGCAGCAATGACATGAAATGGAAGCGAGATGGTAGCGCACATCAGTAGGTTAATTGTGTATGTAGGTATGTATATTGTTAAATATATTATATATTTTGACTTGTTTGCAGTATACTAGCACTGTTGATTATTTGAGTCCATGATAAATAGTTAACAAAAGGTTGTTCCTAAGCAAGCTCTACAAGGTTTCCAGGTGACCACACGCAGGTCTGGGTTCAAGTCATTTGACTGTTGAATTAAATGGCTCACATGAAATCCATTACATGGTATGTTAGATTAACCTTAATCGATCCTCCACAGAGGAATTTCCCAGTTATCTGCTATCTGTTTCCCTGTGGACACTCTGCTTGCTTAAAGGATTATCTCATCTGAAATGGAGACAGTCCGATCATCACCTCTGACCCTGCTTTCTGGATCCTCACTGGGCGGACTGGGCTTTTTCTGTAGGGCGCTGTATTTCACCGTCTCCCCTTCCATGAATGAGGTTCTTTACTTGGAAAGGCTGCCTGTTGTCCTGCAGCAGACTTGGCTCTTTGTTGAAAATAGGTGAATGTGAGAATTTGAATGAGCTCTTAAGAGAGGTCCATTCAGCACCGTGACAACAGGCTCTCAAAGCTTCAATGAGCGGATACAGCATCCAGGTTCGAGGTACAACTAGGCTCTGCTTTTAACCTGAAAGTCTTCAGTCAAGGAAAGCGACGGTAAACTTTTAATAATAATCATGTTCAAGAGTTATGGACAATTCAAATTCTTGACGTATTAATTCTGCAACAACAGTGTAGAGCAACAAAATGAGGCACATGTCAGTAGCTGATGAAGCATGATATTTTTATTTTTGCTCCAGTTACTCACTGTGCAAACTGCCGGAATGATAGGGAACAGCACGTCTGTGTATATCACATGCATTGGCACTCCCTGTGCTTGTGCATGTTGGTTACCTCCAGGTACTCTGGAGAACTCCAGCTCTAAATTGTGTGAATGGTTGTCTGTCTCTGCATTGCCCCACGATGTACTGGCAACTTGTCCAGGGTGGACCCTGCCTCTCGCCCTGTGACAGCTGGGATTGGCTCCAGCCTCCCTGTGACCCAGTAATGGACAAGCGGTTGAAGATGAATGAATGAACATCACACTGCTGGAGGTCTACTGTGTCTTTACCCTGCAGCTATATATTTTACCATCATTGAATTTGAACAGTTCTTACTGCTGGGCTGTTTCGCTGTACTATCTTTATCATTTGAGCCTGCACACTCACCAAGCAAGACTCCTTTCATTAAGTTGATGTGATGGTATTGGCCTCCCTCTGTCTTTCTGTCCTCACCCCTTACCTTCAGCAATAGGGAAGTGTGTAGAGACTATTGCTCTCATCAATCACTGCACTGCACAATCTCCCAGAAATAGTGAGTAAGCTCTGTGAGGGTGTTGGAAAAGACTGGACTGACCTCTGTGGAACAAACTCAGTGACACTTGACTTATTTGGGCTGTTAACAGCCCACGAATGAATACATGTAGCTGAAACAATTTGTATATTTTTGCAAACCCTGTTAAACAAGCTGCGGCAGTATGACTCCCCTCCAGTGTGTCAGCAGATGGAGGTGACCTTGACCATTGGAAGGCTGTAGCAGAGAAGATGTGATGTGTGGGATGTGATGCTTTTTTCTGCACACGTGATGATGCACATGATGGTTGTGCAACGTAGTGTACATTTGGTGTTGGGGCTGTTGTCTGTAAAACGCAGCTTTAGTATAAATAGATGTGCTCACAGCTGCTGGAGCAAGTGGACCATGGGTCTGTGGGAGGAGGAGTTACAGAGAAAGCAAGAGAATCCCAAGTGCTTTCATTTCATTCTTTATTTTATTATTTAGTTATGTAAAGCAGAGCTCACTCTACACACAGAAATATGCTCTTAAGTAATGTTGAACCCTTAAGAAAAAAGGCAACATACAACTTTTTTGTAGTTCTTATGATACAATATGATTTAAACAATGTATATAAAGAACATTTATGGTGTTTGACACTCACTTAAAGCTGTACTCCAGGCACAAATCATGCAATTATATCTCCCCTTTGTCCTCTGTCTTCATCCCTCACTGTCATTGTTGCCCTCAGGATGGTCTGATCAACCCCACGGTCAGAAAGGACATGAAGGGCTCTCAGAGGTTGTACTGCTGTCCCATCGAGGGCTGTCCCAGGGGGCCCAACAGACCCTTCTCCCAGTTCTCCTTGGTAAAACAAGTAAGCCAACCCCTTCATTGACCTGTGAGTGTGTGCATGTTAACAGTGCAGTCAAACACGTATCAACCCAAAGACTGGCGTCCGTTTTGGCTGCTTGTTTTATGTCAGCCAAAGTTTCAGCTATCACATGATACATATTCATTGCTCTTTGTTTCGTTTCAGCACTTCATGAAGATGCATGCAGAGAAGAAACACAAGTGCTCCAAGTGTAACAATGGCTACAGCACAGAGTGGGACCTAAAGAGGCACATAGAGGACTGTGGCAGGACCTACCAGTGCTCGTGTGGCTGCCCCTACGCCAGCAGGGCTGCTCTGCTCTCTCATATCTACAGGACAGGGCACGAGATTCCAACAGAGCACAGGCACGTATGAACCTAGGACACATGTGCTTTTCACATTTTATGAGTGTCTTAAGAAAAAATGTCACGTTTTTGTTTTTTTGTTTTTTTTCTGGATCTCTTTCGTTCCTTTTTCAGAATTCCTCCAGTAAAAAAGCGGAAAATGGAGAAACTATTAAGTGATTCTGAAAAGGTGAAGACCAGCGAGCCAACCTGTCAGATCATGCCAGCTACTATCGAGCTGGCTCCTCTCCCCTCCCATACGACCATCCACGTCCCAGACTCAACGAGTCCCAACTCTAACCCTCGTAAGAGCCTCCAGAAGCTGCTTCTACCGAAGCCCAAGATGGCGTTAGTCAGCGTTCCTGTGATGCAGCTGGCCCACCTGCCTGTCCTCCTCCCGTCCACAGACAGTGGTGCCCTGAGGTCTGTCGTGCTGGCCGTCGACAGCCAAGGTTCTGTCAGCACCCTTCATCTCCTGCCGCAAGCCACCGGAGCAGTGGTGCCCCAACTTGACACTAAGAGTCTCGGTTTCAAGGACAGTATGCAGACTTCCCGTTCTAGCCTGGGCCCTGTCAGCACAGGAGTCCAGGTCAGTCTGGACTCTGCAGGAGCTGAGGAGTCACCCAGTAGTCTGGCAGGAGTACGGAGCAGGAGCACGTCTACCAACATTCAGACGGACAAATCCTACTTGTCCAAAATGCCCGCAGGAGTGGTCATCGGAGAGGGCATAGGCTTGTGCTCAGTGGGTGAGTCCTCGGTGTCGTCCTGCTCCCAGACTGATATCAGCGTCAGTGCCCAGGTCCTCCTCCCGGTCAGTGTTGAAACCCAGACATTCTCCTCCCATGCCAAAGCCACGTCCACTATAGGAGCTCAGACAGACGGCCAGTGTCCAAGCCCAATTCCTTGCTCCTACTCATCATCTGTGATCCCACACAAAACCAGGCAAACACAGACACGCTTTGCCACGCCACAATCAGAGGATAGGCCTCAGGACCAAGCTATCATGTGCAATGACTTATTTGGCAGTGACTCCCTGAGCGTCTCCACCCAGACAGCTGTGAACATACATGACACCCTCACTGCTGAGGGAAGCAGTATATACGAGGACTCAAAGTCCGCCGGCGGGATGTGTTTTGGGGTTCAGACAGACGATCTCAACTCAAACAACATGGCTGACAACCAGACCCAAACGATGACCCTGTTAAATGACTTGGAGACTATTCTGTCTAACAGCATGTCCAGCCACCAGGTGCTCACAGAGGCCTCTGCAGCCTGTGGCTCAGGGCTGGGCTCAGTTCAGGAGCCTCACAACGGCATAGACTTTGACTTTGAAGAGTTCCTCAATGCTGTGCATATTCAGACGCAGACCGAGGAAAGTGAGCTCGGTGCACTGGGCAGTGACGCGCCTCTGGAGTCTCTGGACATCCAGACCCAGACAGACTTCCTCCTGATGGATGAACTGGACCAAAGCGAGGGACCAAGTCGCACCCAGGCCAGCGACCTGGAGCTGTTTGATACTCAGACACAGACCGACCTCAATTTCCTGCTCAACGCCGGAAGCCAGATGCCCCTGAGCAGCATCCTGCGGCATTCAAGCTTTTCCATTAGCACAGAGTCCTCAGATACAGAAACACAGACCGATCTCCCTTCATTTGCCGCTGGCCTGTCTGCTCAGACCCCTGTCAGTCAGGGGGACCATGCTAGGCTGCTCAACAGCACTGAGACGCAGACTGTGACCAGTCAGGCAGAAGGCCTGGGACACCTCTTTCTGACCAGCAACGAAACACAGACCGTCATGGATGACTTCCTGACGGCAGACCTGGCCTGGAACATGGAGTCTCACTTCAGCTCGGTGGAAACCCAGACATGTGGGGAGCTCTATGCTCTCTTTCAACACCCTGAGAAACCCAACAGTTGAAGGCCTCGGAGTGAAGCTGGCTTCAAATGTCTGCTTCTTCCTGGTAGAGGAGTGGGTCTCTGCTGTCCTCTGGCAGATAACAGTCTTAGCCATAAGACATCTGCGGAAGTATCTGGGATCATTCCACAGGGGGCGTCATGCCCAGGGCCAGCCCAGTTATAGATCCTAACTGCTCCGCTGCACTTTAATTCACTCAGTGGGCGTGGTTTAACAGCTCCTCTGACTGTTTACATATTTATTTGCACATAAAGTAACATATTGTTTGTGTCTTGTCTTAAATGCAAGTTAACTTTGATATTTCAGTGTTTTACCTTTGTGACTGGTTTCACTGTTAAGTCCTTCTAGTAGTTAAAACATTCTTAAAGGGATACCGCGTCCTGCTGTCAAGACCTGCTTCACAGCTTTCCGATACGCATAAACTGCATGAACCCATTTCCATCTGTTGTACAGTACGTACAATATTGTCAAGTTAGTTTACGTATGTTGGACAGCAGCACAAAGGTTGACTCTCAGCTCGTGTATCTGATGGAAACCTCTGTCCCTGTTAAGGCCTTCAACAATGATCTAAGGTCTCAAAGGCATCTCTGAAATATTCCACTCCTCCCGCAGATGTGGCACAAGTCTAAATCGAATGTTCTCGTCTCATCAGATGTTGCACACTTTAAGTTCAAATTATGTGAAGTATGATCTGTTAACGTGTTTTTGTATCAGCAAGGCAGTGAGAAAATTAGGGTGTTGCTATCGTTGACTTATTTATTATCTGTGTAAGTGTATACAGTAGCAGTGCTCTGTGCTGAAGTGATCCAGTTGTTTTCAGTGTACAGACACATTATGGATTAGAGCAAGGATTAGCACAGTGCTATTGTTTTTAACCTCCTCCTGATTTTGACTGAAAGGAGACCCCTTGGAAAATTTGGAACCTGTATTTTAATTTAGTTAGAATTGTATTGTATCTATTCTCCAAGCAACTAAACGTAATGTTTCTCATGATGTTGCTGCACTGAGTTACCTCACCAAGCACAGGCACCACGTAGGGACTGTGTTCCACTGAAGAGCGAGGAGCTGTGAGCCTTGTGTCTTTGTTTTGTTATGTTTGGTTGGTGCCTTAACCCAAGTATTAATTTCAGTTCTGTTGCACTTAATTTAATTTGCTGCTTCAAGGAGAGAATATGTTTTGGTAAATGACACTGAGAAGATGCCTTGCATGTGTTATACCAATTCTTGTGGTATTTTCCTCATGGTGTCATGAAGAATTGGCATTTACCTTCTTCTTGGTTTCTTGTAGATTGAGTCTGGCTCTTGAAAATGAGGCTATTGTTGAGGAGAATCCATTCGAAGCCATCTCACCATGTTTGTAGACAGGTGTGTAATGCTGTTGCATTTAACATTGGATTTAGAAACTGAAGAACAATGACACTGTGCCCAAGGCGGTTTGTTTTTTACAGCATACTGTCGACATTCAAGGAGCATTTCCTAACACACTAACTATTTAGAAATGTAGTTGATTTCAACATGTCTGATATTAAGATTAGTTCTTCTAGTCTTGGTTCTTGAACACAGCATAGCTGCCTGTAGGTTTAGTGGCATGGGGAACGGGTGGGGGGGTTGCCTTGCTTAAAACAGAATGATTTGTAGAAGCCTTGTCAGTCTCAAGTGTCCGTTACAGTGCTTTAATTTCCCCTCTCCGTGGGGACTGCATGCAGACATACATCTTTGTTTTAACTCAGTCTGAGTTTTCTTGCCTGTTTGTTTAGAGTTGACGTTGCCTTGATTCATTGAAGCTGAAGCTACACTACAGATGTTCTTAATAAACTGCTGGAAAACATGTATTGTGTTTTCAGTTCATTCAGAAGAAAGGAACCACTCAAATGATAGAGGAAAGGGTGGCAGAGGAGTGTGTTATGCTGACATATCTGGCGTTTGAAGGTCAGGGCTGGGAAGCAACAGGATCCTCTTCCTCTTCTCTTCTTATCCGACATGGATCATCTTTCTTGTAAGTTCCCTCCCCCTGAAGCCTTCCTGCCCCTGCACAGCACCACACCTTGGGATTTAACCTAGCTCCCAGAACATGATGCAGACACCTAGAACTAATGTAAATTGATCAGAAGTACAAACATAAAAAGTTGATTCTCAGCTTGTGTATCTGATGGAAACTTTTTTTCCTTTCTACAATGATCTAAGGTGTTAAAAGCCATCTCTGAAATATTCCTTTACTCCTGCAGTCTAAACTGAATGTCCTCGTCTCGTCAGATGCTGCACATGTTTAAATGTGATTGTGAAGTATGATCTGTAACTGTAACCGTGTTTTTGTGTCTGTGCAGCTGAGCAGTAAGGCAGTGAGAAAATTAGGGTGTTGCTGTCTTGGACTTATTCATTATTCATTTCGTTGGTGCCTTAACCCGAGTATTAAGTTCAGTTCTGTTGTAAATGTGTTGAAACTCAGCCCACATGTTTTTACAGCATACCCTGAAATAAGCTAAACTATTTTGATAAGACTTATAACACCGTTTGTTGCCCTGATGAATTGCTGAAGTGGCACTGCAGATGTTCTGCTGGAAAACGTGTCAATACAGATCAAAGTTTAAAAGGAAAAAAAATGACAGAAGGGAAACCAATTAATTAACTAAAATAAATTAAAATTTAATCAAATATTTTATCAACGTCTATAGTTCTATTATTTCACAAAGCAGCACAGGTAGTATAATAAAAAAAAAATCAGCTTGTCACAATATTCAGAGTGTTCCGAGGTGAAAACAGCAGGCGTGCTGTGTTAACGATTTGGCTTGAAATCCCTGCCATGTACATGTATAGTCTGCCTCACAGTGTTGGACTCCTGGCTCAGTCGCTGGCTATATAGTTTGTGAGGAGGAATTCCAAAGTGTCCATGAAGAGATCTCGGTTTGATTAGGAAGAGCATCGGCGTGGATGGATGCTGGTGGCACCCTATTCTGTCTGCTGCAGCCGTGCCTTGTCCTGTCTGTCTCACCTCTCCTTTTCCTCCTTTAGTTTAACTCCAGGTGCGTTGTGTTGTCCACTCAATGGGAGACTTTCCCTAAGCCTCGCCCTACAACTAAAACCAAGAATAAATAAATCAAGAAACTTTCTAAACTGTAACAGAGGTAAATGAAGGTTTGTGGAGATTAGTGTGACAGTTGATTTAAGGATGTCTGTAGAATCTCAGGCTGATCATAGCCACCAATAATCACTGATAAATTGTGGGTTAACATCATATATTGATAGTGGTGATTTTGAGAGGCACTTGTTGCTAGGCAACTATAACAACTGAAGAAGGGGAACCGGATAGAAGAAAATAAGGTCCCAGGTGAGTATACACCGATAGCATGTTTTGGACTGAACATGAAAAACAAATGATCTCTGCAATTACTATGATGTCTCCTTACGTTGAAGGCGACGTTACGAGATGCAGTAAGGATGAAAATTGACCTTGTACAACCTGAGATATTCAGAGGTGTGTTTAAATACCATCATCATCACAACCTCGTTCTGGAAGAAAACATTCAGCTGGGCTGCAGAGGGGTTTGGGCCCCTGCTGCGATGGAGGACCCGTGTGAGGCTCTTACCCGTCAACAGCGCCCGTGGTGCATTGTGTCATACTTCGAGGCCGTCGCCATTGGAAACCTTTTGGGATTTGAAATTCCTGTGAAAGTCAAGAGTGAGGTATGCTGACTTGGCTGGTGTTTGGAGGTCATGGCTACAGCAGGAGTGGCAAACCCAGCGTTGGAAACAGGCTCGTCTCTTCTTCCTCTCCTCCTGCTCTTCTTATCCAACGAGAAATATCTTTCCTGTGAGTTGTCTACTGCTGCAGCCTTCCTGCCCCTGCCGCCGCCCTTGGAACTCAGTTGCGGAGGCTTGAGTGGTGGTAAGAATGTGAAGTTCTTGACGGGAACTGGGTTGCTGATGGACTTGAGGCGGGGTTTCTGAGACTTATTGGGTATTTTCTCTGACGCAGTGCATTTTGTGGACAGATCTTCGGACTGCAAAGACTTCCTGAGAGCCTCCCCTTCCTTTATCATCTCTGGGGGGTGATGTGATGGACTTTTCTTCATGGCATCATAGGAAGACCATTTTTTGGTATCTAGCTGCAGAGCTGCCACAGCTTTGTTAATCCAAGTACCTGCCTGCTGGTCACTTGGTCCTGGAGTCGCGGCAATGCTGGGTGAGCTATCTTCAGTCACGGGGGTTGAATTTGATGAGTTGTTGGTGGAGGTGTCGTCCTTCTTCTGCTTCACTTCAGCGGGTGTCTTCAGAGTCACAAGAATACAGCTCAGTGGAGCAACTCTCTCCCAACCAAAGACCTGTTTTTAAATATATATTTAAATATGAGAACAACATATTGGGTATGTTTTAACTAAAAATAGACCAGAGTACTATTATTGTTTCAATTTGATATCAGAAAAAATACTATTGAAGTTACATCAAAAACAGGGAATAGGAGTCACCGCAATTGAGCATATGATAAAAATATCATATGCTCAAATTGTAGATCATAATTTCTCCACTGACTCCAAACAAAAAAATATTACTGCTTCTTCCTCCGTTATATTTCTATTATTAACTGTTTTTAATTGACCAGCCCTCAGTATAAGTCATACAGGCTTACATGTAGGTTTGCTATAACCCAGGAAAAACTATATTCACTCACATTTTCTTCCACACCAGCGTACAGATGTGGCTCCAGTTCTTTCATGTCGTTCTCCTCACTGAGATCGAGCAGGATGTCAGTAAGACCTCTGCTCGTCTTCTTTGGTGACCCGTCAAGCTCCTCGTCCTCGTCGTCCTCGTCCTCGTCCTCGTCCTCGTACTCCTCCTGCTCCTGCTCCTGCTCCTGCTCCTCCCATTGAGGTGAAGGCCTCTCATCTGATATACACTCTGTGAGCTCTTCTTCTCCACATGTTGCCATTACACTCCAGGTTTGTGCCAGTTCCCTTCACAGCGAGATCTAAACAAATCGAAACAACGAGGGGAATGCGCATTGTTTGGTCGCTTTACAGTTTTGGAAGTTAGAAAAGTGACGTTACAGCAGTTTGTCAAACACTTCACTCACCAGAAAGAGGCGGGCTGTATCCCATGATGTATCTCACACATTTGTGTATCACGGTTGTTTCTTGAGGAAACATCGGTCATAGAGGAAATCCTCTCTGCTCTTCCCACGCCGTAGATCTCGCTGCCTTTAAACCATAGCCGCAACGCCGTCGTCATGACGACCCGATGAAAGGGGTGACGCAATCAAAGGGGAGGAGGGACGGATGTTGCATTCACGTGCTCCTCGAGAGGTCCCATTTCTCGAGTTTTCAAGTTGTTCTGCTCAAAGATGAACGACGTGACTGCTCAACAAGTGGATGGCTCCTAATGTGCGTATTTAAGCTTCGTGTGTGGTTGGTGGGAGGAGGTGGAGACGTGTCGTCCATCGTTATATGACCACTTGGTGCACTATAAATACACTTGTCATATTGAACATGTCACATGTGCCCTGCCATTTTAGAGAGCTCTTATCACCCTGCATTTTTTTTCAAGTGTTCATTGTTCTAGAAAGTTTGTCCACATATGAACCTGTCTATGGACAGACAGATCATTTGCTCGAGAATGACTGATGGATGGAGGGAGGGACTATCCATACACGCACTGATCATCCATTGATCATCCTCAGGTGTCAATCACGTCCGACTTTTTAGAGCTGATGTTTAATTATGTTAATTGATTTGTTGGTGATTGCGTCAGCAACTAGGCGACTTGGGAACCAGATTATTTGGGGATTTTGTTTCGACTGGAGGTGGCGTTAAAGTGCATGTTTTCATTATTCGCACATCACGTGAACGCAGCATGGCTGGACGCGCTGGTCCACCGTCAGCTCGTGATGTCTGTGTTATGCAACAAACGGGACAGCGTCGCATTTAAAAGTTAAATGAAACTACATTCAAAAGCAGGTCTGCGTTTCTTCTCTGCGGGGCCGTTGGGCTGTTGTGACGTCACGGCGTGACGTATGAGGGAAGTTGACCGGAGGAACGTGTTGTTCCGCACGTAGAGCGGCAGCAGACGTCAAGCCGATGCGCGCACATGTGCAGCTCAGCGGGGGGAGGAGGCTGCGTCCGGCCGACAGTCGCTCCAGTGATGGTGGCTGAGCAAAGAGGGAGAGAGGCGCTCCCCTCAGTGGTCCACTGTCCCGGCAGACACCGACACCTATGCTCCTCTCTCACTGAGACGTAAAGGGGACCGACCGCAAGGGGAAACCGGACTTTGCTGACGCACAGCGTCACTTTGGTTTATTGGTCCAGAGACGCAGAGTGTCGGCCTGTGACGCAGCCGGAGCGCCTATCCGAGAGGGGGACACTGACACCTGACGGCTCCTTCTCTCCACCCGCCGGGACCCCCCCCCGCCCCCCCCATCTCATCACGACCACTTCGGCTCTGCAGTGCGGGGGACTGCTGCGTTCTATGGACACGGACTGCTCTTGTCCTTCCCCGGTCATGCTGCCCCCGAAGAACTGCCTCCCGAGGAACTACAGCTGCATAGCCGGGCTGTTCGGGAGCCTGGCGGCGGCGAACCCGCGCCTCGACGATGGGGACGATTATGACATGATGAACGGCACCTGCGAGCCCATCGAGAGCCCCGTGGTGGACGAGAGACCGCGGGGCAGGGAGATCTTCCTGAAGCCCCAGCAGAGTCCCAACCTGCGGCGGAGGTGCAAGTCGCTGCCCACGCCCACCGAGCGGGCGAAGTTGGAGATCTCCCGCAGCCGGAGTCCCACCAGCCAGAAGAAAGTCCGCTTCGCCGACTCCCTGGGTCTGGAGCTGATTTCAGTCAAGCATTTCGATGACACGGATGAGCCAGAGGTGCCGGAGCGCATCCTGGCCAAACTCCACAAAGCTCCCCTGCAGCTCAGCCATTTGGACACAAAGTTCCCTCGCGCTCCTGCGCAGTCCGTGTTCATGGAGCTGCAGTTCACCAGCCCGGGCACGCTGCCGGGCTTCGAGCACCGGGTGCGGGAGGTGAAGGTGCTGCTGGAGACGGTCGAGGCGGATGAGTTCAGCCTCTCCGGCTTCGTGCGCGTCTTGAATCTGGCCTTCGAGAAGAGCGTGTCTTTGCGCTACTCTCTCAACAACTGGATCACGTTCATGGACAGCTTGGCGTCCTATGTCCCCGACTCCAGCCAGGGGGACACCGATAAATTTCGCTTCAAAATCGTCACGCCCACCTACCTCGACACCGGGGGCACGCTGCAGTTCGCGATTAAGTACTGTGTGGACGGCCAGGTGTTCTGGGACAACAATAACGGCAACAATTACAAAGTGCGGCGCCACCGGTTCAAGATGTCCCCCCCGCGGGAATGGGAGAACGGGTGGATTCACTTTATCTGAGCCGCGGTGGCACACTGCCGTGCTTAAACCTCCGCGTTCAGCCTCTCCGGCCACCTTGATCACGACTGTAGCCTGTTAAAATGACCTCTCCCCCCCCCCCCCCCGTTAAAATGACCTCCCCCCCCCCCCCTGCCATTGTCCGCTACTTTCATGCACCCGGACAACGACTGACCGCCACATCTGGAGTAGTGCTGTGGTGACAAACGGAGGCCCGAGGGTGGCCGGTGTTTGGATGTTAGAACATTTTGCCTTGGTGTCAGGGATCTGTACAGCATGGAGCCCTTTGGGAGGGCATGCTCCTGTTATGTAATGTTGGAACACGTGCCACGGATAACGTGCAGGGCCGCATCAGTGTTTCATGTGAGGAGATGCTGTACATTTGTTTGATGGCACGGTGGCACCAGAATTATCCCATTTGTTTTGCATGTTTGCGAAATGGAAACGGGCGTGTGGATCATACCGAGTCAATGTAGAATTTCCCACTTTCATGCCTTTAAAATGCCTTATTTTGGGCCATGCTGTGGGAAGTTGTGCATTTAATGTTATCCTTGAGAGGAAATGCATTGATCGACATTAAACGTTTAAGACGAGGCCTATAGACACAGGGACATTGTTAGAGCCCCTTTAACCTAGGCCGCAAACCTGCCTTTTATTCATTAACTGTAAATGCACCTGCTCCATGGGAGTTCTAAAGCGTCCCTGTGTTTATAAGACAATTTCAGTCATTCTAAGGACCCTAAACTCTGTCCAAAGACAGACTCCCCCAGAAGTTTTCTCTGGATAAACAAATTATAACTTCATCATGCGTATCCCATCAATTCCTACAGGCTGTGTAAATGAAAATGGGCTTCAACATTCCTGTCCTGAACTTTTATCTGAACGAACCCCCCAGCGTGGTGTTTTCTGTCCCACAGATAATGCATTCAGTAGCCTTCCAAGGTCAAATTACCTCAGATTATTGTGGACTTCTGTTATCCTTCAGGTTGGTCTTTATGAAACAGATGCTATTTTCTCTGTACTTATTTTCTAATAGATGCATTCAAACAGAAAGGCAGTAATGTGCATATAAAATATGACGCATTTCATTTCTTCAGTTCACGTTAGTGTTTATTCAGAGCAGCAGTGTGACTGAAAACAGGTTCTCCTGCTTTAAAGGTGCATGACAGTCACCAGGTGCAGGAACAAATGCTTCTCACACATTAACTCAGAGGTTTGATCGGCCTCCCTGGCTCATGCCAACTACAGTCTGATCAACTCATTTCCATGCCACATGCCTTGATCCATGTTCCGCAGTAGTCTTCCAAACCTGATCCAAATCATGCTAGGCTGGGTTCTCATGTGATGTTTTCATGTGAGACAGTCCAGTAAGCAGAGCGGGGAGCTTTTCATTCCTGTGCTCTGACAGTAATCTGAACGTCACTCTGGCCTTTATTTACATCGACACAGCATCAGTGGGAGGCTCTCCTATTAAGGGCGACGTGGATAAAAATCTATTCCTGTAACCACTTAGTTTTTGGAGGCGTTCCACTGAGAATCCATCAGTAAAGTTTATCTAAAACTCTGACACGATCTGAGTCACTGTGGCGCTGCAAGCCCCCTGATGTTGTGAGAGGAGTTTTGCTGGGATGACAAATGGAGCGCTGTCCGTTTAGCTTCACCGTGCACACAGCTGGATTAAAGTAAAAACAAAACAAAAAAAAAGATGTGGCTGTAGCAGAGCTTACTGCGTGTTACGTTGTAAAATTAGTGGGTATTTACATATTGTCTGCTTCAGTCTTTATTAACTATGTTTAAGTATCCATGCAGTGTGAAACCAGAAAGCAGTACTTACTCAGGCTGAGGCTACTGATGTGGGCAGGATGCACCAATACCAGTCATCTGCTACTGATGGAGACTGATTCTGGCTGATCACATTCTCTTCGACTGTCTGACCATGATTCTTTTTACATTTTACCTCTGGTTAAGTGTGAAGCTGTCAGATATCAGCTGCTCCGGTTTGTCCTGCTGTTGTTATTGTTGCATCCCGACCCACGAGAAACCGAAGGCTTCTGGTTCAGATTCTTCAGCTAAGTACGCATCGCCGTTTATCAGCGCTCACTGATCTATAGATATGTATGTAAATGTGTCAATGTTCCATACTGAATGTCTTCCTGTTAACTGTTCTTTGTTGCGTGTATTTCGAAGCATTTTTAAAAGTGGACTCAAGTGAGTGATGAAAGCTTACCTGAGAGAGTATGAGCCTAAATTTAATTTATTCCTAAAAGCACACTTACCAATCAAATATGGAATTGGAAGGATCATCCTTGGTGATATTTTCTCTCCAAATGTTTTATAGAAACTATTAAGATGTTGCAGAATCTTCCCTGAAATATGCAACCAAAATGTGAGCAGTGTATCTGAGTGCAATGAGCTATTGGAAACCACACGTGCACGACTGCAAGTGTGCGCGGCCTTACTAAATTATGAGTTTACGATAGGCGCATGTGAGAGAGGAGGAAGGTGCAAAGTGCTTGAGTGAGTTGAGGAACACATCTCGACAAAAAAAAAAAAAAAAAAAAAAAGGAAATGCAATGTGGCGTTTGAGAAACGTTTGGCACGAGCGACTAATGATTGTATCTGATACCAAGCGGACTAAAGTCAGAGCAGGTCTAATGCACTTTGAGTGGGAAAAAGAAAGGTGTACTGAAAGCTTCTCCTGTGGATAGCTACTAACCAAGATGTTCTCCATCCTCTGTCATATTTTATGATCACCTCGATCTAATTTATAACCCCCGGCACTGAGTTTCCTTTCTGGGTTTGCTTCTTTAGTCGGTGTTCCTTGTTTTCTGTCAACTCTATGCAGCACATTTTTGTTTTAATCTGTACTATGAGATGTCTCTTTCTTATTTTGCACTGAATGTTTCACCATTACTTTATTCTCACATCTTCTTTTTAATGTAACCTATATTTTTGTTATAACAACGGTAAATAAAGGCATTTGTGATGATAACCACTCTGTGAGCCCTTAAAATTCACAATCACCCTCCAACGATCCTTGGTTTGTATTCGGTTTCTCTTTGCTTGAGTTGGGAATATTATTGGGAATATAATCTGTTACATATTATTTTCATCACAGCTACTTCTCCTAATCTCATCTCTGAGCCTCCAGCAAGCTTTGTATGAAGCTTATATGAGGAGTGTGACGGCAGAGCCGTGCATGCTTTGGTTCCCAGGGTGTCTGGATATGAGGTCAGCTGAGAACTCGCTAAGAGCAGCTGCTCACAGAGCGACGCTGTCATCGGCCATTATGGACGTGGCTGCAGTCTGGTCCTTGAATCGATAACAGTCTCATACCACGCCCCCTTTGTTTATGAGAGGGAGGGGCTGCAGCTCGGAGCAGGAAACAGGGGCAGAGGTGCAACTATCACACAGTGGAAGATCATGTTAAATATAGTGGCAAAAGAGATTGTTTGATTGATTGGCGTCTTTGGGCCGCCGTGTATCTCGAGTTTGAGCGTGCGAGTGGTGTGTAAGTGCTGCACATAGACTCTCTTATGGCTGTGTGAATGGATGGATGGCAAAACTACTGTGTAGGGCTTTGAGTGGTCATCAAGACCAGAGAAGTATTTCATGAATACATAGAGCTTTTCCTGTCCTGTTGAAGCACACATGCACGTTCTGCTTCTACATGGACCACATTCATACCATCAATCACATCAGGGGCATTTTAAGGCTCAGTATCTTCCCAAGGACGCTTTGGAACGTAAGACTGAACCAGTGACCCCAGCATATCATGCAGACAGTGTTTGTACAAAGCCTTCTTCTTTTCTGGATGGTGTAGCTCTGGTTCACCACAGATGGCATGTTTGTTTGTTTGTTTGCCGCAGTCTCTCTCTGAATAGCATTGGTTATTAATTAACAGTCGCCAAGCAGCGTTTGATATAAATAAAGCCACACTCTAGAGAGAGAGGCCATTATCCGCCACTAAATGGACGCTAATAATAATGCTGCAGTAGAACACTTGAATTGGACTCCAGAACAGAATTAATTTTCAGACAGGAGCGGCTCTGCATGCTGGCCTAAAGGGATAGTACTATGATGATGGACGGGATGGGTGAAGTGTTTCAAGGGTAAAGACATACATTAAACATATAAAAATAAGTGTGCAAGTTTCCCTTCCCTTAGTCAAAAGTCTGTTGTGATCAAACATGTTATTGGATATTGGTTGCTATTTACCCCTGAAGGTGTTTTGTGGACTCTCCCACCTCGGTACTGGCATGGTGATGAGGATAAAATAAGTACATTTTTCATTTTGGGTGAATTTCCCCTTTAATGCTTCGTGCAGCCCACAGGGCTCAGTCAGTGAAAACCTGCTGTGAAATTCCAATTTAATCCCAATGAAACAAGCAAGTGGAAACATCACATCACTGCCCAGAATTCACATTAAGGCAGATTAAAAATATCCAAAGTCAGTAAGTGGTGAAGCAGGAAATGAAGACATGCAGTTTAATTGAACTGAAGAGCGGCACATTTGTCTTGTCTGGGTTTCGTTTTAAGTCAGCGTCAGCCAATCACCTCACAACAAAGCTCGCTTTTTGCATCAGTGAAGTGTGCTGCCCACGTCTGTGTAATCACCACGTGACGGTAATCAGCCATTGCTGTCATGCTGTGGAACAACTGCTGCTTACATAACTGTGCTGTGCTCATGCAACCTTCTGATGGTTCCCTCCCTCTGGGCATCTGGCGTTATTAGACAGCCGCAGATCCACGGCCTTTTTCATCCCACCTGCGCTGCCTCTCCCTCCCCATCCGCGGCGTGTCCTTCGGGCCAATGCCCGCAAATAGGTTGCATGATTTCAGATTAAATAATTTATGTGATGCATTCAGAGAATAGCTGTGCCATGAGATGAATCCCGACTGCAGCCATAACCTTGTCTCGGTGAGCACCGGAACTGAATTATTAATTGGCTAAATGATCTTTTACAACTCTGGAAAATTCATTCTGTTGTTTGGAACTGTCTGCTCACGCAGTTCACGGCGGCTGTGTCCTTATTGCTTTGACCCCGGCTGTTTCTTTTGCAATATTTTCTTTACACGTCCAAGGGGAGTCGTCCATCACGTCGATTTCTCCCAAAGTGAAAAAACTCACCTGCCCCATGATAAAAATGTTTCATAGAGTGTTCACACTTCACATCCACTCACCCGCGAAGAGGCTCAAATCAGGTGTGGCAGGAGTCAGATGGAATGACTGTCAAACACTTTGCTTTTAGAAACGTTTCCCTTCTCCCTTCTCTTATCTTTCTTTCTTATTCTTTATGGGAAAACCTTTGTTGTTGTTGTTGTTGGTTTGATTGGCGGCTGGCAACCTGTTCATAGTTGCATTGCCGCCACCTACTTTGTAAAAACCTTTGTAGTTCTCAGTACTAAATTCTAAAGTTATTTCCTTGTACTGTAATCAAGAATAATTTAAACATCGGACTAATGAGATGTCCTAAATTCAATTGTGAATTTTTCAAGTGAAATGTCTAAAAAAAGGAAAAATTAAATAACCAAATGTACACTGCTGGAGTATCTTGCACTTTTGGACCCAGGGTGTGTGCAGTGCTGATCAGATGATGGAGGGATGTCCCACCTAAGCATGTTCCTGAACAATCACTGACAGAAGCATCTTTAAGAAAAATGTATTTAATTCTGTATTAGGATCCCTGCATTAGGATGGAGCATCCATCTTTGTTGAGTCTAAGGTGTGAGTTGTAGCACCGACCTGTCTAAACAAGCTCCACTGCATCACTATTTTGACTCAGACATAATATTATAATATATTTTTTTTTAGATTACCTTCAGTGGAATTTTCCTCTATCTTGAAAAGATCAGAAGGGTTAGGGTGTTTGCTCACACACCATGTTTGGACATGATACAGGAAGTATGTCAGCATGTTATCATAGGAAATACTTTCATAACAATGTAATGACCACGTGCAGCAAACAAGCTTCACGACTTCAACAGGCAAGCTCACTCGTGATGCCTTATAACGCACAGCAATTCCAGACACACAAACAACACACCCATGTGTTGGTTTACTGTGTGGTGATGGTGTCTTGACTTGACTAAATTCTTTTGGGCTTTTCATGCCAACATAATGCAGCAGCAAGCCTCAGACATCTGACAGAGCCCTGCAGCTGTAAAATAAATTATACTATTACATTTTACCCATATACACACATATATATATGTGTTGAAAACATTCTAAATCAGCCTCCTCAGTATAGGCTCAGTGTAGACGATGGAAGGATGTTTATGTTGCTGCAGCTAGTTGGTAAAGCAACTTCAGGTGCATGGGTGGGTGATCATTTTGTAAACGTGCTTGCTTTATTTCACCTACTGTGAAATATCAAATTGTTTAGAAAGTTCATCTTCACTTTTGCAATTGACTATGTTTTTTTGATAATATTTCCTCCAGTTCTTGCTCAGATGAGCAGTCATGCTGAAGAATGGGCTTTTCAGTAAGTAATGCAGTAAATGGATTATGTCTGATTGCAGTGTAAAGTTGTAGTATCATCCATTCCAGAGAGTGGATCCAAAGAGCTGAGCCCTTCCCAACACCAGTGGTTGTTTATTAAGCTGCTGGCCATCTTCTATCGACCTGCAGGTCTACAGGACCTCATGGAATGAGACCAAAGTTCAGTTTCATATGAGTGCAGCAAGAATCCTCGCACCTCACCACTCTGAATAAAACAGAAGGCACTGCCATTTACATTTTTTTTATTCCTTTGTTTTTCTGTCATTCTCCACTGGGATAAGCTTTCCAGCCACAGCAGACACAATATATTTCCTGCACCAGGGAAGAACTCTGGGCCAGAGGCTCACTCATAAATAATCAACTCATCGAGACTGTTTCCATCCACTCTCATCAGCCCTGCACTGTATGTGAGTGAACCGGGATAAACAGAGAATCAGAAAGCATCACACTGGCAAACTGGTGGAGCGACAGCTTCATAGGCACTTACATAAAGCCGTGAATGGACCTTGGTGAGAGGAGATCACCTAAAACCGGCCGGTCTGTTCAGCTCATTCATTGAAGTTTCTATAACTGAAGGAAACTCTTGTCACTAAACTGTAAGAAACTGTGTCATGGTGAAAACAAGAGGTACCACTGAAGTGCATGTCCTGCCCCATGTACCCACAGTGTCTCTCTGTGGAACGAACAGGGATCATTTCATGTCAACAACCTATCAGCATAATAAAAGCTACATGGCATATGAGAGAATGAAAACCCCTGTGATCAGCAACCAGAGCGTCAGAGGTTGACTGATGTTGGTCCACGTTGTCCCACAGGCGTTGGATGAAGTTGAAGTGAGGGCTCTGTAGAGACCAGGCAATCCAGCAACATCAAACTCACAATAGTGTTTATTGATGAATTGTGATTTTGTGCATTTCACGGGGTATTTACAACAATCACCCAAAACGCACTTCTGTCCAACAGCATTAGGATTTCCCTGAGAGCCAAAGGGCTTAGCCATAGTGAGACAGTAGACCGAGTCTGACGGTTGGAAAGCTGGTGGTTAGATTGTGGACAGAAGTCAAAGGAGCAGCTTACCTGAGGGCAGGAAATGCAGATGCCAAAATAAGAGAGGAAATAAAGAATATCCATGAACGGACAGGAGCCAAGACTTGTGGCTGAGATCTGTCTGGACTTAATAACTCAAGGTGAGTGACTTAAATAACCTTGACTGAGCTTTCCCTTTGCTTTTTAGAAGATTAAATTGTCTGAGATGGTCAGGCTATGCCCTGGTTTGAGGAGCGTGACCTGCCTGAAAAACATTTCGCTGCGTGCTTGTGTCTTCAAAGTTAAAGGATGCACCACAGAAAGAGAGACGGAGACCACACCGGTCACGTTGGCCTGTGTAATGTGTCTGTAACAGCACCCAGAGATGTTTGTGAGTGAGTAAGAAACCCCATGGCTTCCTCCTCACCACTGTCAACCTCACAGAGGTGCCTGGGGCACTTTGTCGCAGGAAGTGGTGTCACTGACTCCCACCCCTCCCCTCGCTTGAAACCCCCCTTCGATGTTTGGGAGCAGGGCCGGGTGCGTGAGTGATTCAGCAAAACGTGACTGCTGTCAAGACAGATATACGTTAGCCTGTTAGCTTGTTAGCGGCCCTGCGCAGACGGGCCCTGGAGATGTGAGATGCATCCGACATGAATGTGTGTGTGTGTATATTTAGTTCGCCCCATCCCTGTGCGTCTGCCCTATGGTAACCCGATCTCTTCTGCCTGGTCCTTACATCTCCGCAGGCTCTGTAGCCTTCGGGTGCAGGGCGCTCCCAACAGGTCTCATGAAATAGTGATGTTGCTGCACCATCACACCCAGTGTGAGTCTGGCTCCCGGCCCAGACAGGGCCAGTCACATGGAGTGTATGTGTGACTGGAGGTGGCATAACCTTCCTCAGACGGTGACCCTGCTCTCATCAGCTGACATCCTAATCATAATCATAAACACTGATAATCATCCACACACATAGAGACTGGAGTCTCACATGTTTTCGAATGTACCTTTAATTGATTTATTTAACCATTGAATATTATTTTGTTTATCTAGATATATGTCTATATGTTTCCTTATAGAGAAGCATCATGTTCTGTGTAAAAAGGCATAACTGTATTTTTTGAAGATCTCAAAGCAGAAAAGGTGTATATACTATATATAGACACCTCTGTCTATATATATACTATATATAGACAGAGGTGTCATCTAGGAAAAGGATGATTTGTCACGTGTTATTCAGATTTTTGTATATTAGATTCTTTTATTTGTCCATATCTACAGAACACTCTGGTTCCTTTATAGCTGAGAAGGAATCCCACTGTGCTGGACATTTTTTTTTTTTTGGCAGCACGTGCACACGTGTAGGAGAAAGTGCGTCTGAGTGATGAGCCATCTCGGGTGCACTTCATGCATGTGTGCACTGAGACTCTGCATATGGGGACTTCTAATGCTACGCCGTGAAACCCACTCTCTGCTGCCCTCTTGTGTAGAGGATTCAACACAACATGTAGGAGCCACTTTTTAGTGTATTTATATTCATATTATCGATTTTTTATTTCTGTTTGAAAGCATGTCTAGAAGCATTATCTAGAGGATTGCAGAGCATGAGGCTGCCACAGAAGGGATCATCTCTGATCTGAATCTCATCAGCAGACAGAAGACTTGACTTTTTTTTGTTATTTTGACAATCCTCATACAGTTAGTCTGCTCACCATGAAGATACTACAGCCCCACACATACTCCCTTCTCCCCAAGCAGTACAGAAGGTCAGGTTACAAATAAAAGGCCAAATGGTAGTTCATTGTAGTCTACATTCATGGATTTTCATATCCAATGCCTTGCATGTCTGATGCCCAGACAAGGAGGCATATTCCTTTGTGTATGACATCAGCTGCTGCCTTCCTTTTCTTCTTATTGTTTCCAGATCCAGGACCGCCGCCGGGCCCACATCAAGTTGGAATCTGAATCAGAGATCATGATGATGGATGGTGGGTCATGGCGTCATCTGATCTTACACCATGATTGCCAAGACTACTTGACATCAAATATGCCCAGTCACATATTCTACCATTACTGAAAACAGCTCTATTCACTTGTCATCAACGCTCCCCTCATCTCTATCAGGTATGTTTTCTGCATAAATACTGCAACAAACAGTGATCTGTGAATATGGGGTGTACAAATCAGATTTGATTGATGAATAGCAGTGCAGTAATTCTACATCGCTGTCATTATCACATAGGCTACACATGTGGCCACACGAACACACACACAGTCCCTGGCTGGTGTAAATCCTCAGTCTAAGTCAGGTTAATGAATCAGGCTTCGTTCGTGCCTGATCTGAAGCCCTGTGTTCCGGCTCACCAGCCTTTGGATGTGTGTTGTCTGTCTGGATGCACCACAGGTTATCAGATTAAAGGGAACAAAAAGCCCAGAATATGCGCTTGCTGGCAGCAGAGGAGGCACAGGCGACTGGCCCTGTCTGTGGGGCCCAGTCATCAGAAAGCATCATTGACTCCATCTGTCTGAAGGACTGCATCAGCTCTCCTCTCTCACCCTCTCACACTCCATCTGGTGTCTTTGCTCCTGTTCTTGTGGTTGCGCCCGTGTGTGTGTGTGTGTGTGATACTGAGAGTGTGAATGTGTGTGTGTCACCATGACACTCTGGCTGTCAGCACTGTGCTCTTGCAGACTTCCCCTGCTCCTGCATGTCACAGACACATGATCACAGACAGTTCACACAGTCGTGCAGAGTGTTGCAGTGCACGCCACTCTTCTCACCCGGTGTGCCAATCTCTCTCCTTCTCTCCCTTTTTGCCTCCACCTCTCCAAAGACTGTTGCCATGGCGACTGATCTTCTTCAAAGGTGAGACCCCAGTCTTCCCATTCTTGTGCCAGGTGAATAGATGGTCAGACAAGCAGATTAACCACGCTCATGCTCCTGACCCCTGCCTCCAGAAAGCAGTGCATATGTTGACTCAAGAAAAAAAAAAAAAAAACTGAGATAATTCATCACAGAAGCTGTCAAACACAGTTGACACTTCCGTGCCATGAGGAAGAGGTTTTGGCAGGAGATGAGTGGAGGGCTTATGATTCTGGCAGAGCCGTGCAAGTGTGTGTGAGTGGATAGAACGAGGCTTTTCAGCGGCCTCCGCTCTGTTGTTTCAGCTGCGTAGCCTCAGGGACAGTGGGGTGAGATCCAGAGGGAGAGACTGCAGCTACACACAGCACAGGCAGAGCCAGACAGACAGTTACAGAGCAATATCTCAATCCTGCCATCACAGAGCCAGGAAATCATTATGTACAGTGAAATAATAATAATAATAATAATAATAATAATAATAAGTGGCACAAAAGGTTGAAACTACATGTTGACCATGTCTCATTTTTATTAGCTGTGTGGCTGATATTGTACAATACCAGTTTCTGTTATAGAGTTTACTAGATATATAAACTGAAAAAGCCATCACCATCTCTCAAAGCACGTTTGACAGCTGCACAATAAAACCAGCTTTTAAAAGGGGGCAGGACTCAACAATGGAGTAGATCAATATTTTTCTTCTCCGAAAAGACAGAACTCAGTGTGTGAGAATTGGTCATGATGTGATGGTTAACAAAACCTGAGTCAACTTAACATACTTGCTGCTCCTCAGAGCAAAAGACACCATGTGAGCTCCTAACTGCAGGTTTATACAGTCTGACCAGTCCATAGGTGATTGCAGGGGAGACGAACACGAAGACCCCCCCCCCCACAGTCTACAGCAGAATGGTGCAGTCCAATCATCCAACCTCTGAGCTGTGGTGTTCCATGCTCTCACTCTTTGCCAGTTTGCTGACAGAGAAGTAATATGGTTTTTTTTTTCTTCCAGATTCCTACATTACACTGGTTGTATGCACGCAGATTTAGAAAAAATAAAGTGGGCTAAAGGTAATTTAACAATGTTTTAACATTAAAAATGCCCCTGCTGTCACACACAACCACACTGTTTGAGAATCATGGTGATATACATTTCCTTACAAAATCTAAGCTCCATCTTTTCGGTCCCACAGCTCCATCTTGAGAGCAGTTAAATTCAATAACTCCCAGAAAATGGGTTCATTCATTACAGACTCGATGTCAGGAGAAGACTTCTGAGAATAACAGAGAGGCCCAATAAACAGTTCAAATCTCCTCCTGCTGCCTCTCCCCTCATCGCTCTGCCTTTTTATATCTGTTTGTCAGGGGCGATCGCCGCACACCATTCATCTCTCGCAACACGATTATCTGCAGTCTCTGTGGGCAGGTGAAATGCAATGAAATACAAAAGAAACAGAATCATCATGAGCTCTGTGACTTAGCAGCAGACAGGATACGCTGTCTTAATTTGAATTTTAATAATCTGACCAAAAGGTTCCGAGGTTTCTGCATTTTTGCCCCTTGTTAATTGTTTTTCAGACCTCATTTGTTCCCATTCAGACCTCTCTGCTGCTCAGTTTAAAGGGTAGCTTGTGGTTGCGGTAGTCGGCCTCACGGTGGCAGCAGAGTGCCACGGATGGGTTCTCTCCACAGCGCATGGGGGGAAACTTAACAGGGAAATAAAATGTAACCTCATCCTCTGAGCCTTTGAGGATTCTGCTAAATTGCTGTATAAAAACTCTCATTGGCTCCCCCCTCTCCGCCCCCCCCTTGCTGTCTTGCTCCTGCTCTCTGTCTTGAGGGGATGGATTGGAGGACTGCTGCCTATTAATGAGAGTCTGTGAGAGAGATGTGTTGAAGCAGGGCCAGCTCAGCTCTCAATCTGAAGAATGTGTTGGCATATACAAGGGGCGCCACTCAAATGGAACTTTAATTTATTTACACCAAAACCAGAACAATCGTAAAAACAGGCTCTGCTGCCGGGAGCTAACGGCCGAGGTAATAAAGGCTGGAACACAGCTTCCTTTAACCTGAGAATTAGCCTTTCATGGCTAGTTTATCCTCCTTTGATACATTTTTTTGCACATTGAACGGGAGGATGACACCTCCTCCTGAGAGCGAGGGGGCGTGCGCCCGTGTGCGTGGTTGTGTTATGTGTGTCAGATGGTTGAGGTGGGCTGTGAACGAGGCTTTGATGCAACCTGCCAAGTTTCCCCTGTGGACAGCAGCTGTTATGATAAACACGCTGTCTAGTAGCAACAGATCCTCCCAAGATGGTTCTCCCCACCCCTCCCCTCCTCTCCTCTCTCCTGCTTTCCTTCTTCTCTCCCAAGGCTGTGTTTAATGGAAGGGAAATGAAAACAATAGCTGTGCCAGTCTGCAGGCCAGCGACGGCTCTGCCAACCTGACGGTAAGCCAGGGAGACAGAGACTGGGAGAGAAAGACTGCGATGTACCAAACACAGTCCAGACAGTGGCTTTCTCTCTTCTTTTTGAAGGCACTTCCACAGGGGGGGGAGGGAGGTGAGAGTGGGGGGGGGGGAGTGATGACCATCTATATAATCCATCCAGCCAGGCCAGAGGAAGCAGAGATGAGGCCTTATGGGGGATCTAAAATGCTGTTGATGGAAACCTGTGTCTTTCTACACTGAGCATTTCTCGTGCATGAGCGTTTCACCTGACAGTGGTAACAAGACTCATTGGGAGTGATTGAATTTACACTAGCGCTGCTTTTTTGATGGCGTATGTTTCACTGATAAATCACTTTTTTCTTGGACTCCATCTGAGCCCTGAAGACTCTGACGAAAAGATTATATAACGATGACTCCAAAAATGATTTTAAAACTCAGCTGTGATTTCACTCATACTTTGTAAAAAAAAAAATATTGGATCCTATTTTACTTAGGATGTAAATGGTAAATGCATTATATCAGTTACTCCTTAATGGTTCCTGAAATCCTCCTCCAGTACCAGAGGAATATATCTAAAGGATTGCAATGCTGCAGTCAATCAAGATAAAATGGTCATTCAAGTTCATGTCATCGCTAAAAGGAAGAAAAGTATATTTTTCTGTAGCTTTCAGAAATAAAATAGTCTATCAGGTTTCTGGAAGTATTGTTGATTGTAACTGATTGTTGAATATTTAGCCATATTTTTAGAATTGCACATTTTGGTTTCTCAATTTCTACATTTTCTTTGTAGTTCAGACAAAAACAATTGTTTCTGGCTGATGATGTGTTCAGGTGGACATGGTACACCCACACAAGGAATGCAAATAAATTAGTCAGCGCTGTCTTTAACTCATTTTTTGCTGCTGAGCAGTACGCTCGTGTTGTTGAGTGATGGTGCAGGAAGGGTTGAACGCGCACACTCGCACGCTGTGGTCACGACAGGCCCAAACCACAGGCACCCGTGTGGAGCGAGTGAGTGAACAGTCCTTTATTCCTGCCATCAGCAGCTCTATGAGTAAACCAGGTTCCTCATGCTCTCCATAACTCCATCCTATACTCACCCGTAGAGTCATTCCCTGTATCGAACATGGGTCTGGGTTAGTTTCTGTCATCTGTATGCTGCCCTGCTTACCTGCGGAGTATTTCTTTCCGCCCTGTGACCTTGGCGTGAACTCTGTCTGCTTGCCTTGTCGCCTGCTGGGGCTCTCCAGTGCCTGTCCGACACACTGATTGGGTTACGGAGTGTGTCGGCGGCAACAGGTACCGGCTCACCTCTCTAGCAGCTCTGGCGCAGCAGGCGTTTGCAGAGGCACACAAAGATCCTTTTACAGTTTCCACTTTACTGAGGACACAAGCCACAGGCACCCTGTGCATGTGCATGCGCTCCTGTTTACACATGCGTTTGTGACTGTGTGTGTGTATAAAAACGAAGAAAAATCTCAAGACTCCACTCAGAGCTCCCAGGTGAATATTCCCCAGAACAAACTCCTCTCCTGTGTGTTCAAGAATATATGGAGTGCGAAGCCATCCGCACAGGTTACACTCATCTCACTGGGATATCGTGTCTAATCTTTACCCCGTCTTTTTCCACTACCCACAACACCCCCCCCCTCACAGAAATCACTGTGAGGTCAAGGGGAAAGAAAGGAGGGGGGGTAGATGGAGAGCCTTGATCACAGTGATGGATCGGGGAGACGATGGCGGTTGACGCTGGGATAAGTGAGTGTGCATGTCTGCAGGGTAGGGACCTCCTTTGCAAGTTTGCCCCCCCACCCCCCCTCTGAGTTTAAGCCCTGTCTTGGTTAGTGCCAAAATGCAGGAGGAATCCTGTTTGGTTTCCTCCAGTGAAGAAAAGACAAAAAGATGGAGGATTTATACTGGTCAGAAATCAGCGGGGCTCAGATGGGGAGAAACCACAGCACTGTCATGATCTGAGCCCAACAATGGGAGACTGGATGAATGCAGATGCTGGACTGCTGGGAAATGCAACAGTGTGTGACAGGCTTTACCACAACCAGGCTATTATGTTACTGGAGGATGAATATCAAAGTGCTGGAGAGAGAGAAAATAACTTGTCTGTGCGAGTGTTTCCCTCTGTGAGTGGTTGATTATGCAACTAGTAACGATTGCATCCCTTAAACAAGTATTTCCATATAATGAATCACTGTTTTGATCTGAAAACGTCCTGTCTGTGTCACCCTGGGAAGGCCGCACTCGAATGGAGCGTGATGGAAGCACAAAGAGGGGCAAAGTGTGTGTGGAGAGGCAAAAGAGGAGATGGAGCCAAAGGAGTGGAAAAAGAGAGGGAGCGAGAGGAGAGGTTTCCCCTGCAGGGCTGTGTGGCTGGCTGTGTGCTCCTGTTCTGCGAGGCGGCCGTGGCTGGCTAAATAAACAATCCTAATTGGCTGTGGAGCCCCACTAGTCTGGGGTTTCACTCGCTTTCATCGTCGGGAAGCTGCCGGGAAGCTGTGGGAGAGCTGAGGTGAGGCATCATGACAAACACACATGTGCTCAATCATTCGCACGCACGGGACCCCGCGGACACACACACACACACACACACACACACACACGCGTATATAGGTTGAAACGTGATTGTGTTTGCAGGGGCCGCTGTGCTCCTCGCTTCTGCTCTCCGTCTGTTATCAGGTGATACGTGAGATTAGGTGAGCGAGCTGTCGTGAGGCGGCCTCCACCTCCTGCAGTTTAGCTCGGGGGAGAATAATGTGGCCACCTGCTTGGCACATCTGGGGGTAAGCCACTTCACACAGACACACACACATACTGGATTTAGCAGAGCTGACATCATTGCATTACACTCTTTCAACACTGAAACGTAATCAATCATGAGCCATTTAGATTCTTCTGCTGAGGTCCTGTGCAGACATTGATGATTGTGATCCAGCACACAACACTGTGCTAGGTTCAATGAGAGACATCTAGTGGTGCGAATGAGAGACATCTCGCGTTACATTTAAAACGAAACAACCGACGTGGGTGTGACCAGGGCTGAAAAAAAAAAGTGGGAGAGATGGATATTTTGAGATTCAAGTCGAAATCTGTAATGATGCTATGACTGGCTGCTGTCAAAAGCAAAGGATGAAAAAAAAACTTTCTGTGCTGCCACTGCTTCTTTTTATTCTAGGATGTCTAATCAATAACCTTGCCTAAAAAAAAAGAGAGAGAACCTTGAGTACAGAGAACACTTATAATTGCATTTTCAAAGCTACAGCAATGTGTTGCCTGAGAGAGAGAGAGACAGAGAGAAGGAAAGAAAGAACAAAAAGAAGCTCTTCTGCTCTCACTTTGGCCCTCGGCCCAGCGTGGCTCGGCAAGGGAGCTCGTGAAAGGGGTTGTCATGGAGGAGATCGGGAGAATAGAGAGAAGGAGAAGAGGATGGGAGAGGAGCAGATTTGCTCTCAGGAGGTGCACAGTGTTTGTCAGAAACTTAAAGCAAAAGAAGAGAAAAGAGAAAAACTTGATGAAATGGGGTGGGGGAAGACTAAAAACAGCAACATGACAAACCAATGGTTGTTTTGCAGGTATTTCCAGTATGTGCCAAATGACTTGAGTCCAAAAACTGCTGAGACATTTCAAAAACACATATCTGAGTCCCGAGATGGAGCTTGAGTTCATATAATGGCATCACAGAGCTGAAGATAAAAGGCATTGTGTGACATTTATCACGTCTAATTTGTTTGACATGTAAACCGGTTATAGTAGATCCCCGGATAAAAATATCAAACCAGCAATTTCAAGCCATTTTATTTTATTGTTATAGAAGGTTTCACAATATAGATGTGCTTCCTTCCACTGACTGAATAAGACACCCAGTTATTTTCCTCGCTGTCTTCCAAGTCATCCTCTGGAAATTGCGTGTTCTTATAGATTTAATAGGTCTGGCACCAGAGACACAGCTGTGAATTAAAGAGCTGAATGTAAAGACGGCGCTGACCCAAACGCAGCAGCCCAGTCTGCCTCCATCCTTCACCCCTGGGGAACTTTTCCTCCTCTTCTGGCTACCGCCTCAGGCCCTTTGCGTGACCAGCACACCCCAAGAGTCCAGACGAGCCACCGGACGACAACGCCTGGTGGGTGTGTGCTGAGAGATTTCAAGACTCCCTACACGTGTGTGTGTGTGTGTGTGTGTGTGTCAGGCACCTCATGTATCAGACAGCACCTCTGTTCACCAGAGCCAAATGAATTGGAGACAAGGGGCTTTCCTACCTGGCTCGAATGCAACTCTCTCTCTCTCTCTCACGCACACACACACACACACACAATTACATGGGTTAAAGGGCAGAATCTGAGAAAACACTGGCTCTTGACAGCTGGGGACAGCATGCATGTAGATGTAATTGTCAGGGCTCTGAGGGCAGGGGGACAAGTGATCTAGCTGCTAATACACGCACGCACGAACACCCACTCATGAACACATGCAGGGCCAGAAATGTGATAGAGATGGAGGTAAGAGAAAGAGGGAGGGAGGTAGGCTGGATACTAAGTGGTGAGTGGACAGGAGGGCGGGATTGTGGCCAAGGAATGGGACTATGCGATAGGGACATGGGTGGGCGCTCATCACTTTTTCCAGGGACCTCTCGGAAGATGTCATTTCTTCGACATTTCCCTGGCAGCTCTCGAACAGGGAGACAGAGAGAGAGAGAGAGAGAGGGAAGGAGGGACTGAGGAGAGGGGGAAGGAGGGAGAGGCTGCGGGCTCGCTTCTTCCGAAGGCGGCAGGCAGCCAACAACAACAGCCGACTCCAGTAGGTCGGCACAGGAAGGGGGTGGGGGTGGGGGTGTGTGTGTGTATGTGCGTGTGTGTATGTGTGTGTCTTTTAGAGGCTACCTTTGAGGACACATTTCACACTAATGACCAGTTAATTGGGGAAGGCTTTTCCAGCTGGGCACTGAAGCTGTGTCGCCAATTGGAAAACATATGATTATTTTGCTCAGTGGATAAGGTTCGGGTATTAGGTGGAAATGTAGCGGTTGTGGTTAGGGTAAACACATCGATGTAATGGCACCAGACTTGACCTATGACAGTGTGTGTGGATGTGTGTGTGTGTGTGCCCTTGCTGCGCTCCTCCAGCCCTCTGGTTTGTTGTTGCTGAGCCAGAGGGCCTTCGGCTGGGCCGGTCCCGGGGGAGTCTTTACACCACATTCCTTTCCCATTATTCCAGGCGTCTCTTTACGAGCAGCACCATCCCAAGATTCGGCCGACCTTTTCCTCTCGCCCCTGACGGCCCTGATGTTTTCATCCTCGTCATTATTTCTTTGGGTATTAGCTGCTTCTGCAGCAGAGGCGCAGGGTGGTGATGTGTCAGAGAGCAGGAGCAGGGAGTGCCGGGAGCAAGTAGAGGATACGACTACTGAAAAGCCTGCAGGAGTGTGTGTGTGTGTGGACTGATAGATTTCTATGCCTCTCAGAGGTTATACAAGGTCACGTGCAATGGCTACGAAAGCTTGCGTCTATAACGTTGCCTCATGCACTTCAGTCACATCCTCGTACGGTAATCTAGAGCAAGATGACAGAGTGGGAGATAGTTTGCAAACATCTGCTGCAAGGAACAGGTGTCCCAGGATCTCCAGTTCCACGTGGATCACTGATGACACAGCAGGGAAACACTTCAGGACCTTTTATCACCATCCCTCCTCCCCCCTCCTCCTCCTCTTCACTCTCTCTCTCCTTCTGTCTCTTGGACTCCTTCTCATCCTAAATGTTCTGCTGCTCTTCTTTTTCTCCCCCCCCCCTCTAGTGGAGCCTACCTCCTGTGGGTCTCAGTGACCTGAGATGGGAGGAATGCTCGTCCGAAGCATGTCAAGACTTTTCAAGGTCTCCGATGGGAGGGGAGCGCCTCCTCGGGCGTGGGCGGGTCCGAGTGGCTGACTGACAAGTACAGGTGAAAGTGGACTGGGTCAACCGGGTGTTACTGAGGACAGACTCACACAGGCTCCAGCCAGGCTGTGCCTCTGTGGGACAGAGGTGAGAGGTCAACTACAGTTGAGAACAGGCTACAAGGGAAAGTAACAGCTCTTTGACCTAATGTTAAATAGTCACGTCAAAAATCTGCCCCTACTTTGCTCTTCTTTGGATTACCAGTCTCAGAAGAGCTAATGAGATTACACTCATCAACTGCACTTTCAAGAGACTGAAGTCAGCATCAGTTCACTCAAATCTAAATTCTAAAAGAGGACGTTCATGCCAAAAGACGTCATGGTCCATCACGACTGTAGAACAATTTGCATTTAAACATGTTTAACTTTGTGAGAGCGGTCTGAGGCCCAGTCCTCACTGTATGAGCTGGACGTGTTCGTTTTGTTCAGAGGAAACACATTCCTTTGCTGCACCTTTGACCTCGGAGAGAGGGAAGAGATCCTGCAGAAATAAATGAATAAATAAACAAGGAAAAGGTCCGGGCTTCTCCTTCTCTCTCCTTCTGTCCCTTTAATGAAACTGTTTATCGAGGCATCGGGATACATCTCATTACGGTCAATTAATGTCTAAATTTAGAGAACATGTCAGAAGCTGAACGTTTTTATCCACCTTTATCTGCAGCTCATCATTTGTAACCTGTTCCTCAGCCACCCTGATGACTCGTATCAAGGAACAGAAGTGTTGACTCGTTGGCTTTCACTTCACTTCCTGTGCCACCTCCCTGTGATGGCATGTGCCCCCTGACTTCCTGCCTGGCAGGATGCAGGGCTGTTTTTCATGCTCCTTAGCTTGACACTGGATATGAAGCCTTTTGAATGACAGACGTTGTGGCTTTGCGTCAGCATGGCTTTTCATTCATTTTGGAGGTCTCTGTCAGGCTCTTTCTTTCCCTCAACCATTGATCCCATTACCTTCAGCTGTCAGGTGCATTGTTCAGGGTCCAAGAAAGTTGAATGATGCATTTAGAGTGAAGTTGAAAATTGAAATATTCAATTTAAGTGAAACTTTAAAAAAAAGGGACCAGCTCTAAATATTTGTCAAGCAGTTAAATGTGAGTCAGACAAACAGGTTGGTGTCCTGTTTAAAAGCATATAGTGATTTAGATGTCCGAGCATCACTGAAGAACTTGGTTGTGTTCTGTATCTTCAATGGCGAGAACCAGACAAAGAAAGAGAGGAAGGTAAACAGATGACAGAAGAAGGAAGGTGCTCAGTGACTAAAACAAAACAAAGGAGTCAGCAGAGCTATCATTCAAACCTGGTTTGTACAAGTCCAACACATCCCCGGGGGAGAGGTCTAATCAGGCAGAAAGAGAGAAAACATCTGGATTAGATGGACTGGACTTTTTTTTGCTTCTCGAGACTAAAAAGTGACAGAAACAGACAGTCTGGGAGAATTTACAGTTTGAAGAGGGGAGGGACTAGTGGGCATGTTATCAGGAATCCACTGTGATTAACAGGTGGATGAAGTGAGCCATAAAGCTCTTAATAGAAAGTATTGTGCAGCAACCAGCGTACATGTCAGTTACCCCTCTGCTTTTCTACAGAGACCCAAGTGTAGCAGAAAAGACAATGAAACCTCATTCACTAAGGAGAACTGCACTCAGTAGAGTGTAAACCTCTTCCAAGGCCCCTTACATCCATATGTAAACACAACCCCCACTGGATACAATGTGGTGTCGACACTTGACCCAAACCCATCACAACACAAAGAGTTGGTTTCATTTTCTACGCTGCACGTGCCTGTAGCCATTAAAAACACTGGGCTTGGGTTGGGTTTGGACACAAATAAACAGAATACCTGTCATGTTCAGGTTGGGCTATGTTGGATCATCTGCTTCTAATTGGTTCTGACAGAAAATTGCAGCCAGACTCTTTCTTTTGTGCTCCTCCATATCTTTCTTGTGTTGTCAGACCCAGTCTCAAGTGGAGTCCTGGGATGAAGCTGTAAAAGAATCCCTCCCTCTTGGCAGGCCTCTGCCACTAATGCATATAGACACTATATTCTTCCACAGCTCGTGTACAAACACACATCCATTATGACATCAGGGTCAGTAGATGGTTGATAGTATTTATAAGAAACAGACACAGTGTGTGTGTGTGCGTACGCACAATCAAGCATGCCGGATTGTGTGTTTGAAAGTTGTATGCATGGCTTCAATTTTACACAAACATTATCATACAGGAATTGTCCCATTCCCCCACTACACACACACACACACACACACACAAGCGTAGTGCCGTGTCTGTGCCCTCCCTGTGCCCTTGTCATCACCTCCTCCTAACAGAAGTCCTGGAGGCCCCACACTAACAAGAGCTTTTTATTCAAATCACTCCCCCACTGCATTCCCTTGCTCCCCTTGCTCCCCCCTTCTTAACACACACACATCCTCCCTCCCTCCTCTGTCCCTTTCCGCTGTGCTCAGCCTGAAGGGTCTGTCATGGCAGAGCAAGGACTGTAGGACATGTAATATGGCAGATTTTTAAAGTCCGACTCAGAATCTGAACACACAGATGAATACACACGTGCAGGCCGGTCAAGCAGTTTGAAATAAAAATCAATATTTTGATAGTTTAAATTCAAAGAGCATGAGACATGAGTTCATACATTTCATCTGTGCTCCCACTGTTGTTTTTTACTATCACACTACCTGTGGTAGATAATAAACCGAGGAAGTTAGAAGAGGTAAATATATGCAGTAGAAAATACCTGAAAAGTAATAACTTCATATTGACAAGAAGATAAATATTTAATTTGTATCAACTTAAAGGTGCTGTATGTTATTGAATTGCTAATTTAACCATCATTAGCCTTTACAGAAGTTTATACCAGTCTATCAGAAATCTGAGTTCAGCATCAAGCTTCCTTTACCCTGCAAGGATTTAACAAACAACCCCGGTGTTGGTGCTAAAATATGTGACAGTACACGGTGAGGATTACTGATCCTAGAGATGAAATGCTGATTTCAAACCAAACCCACAGCAGATTCCTGTCGGCCCTGAAGAAACTGTGCTGCTGACAGTGTCCATTATTTTATTGTAAAGGCAATGAAGGCTGAAGCTCTGGGCAAGTGTCCATCTCCACCTCCTGATCCCAGCGGCACAGAGAACTTCCATATAGCCCCGTCATCTTTTGAACCCTCAGACTTGTCCCAAGTCCCAAAGTGAAGGCCACCACACCAAGAAAATAAGAAAAAGGATTGGAAAAGGATGGTGGGGTATACTTTTCCACCATTTATCCTTTTCTTGTTTTCTCCCTTCTTCTACTCTTCTTCTGTTTGCTTTATTTTTTCTTCCTCGGCTCATCTGTGAGTTGCCTGCAGGAGCCTCAGTCTGACTGACTGCATGGGGGGATTTCCCAGATGATGCACTACCCAGATCTGACACTACTAGGCAGTGTTGTAAATCTATGCTGACAACATATCATTAGTGACTCACTGTGTGTTGGATCGCGGGTAATTGGGGTGTGCATCATGAATAGATGAATGTGTAGATTAATGAATGGAAGAAGTCGTCTCCATTAGTGGCCACTAACGCTGACATCCGCTGTGTTCCATGGACATGGAGCTGCAGAGGAAGGGGTGATGAGGAAGATGGTAGCGAGTGAAAGGAGAAGGTGCAGAAACAGGTAGAATCAGTGAGTCACTGGAGGTGACTGAGGTCAGGGCCAGCGCACAGTGGAACGGGCAGACATAACTGTTTACGCGTGTTATTGTAGAACGACGTGAAGGGTTGGAGGTTTGATTACTCCACTTGCTGTCTCACAGACGGACAGGCGAATGGAAGGACAGATGGACAGACTTTTTTTTGTACTTTTTGCACTGATGTTTGTTGGATAGACAGGCGGAGCAGGCGAATGGAACACGTGCACTAATGAATAAAGTTCTATAACTTCTGTAGCTTGCTAATTTGATTGTAACAAACTTGATTCGTGTCAGCCAATTATTTGTCTAGGTTGGTCCAACATGTGTCTTCTTTCAGTGCTCTGTTAGATGGTGCTGTGGGGACACCTCTGCAGCAGCAGCAGCCCCTGAAAAGGTCACAGCCCAGAAATCCCTCTGCCGTTTGCATGACAGCTGTGACTTGGCAGAATTGTTTAGATCCCGAGCACAAAGGGGAAGTTACCCAGGGATGACATCAAAACTTGAAAGCTAGAATCCAGAGATCAACTGAAATAAATACAATTAGTTATCCAAATATCACAGTGCTTTCTTGATGTCTGGGGCCTAATGATATGTGATGGATAAAATCTCATTTTAGAGTATTAGTTGCCTCAGATGTCTAAAAATGATTCTCATTTAATGCCTTTGACTCCATTCTCAATGCGATGCACAAACAGAAACAGACTTCATCCTCATTTGGATTCTCTGCTTTGACCATCCTTTAGGAGAAAACACTTAAAACCCGTTTCACCATCTCACTCTCAGATAATCGCCCTGTAATAGGGATTTTATGGAGTCTCTAAGTCTGGATGCAGATGATGCCCACATGCTGGGAGTATCTCTTATTTGAATAAACGCCCCAGTGCACGTTTAATGGTGGATATCCTGTGTGTGTGTGTGTTCAGTGCCTTGACGCCCGGGCTGCTACTGTACAGGCGTGAGCTCTCTCTCCCCATCTCTGAGGAACGAGTACCGGGGGGCTGTGGCAGGAGGTTTCCTTCGGGGTGCCGAGGCGCGTCCCACGGACTGGGTTGGGGATGGCGCTGTGTGCAGTGTGAGGGAGCGCGAGCAGCCAAAGTTTGCAGAGCACAGGCAGGAAAGTTCGCAGCAGAGGCGACCCGGGCTCCTCTGACAGATCACCCATGGATTTCCAGTGCCAACGCGCGGACCACACGCCCGAACTAACGCGGATTTGCGCGCTGCTTTGCGCCTGTTTTCGCAGATTCCCTGGTCGTGCCGCACAGTTGGTTGCCGTCACCGCACGCCGCTGTTTCAATGGACAGTTCGCCTCTCTTATCACCCAGTGAGTAACTTGGACTGAAGTTGATCGCGTGGTTTCCGCAGGCTGTGGGTGAGTGTGAGCATGGCTTCAGTGACGCGGTGCCATGTAGCCTAGTCGTGGATGTTTGAAAACAATGAACTCCCCCCGTGACAAGGACCCCCCGGCACCCTTATCTCGGAAGCACCGTCTCATGGCTGCAGCCATGCCCGCTGAGGACAGCGCATTGCCCGGCAACATTTCCAGGAGCGATCGGAATGGATTCGGGGGACTTGTTTATTGTTTCATATGTGGAAGCGGCGTCACGCCGGGCAAGGAGCTGAGGCTGCAAGTGACTTATCAGAAAGAGAGGCTTCCCTTTTTCCCGTTTCTGCAAAACCAGGAGGCTGCGCCGGGTGCGTGTGAAGTGAGCCCGGACGGACATGCGCTGGTGTGCGCGGTGTGCCACTGCTTCCTGGCGGAGCAGTGGAACTCCTTCGAGCGGAGCCGGACGCCCATAGAGAAGCGCATGTACTGGCTGAAGCGACCCTACCAGTGCGACTCCCGGCGGGTCCCGCAGGAGTGGAACATCTCCTACGACCTGGAGAGGAGGATCGGCCAGAGCTACGACGGCGGCGCGGAGTCGGATTTCTCGTCCTTTTCCGAAAACGACAACATGTCAGACCCGGAGGTGGACGCGGTGGACAGAGCCGGCGTGGGCAAGTGCCCGAGGGCGGCTGGCAAGTCGCCGAGAGACGGTGGCAGGAAAAACAATGTCATCAGTGTTAAAAACAGCCCGGATTCCCAGCGGGCGATCCGCTACCCGGTGGGCGTTTACGGGGCACAGAGGTCGCCCAAAGCGGAAAGTGTCGCCCCGGCGAGGCGCGGGCCTAAAGTGATAAACAGTGTCTGTCAAGCATCAGAGTCGATGGCCAAGACCCCGGAGAGGTTCCCTCTGCGGTGCTACGATGGCCCTCTGTCCGACACACCTGTGCAGGACAACGGGGTCATTATGCGCAACAGGCGGTGGCTGGAAGAGCCGCGTCAGGTCCAGCGTGGGTCCAGGCGCCCGCCGCTGCTGTACCGAGGAGCCGGCGAGCATCACGCCGGCGCGCCTGTCAGCGCGAAAGCCGCTCCCGGGGAGAACCACTCCGACAACTCCGGCGAAGACGAGATCAACATAACGAGCGACGACGACAGGGACGCGTACAGGTGCAGAGCAGGGCCCTCGGCTCAGCTGCGACCTGCCAGAGACCTCTCAGCGAGGAGGAGCGCCCAGGAGCGCGCACCGAAGGAGTCCGGGCCAGAGGAGTGTGTGTGTTACGTCTGTGGCACCGGGCTCCAACACGACGACTGCTTCAAAGTGAGCGTCCAGAAACAGGAGAGAGCACAGGGCGAGCCCTTCTTCCCCTTCCTGTGGCTGCACTCCCCTCCACGTGGTGCGGTGCCCATCAGCCTGGCAGGCACGACCCTGGTGTGCGGGAGCTGCCACACCTCCCTCATGCAGCAGTGGCAGAGCTTCCAGCTCGCGGACGTGCCAGTGCTCCAGCGGCTCTATGTGGTCCCCCTCAACCAGGCCACCGGTGCTGCCCTGCCCCCCCAGCTCCCCCCCCAGGAGGGAAGGCCCTCAGAGCCGGTGCAGAGCGCATCTAAAGCCAAGGCCTCCCATGAGGCCTGCTACCTCTGTGGTCAGGAGTGTGGCGGGGACATGAGAGTAGCCTACGCACAGGCTGGTGTGGGGAAGTCTCGCGGCGTGATGTACTTTCCCTTCATCAACATGTTGCCTTGCCCCCCTAACGCCCAGGGGCTGAGTCAGGGCCGGGTGCACTGCTGCTCACAGTGCCATTTAATCCTGGAGGAGATCTGGGGCGCGTATCGACTCAGCCTCAGCGAAGAGCTCATCACGTCAGTCAGCTCCTTCCTGGTCAGGTACCACGCCGCCATGGCCATCGAGGGGGCGGAGCCGTCCCATTCCCAGAGAGGTGTGTCTAATCGAGCGGGCAGCTCCATGTCCGTGTGTTACCTGTGTGGAGCCGAGCTGTTCGCAGGTGGAGAGTACCAGCTTCATGTCAACCCACCTGGGCGCTGTGGGGAGAGGGAGCCTTTCTTCCCCTTTCTCACCGTCCACCCTCCGGCTCCTCGAGCCAAACCGGCCGACGCCACAGGCCTTGTGTCGGCTTGCAACCTCTGCTATCATGACCTGCGTGCCCAGTGGGCCCTGCATGAGAACAAGGGCCAGGGACCCTCCGCCCCTTCTACCTCTAACTTACCCAGCGGCAACCCCCAGCTGCCCAGCTCCCCATGGGCCCGGCAGTACAACTGCGACGCATTTGTTTGTTTCTTCTGCAGGCAGGAGCAGCGCAGGCAGGGTAGGCTGTGCGCCGTCACTATGGCCAGGCTACCTGTGTTCCTGTATGCCCCTCGCAGCACACGCACGCTGCTGGTGGATGACGGAAAGAGGCTGGTGATTGGCGCATGTGTGGAATGTAAGGCCATGGTGCAGGCTGGACAGAGGATGCAGCAGGACAGGGACAGGCACGGACATGGATCATCAGACGAGGAGAGGAGGGAACAGGAATCCACGCCGCCCCGATCTAGACCCAAGGTAAGCACTCGGCCATGTTCTTCTCTTTTTCCTGGTGCTTTTAAATTTCACTCGATGAATTCTTGGGTCTTGCTGAAATGACAGTCATCTGTCATCTATTAATTCCCCCTGCATTCCCGCAGGGCAGCGCAGTGAGTTTGGCCTAATGCGACCTCTGAGTCACACAGCAGAGGGATGAGTTTGATGTCTTTGGGGGGTGGCAGCGTACGCAACTTGGATGAACAATGATGAGACAAACATTTTCATCAAAACTTACTTCTATAAACACCAGAGGAAAAATCTGGCGATCTGAAGGCCAAGGCCGGCCTTGTGTTTGCTCTGTGCATGTGTATGTGAGTGTGTTTATTTTAAGCAGCCGTGTGTCTCTGAGTGCGTCTCAGCCAGCGCTGCAGTTTGTTTTAGTTTGAGCATGTTGAGGATCTTGAGGAATATTTCCAGGGAAGCGAGCCGCTCTTTACCATATTTCCTCCGCTAATGACAAAACGCAAATCCATAAACAACGGATGATTATATCCAACTTCCTCAAGTATGCCAGCAACAAATATAACAAACATAAATATATATTCAGACAGTTGAGATGCTGTCGTTCAGTCATAGTCGTTCAGGCTGGTGATGATCTCCTGAAACGTACAATCTGACACCAACATTAACCGATATGTTGCCACATGTCAGAATCCTATGAATGAATCACACATTTCTGTTGAACACATCTGTTTGACTTCAGGGAAACAAGTAAAGATGAGGCGTTAAAGATCAGTTTGTTAAAACAAGCTGCAGGGCTACTGCTAAAGAAGTTGGGATTAAATTCAGTGTTCAGGTTGAATATCATTCATTATCCCTAATATACTTAAACATTTTAGAGGAAAAACTCTGACACTTGATGCTCAACTTAGTGTTGAGAGCACGACCCTGCTTTGGGTGATCAAAGCAGGATGCATGATGGTGGTGTCAGGTTATGTGGGGGGCGAGTGCGACGCGAACAAGGGTGGTGGTGTGCTAATGAAGGGCTGAGGAGCATGTAGACAGCCACTTGGCTCTGAGCAGCTCCCTCATGCAAACAGACAGCGACTGTCCCGGCACGCGGGACATGTGACGAACATCTGCTGATGTCATTGACACTCGGCAACCTCAATATGTTGCGCACTCAAACCGGAGCTATCTGGAGTGACGCCACCTTCGCTGTCATGACCTCAAGACGAAAGCCTTCATTATTTGTCCGAGTATAAGTATTTGCCTCATACATGAGGGGCTACTCCTGATATAGAGGGTGAGTATGGAGCCATCTCTGCAGCGTGGGTGGAATGAGAAGGTTGTCGGTCAGGCAGGGTTTCAGGTGATCGTTTTGGACTGGGGTGGGGTGGGGGGGGGGGTAGTTGCAGGTGGCGTAGCCAGCTTTGGCCCGACTGGGCCTGTGACCTCATGGATGAGAAAGTGCCAACGTGCGCTTCTGTCGGGGGGGGGGGGGGGTAGTTGCAGGTGGCGTAGCCAGCTTTGGCCCGACTGGGCCTGTGACCTCATGGATGAGAAAGTGCCAACGTGCGCTTCTGTCGGGAAGCGGAGCGAGAGAGTGAGCCTGCAGGGGAACAGGTGCTTTGTCCTCTAGTGTCATGTTATATGCTTGAGAGCGTCTGTCATCGCTGGGGTTTGGGCTGTCTGGGGGGAGTGCCCATCTGGTTCCCCTCAGCGCTCCGTGTGCCCGCTGAGAGGGGGGCTACACGCAGACTAACACAGAGATTAACACATGCTCACACACAGTACTTATATTCTTTTCTGTTTTATTCTTGTCTAGTCTATTTTTTGACGGCCCCTCACACAGAAGGTGCAGAGCAAGCACAGTTCCAGTATTGCCTTTGAATTAAATTTTGAAAATTCAGAGACATTGTTGATGTAAAATCTTATATTAAGGCCAATGAGAGTTTGCAGTTTCATGCATTTTGTTGCCTTTTTTATCCAGCCTGGTGAGATATGAAATGAGATCTGTCACAGGACACTGTAGTAGCTGTTAAATGTTAGACTCACACACACACAGATCGGTGGTTCTCGTGTTCTCTGTTCTGCTGCCGTGTGTTTAATTAGTACGTTGGACGTGACCTTTGACAGGTGTGTAAGTACCACCAGCCGGCGTCAGGGGAGGGGCTGCCGGGCAGCACATCCTTCGCTTGCACTCTCGGGAAAACAGATGTTTACTGATCTGTGCCCCGTCCTTATATTGGAATCGTGTAGGAAAGATGATTGCTTCATGGAGCCGATCCATGTGAACATAGACATTTACATACTCACTTGAAAAATATTATATCCTTGAAGGTGCACATATGCTGCACAATAGCCTGTAACTGAAGATGAAATGTGGTGCCAGCAAAGTAATGTATGCCTGTGCAGTGGATAGATTAATAAATTACAGGAGTTAACCTGCATCCTCCTGCAGCTCTGGGTGAGTTCAAGGAGTGGGACATGCAAGAGGAAGAATCCAGATTGGGAAATCGGTGGGGGGGGGGCAGATCTTGATGATCGCCATATTCTTTATCAAGAATAATTCATGGATCTTGATGAAAACGAATCACGCGTGTTTAGGGCAGTGTCTGTGCAATCTGGTGTGGATCCCAAAATCCAGATGTAGTGAATTTAGACGTGGCTTCATGAGGGACTGTCAGGCCTTGGAGGAGGTATGTACTCTAATAAGCGCCATCCTTTGTCCATCTCTCAACGCACATTGTGTGTCCGCCTTCACTAACAGAAGCGCTCTACTGCCTATTTACTTTGTTTTTGTAGGATGTTGAATTTTTTTTTTACAAGGCCATGAAGGTGTACAACAGCAATCAAACCTTACAAAGATAAATACTATGTACATGTATGTGCATGACACACACACTAAGCCTGTCTAACTGGTACAAACTCCTTTACACACAAAAGTGTGCAGACTGTGTGTGTATGTGTTTTCATGCATGGATGTGAATCTATGTATGGTGGCCTGCTGAGTGACGGTTTTGAGTGGGTAATTATTGTTGGCCTGACGGGCGCCGTGTGTGTGTGTGTGAGTCTTGGTGCAAGAGATTGACTGTGTTTTCAGTGCATGGCCCATATGCTGTGAAGGAGGTATTTGCTGTCATGGGAAAAACATGCCGGCGTCTTGACAGTGTCGCCAAGGAAGATTTATGGTGGAGCGAAAGGAGTAAGGGCGCCCAAATTGCACATCCAATCTGGATGCAAAGTTGAAAAACGGAGACAAAGAAATTATCCTGAGTGAATTATTGGAAAGAGAAGAAGGAGCGAAAAGAAGAGTGGGAGGCTGGGAGAAGGTGAGGGGGTTAATGGGATTTAAATTGCAGCCAGAGCCAAACAGAACGTCTCTTTCTCATCAATTCATCATACAGCAGAGCTGTTTTACCCAGAAAAGGCAATTCTATTAAAAATGTGTTAATTTGAGGCATGTGAGGTGGCGTGCTCGTACCATATGGTGGGAGCTGTCCGTGTGCGTGCCAGCGCGTAGGAGTGTGTTAAGTCAAAACCATTGTTGTTGCGTGTTTCCTGCAAAGTTCCTGCAGCTGTGCTCCTCTCCTCCTCTCAGTAGTGAGGTGGGACGGACAGCCTTGCGTTTCACGGGGAATCCTCTGGTATCTGAGGGGCTTACTTTCAAAGCTGCTGTCGGTGGGTTTTGATTTAGCGCTCAGAGCTTTAATCACCCTCTTCCCACTAGCATCCCTATGTGCTCCATCTTTGCCCATATCTGACTGGGCCGATCAGATCCGGTATGGAGGAGATGGAGTTCCTCCAGTCTTTCATTCTTTGTATGTCCTTTTATGTCTCAGCCCAGGAGCCGCTTGTCTTTAGGCTGGACAAACCTCCCTCAACGCTCCTCTGAGGGACACCAGAGACCCCAACCCGTCCCTTTGCCTGCTGCTGTGTCTCTGTCCTTCTGCTCACTGCGTACAGTGCACAAAGTGCAGTCGGTACCCATGCCCACCTTCAGTCAGAAGAGACTCGTTTACCTCTACCTGCTAAAAAGGCGATTCAATCCTCAATTCGCATTCCTGCTAGAGGAGTTTATTTCTCTGTTTGTTTCCCCCAGTGCGTCACGTTCAACATCAGGAATGTACCTAAAACTGAGGCGCTCTCTTGCCGCACTGTTTTGCCAGATTACCAGGCAGTCTCATTTTCATCACTGCTGATCAAAGCTGGAACCAATAAAAAAACAACAAACAAAAAACCCAACAAAACAGGGAGTGTCTATTTCACAGTGATTTGGAGCGTCCATTCCAATCACAGAAAAAAGCCAACTTTAGTAAGTGTTAGTGTCTTTTTTGGCTTGTAGATCAGAATCAGTTGTGAACAGAGGAATACACTTCGGCATATCAACTCCATCAAGAAGTACAGCCCTATGGAAACAGTGTATGATTTGTGCTCCAGATATGATGTGAGCTCTCCCCACCATCTAGACACTGGTAGCGTTAGAGACCTCAAAGGACATTTGTTGAAGGACCTCTTGTTGGATAGGTGGAGGGACAGTGCCGGGTTTTCAGGGTTGAGACGCAGTGTGTTTCGAGGTGGGTCATTGATTGTGGTCCTGAACTGACAGCTGAAGGACAGGTGGGAGAGGACTCCATCTGCCATTGACACACTGAGAGAACTCAATATAGAACTCCCAGGGAGCATCTGTCTAAGCAAATGAAAGAGTCCTCTCCCTCTCTGCTGGTGTGTTGTGCTGCCCGCCGAACATCACGCCCAGTTTCTGTGAAGTGATCTCATGTATATAAAAACAGCTTGTTTAAACTCTTCAACAAATGTATAGATGTAGACACCTCTCTCACTTCCTCATTTATTTTGTATGTGTCTTTCATGCAGCTGATTCGCCTATAGACTTTACATTGAGAGGGACCCAGAGTCGAATGTGAACTGTCAGAACAACTTTTCAACCCTACCATTAATTTCATTTTAAAAAAAAATCTTTTCGCAGTCTGCATTTTTATGTAGTTTGCTCTCAGTGCGGGGATGGCAGACACAGACAGTCAGGGAGTTGTGGGTTGGCAGAGCTCGGAAACATTGGCAGCCAGGTGAAAATTAACTGTGTGAGATACAATTTACTCGGGAACCTTTAGGAGATTACACCAGCATTACAGGTTAGAGGCCCCCACGCAGTTAATTTGTCATTCCTGCGAGTAAGTGCTCACCCAAAAGGCATGGGTTTTCTCCTCTTGATTGACTTCATCAGTTGGCAGAGCAAATGCTTCAACAAATGCCAAATAGGATCATAACTGGCACTTTCATTTTAAGCCTCCCTGGCAGGCGATTGACAAGAGGAAGCAGTGATGTGCCAAAGAGAGGAGGAGAGAGTTATTGAATCTAACGGCATGAGACGTTCTCTCACATCCTGCGTCGGTACAGAGAGGAATGTCAAGTCAGGGCAAACAGTACCCATGTGGTCAGTCACTCTAAGAGTGTTGCATTCAGGTGACTCAGCGTACAGGGCATCGATGCCCATCGGAAGAAGGAAGTTTCAGTTTTGGGTCCTGTCCGGAAGCATAGTGCCAAACTGGTTTGTGGCTGAAGGCCTTTTAACCTGAACCCAGCAGATGTGAGCAGGGAGGAGTCAGGTTCAATGGGGTTTGAATTTGACTCTTGCTCTGACTATCGCAGTGTTACAAGTTGATCTGTGTTGTTTCCCAGAGGTTCAAGCACATTCACATCCAGTGTCCACCTACCTAGGTCTCAGCATTGTGTTTACATATCAGGACAGCGTATGAACCACATAATTATGACAAGATTGGTGACCTCAGTGACCTGCAGGCAGGTCAAATCAAATCAGCCAAAAGTCAGAATGAGTCTTTATCTCACTTTTATACATTTTTCCTCCCACAGTGAACTCTGCATCACATGGGTATACCTCGACTCTAGAGTTACATCATAAGGTGAAATGACCCATAATGGCGCCTGTAAAACTTTGCTCGGGAGTCTTTCCAGCTGACTGGCGTTCTCCTCTCAGTTTTGTAGACGATCAGAAGTCTTCACGTTCTGTAGGTTCGTGGGAGCAATTCAGAGGAGGAAGACAATGGGGTCGATGGACAATATGAAAAGGGAAAAAGCTCTTCTGAACATCTAGAAACATTCGACCATGGCGTGAGGTGTTTCTTGGGGTGCCAGTTTGGCATGAAGGTATTTGTATTCAATGAGCCAGCAAATTATGTATGAACCTTTGAGCCTGGCTCCTGTGAGAACTGAGTTCATATGTGTTTGTTCTGAAGTGCTTCACTTCCAGTGCTCTACTCTATCCTGATAATATTTAGCATTGTCAGGTTTCTAGATGTTTTTCATATCGATTTTTTAAAGTGTATTCACTAGGAGATAAACTGTATATGAAAGTTTTGAAAAACAGAGAATGCTCTCAATGTATTTTTCAGACCTCAGGCCATACTGTATGGATGTATATTTTGTCGTAGACATTTCCAGTACTGTACATCTGCTTCGTAGCAAATTCCCCCGCGTTGTTGCACTGGAGGCTGGCATACCATGGCAACATGCCAGTGTTGAAGAATGATGCTGTCATGCTGTATCGCCCCGGAGTCTGGGTTTTACAGTAGTAAACTTGGACTGACTGAGGTAATTATAGATTATGCTGTAACTATAGCTTAGCCCTCTCCTGTCAGTTGCCCTTTGGCCACAGCCACATATAAATGCATACCCTCGCAGACGTGCCCTTACATACACACATACCGAGTGCAACCTTGAGCGTCATTTACATGCAGCACAGCTGCCAGCTTGTGTGTATGTTTGTGCATGTGTGTCTGCCAGGTGGTCGGGAGCACTAGCAGGTGTTTGCTCCGTTGCTGGCAAACGCAGCTGGATTGTACCACAGCTGCATATGTATATATGGATGTGTGTGGTTCTGCACCTGGACACAGCTGGGGCCTGTGGTGGCACGGTCGCTTAATATTTGACCTATTTCCTCGCCGCTGACTCATTATTAATCATCTGCATTAACGGCTACTCGTTTAGTTTTACTCTCTTTAAGTGTGAATGTGAATCTTTGTTCAGTAACGCTTCCCCTCGATTTACCACAGCGTTCAACGATAATTCTGCTGAGGTCAAAACAGGGAAGACTCTCTCTCAACCCCCGGTCAGGACAACAGGAGGTGTCAGTCGGAGCCAAAATAGCCGCCTGTAGTGGACTAAATATACTTTACACCCTTTTACACAGGCCCGTGCCCGCAGACCAGCAGCCAGACTGCATCTTTCACTGTCAGCCAACCAGAGCAGAGATAATAATTAGAGTTCTTCAGGGAGCTTTTTTTGGCTGAAGAAGACTACCCCTTCCTTGGTGTCACTGCCTCCTCCCCAGTCCTGGCCCTGGCCCTCCCTCTTCACTCCCACCCCCACATATGCCATCCAGCCACCTGGTCTCTCACATACTCAGCTTGTCCTGCCAGCTCCAGGACAGCTGCCGAGGAGACAGAGAGTGAGCTGGGGACTCTGATACCTCAGGAAGAATGCAGTAGTATTGCACATGGCATATAATGTGGTCTCTACTCTGACAAGTAGGTTTCCAGCAGGCTCTCTAAATGCCCTGGAGTGAAGGTTGCTGGATGTTGTCGATTGTCTTGAGTGAGTTTTTTCAGCCTTAAAAACAACTGCAGAGCACACCAGGATGTCGTAGTGTGCTCTCCAGATTTTGGGAGCATGCTTGTTGTCCATCTTGTTCCTTCAATGACTCAGACTTCATCTGTGCCAGTCCGTGCATCATCTGTACTACAAGAGCACAAACTGCACATGGTCCGCTGGAGGCCGACTAGAATGTAGTATAATAAGAACAACTCCATGTATGTGGTGTCTGCAGCTGTCCACAGATGTCCGTGTGCACATCCACAGGGGAGTTGAATTGAAGTTGTGATCCAGTTGCCGTAGCCGGGAAATGATCCAGAGAGTCATGCAAACAAAGAAAGGTTAAGACCTAAACGTTGGCCAGGTGGTGGGGACGCCAATAGAGATGCTCTCACTGGTCAAGCCATCACTTAACACCGACACGCACACCCCTAAACACAAACACACATGCATGGGCAGTTTTGGGCACACACAAACACACAGATACAGTCAGGAGTTAGTGGGTCTTAGTGAATAGTTTCCATGGGTGAATGTTTCCCACACCATCCGATGAGTCAGATATAAACCGTCACAGTTTTTCCATCTGTGTGACAGAGAGATACCACAGATACTTCCCGGAGCCCCGTCGTTATTTATTTGTTGCTTTCTGCCTGTTATCCCTTTCAACTATGCCATTCGCACTGGTGAAACTTTTATTAGCATAGATTTCATGTGGCGGTTTACCACTGCTGCTTATGCCTTCGACTTGATTGAACGCATGCCTAAACTAATCCGAGGATGTGAGCCTAGCAGCGTGCTAACAGACGACCCGGCCAGCTTGGTCAGCGCCGTTTGCCGCACAGTCGGTGCGGGTCGAAGCGCAGGTCACAGCGAATGTGCGGGAGGCCTCGGTGACCTCAGTGCCACCGAGCACATGCGTCACGCATCGTCTCCGAGCTCCTTAGTGTACAGCTGCACAGTTGCTGACGGCACATGACAATAACGCAGCGTTGTGTCAAGATTTACCGTCAAGTTTATAGCAACAGGATGTCTCAACCAGAGCCGTAATATATTGATCGGATACAGTATCACATGTGAGGACCTTTTGCTGTGGATGCTATGAAGAGCACAATGTTAAATTCCAGTGTCTGCTCCTCCTATTATAAAATACTTAAGATGTTATTGAAGTCCACAGAGGCCGACGGGGTCTAGATGTTTTATGTTCCTCTCTCCAGTGGGGGGCTGTAAAAATAGGATTTGGCTTGAGCCAGGTGTCAGAGGTCTTCTCCTCTCCCGTCTCTTTCTTCTCCCAGCTCCGTCATCTGTCCATCTCTCTCCTTCTCTCCCTTCATCACCTCAGTCCTCCTTTTTTTGTTCTCTGGCCCCTAACCCCCTTGCCTCTCTTTTTACCCCTTTTTCTCCCCACTTTTCACCCCCCCCCACCCCTCCTCTTCATCTCTCCCTGTGGTATTAGCGGGGCCACATGTTGCTGGCCACACACACATGCACGCACACACACAGAGACACACATGCTCACATGCTCTCGCAGACTTTCTGTCGCTACTCTCCTTTTACCCCTCTCTAATTTCTCTCTTTCCTCCCATCTGCTTCACACACATGCTTGCACACACACACACACACACACACACTAGTTTGTGCATGCTTCTCTGTTCTGTTGGCAACATATGATTCAGACGTGATCTCACACCTCAGGAGGGGGCATTAAAGACTGTCCATTCTTGTGGGGGTGTCCTGAACACAACCATATGACCAGCGCTTTGCAGCCTCTCAAACCGGAAAAAGCGTAAACACTAACAGAAGCACATGCACAACTTTTGCAGTGTGCCCACATTGCAGATGATTTATGGACCAGGGTCCAGTTGGGGTTTGATGTCCACGCATTACCTTCCCCTCTCTTGCTCTGACTCAGTCTCTCGGTCTGTAATTGCAAAGGTGAAGACAAGTCCTGTCACATGACCTGAGGTCACCCAGGTGATAACGCCTGACCTCCCTGTCCACACATCAGCCTTTTTTTTTTTTTTTAATTCTGCTTTATTTCCCTTCCCTGGCTGCTGAGTTCAGTAAACAAAAATTTAAGGTCGCTATTTCTGAACCAGAGGAGGCAGACGTCAGAGTGAATGGTTTTCCAGACTGATTGGTGAAGAGAGGTCGGGGAACTTTTTTACAAAAATATATCCTGGTACTGAAGCTTGATTAACTGCTTCAACTTGGAATGAGCAATTTTAAAAGCTTTTCAGGGTCAGAGTTTGCTTCTCGTTGCTGATCCAAGCACAAAATCCAATCCCTTACAGTCAGTCATCTGCTCTGTACAAGCAAAGTTTTAAGAAGTGTTACAGCATATGTGCCTATGAAATTCAAATTTTAAATATTCCAACCATTAATCGAACCTTTAAACTACTGCATATTCTCTCAGCTTCTTCCCATACTTCAAAGACATTAGGTCTTTAAAATATTAATATTTAAGATCAGTTGTAAGGCCTTGTGACTTATTTCCAGACTTTAATATATTTAATCCACTTCAGTCTTTTACTTATTAGTCATGACAAACTTTGGCCAGGGAGAAAAGGGTTTGTGTCTGCCAATAGATGCAGGGGCATGCTTCATTTCTCTCTGTTTATCTTTTTGCGGCAGCATTGTCACAGCATCACTGGTTCTGCACTTTTCCCTAATAATTAATCCACACACACACATGTGTTGTGCATTTCCTCCACTTCTCCTTCGTATTTTTCACTTCATGTTTTCATATCTCTTTTATCATCTCTGCACTACTTTCTCTGTTTCAGTCTTCGTCTCCTGACCTCTGACTGCTCAGTCAGCGATACTGATAGTATTATCTTATAAGAATGATAAACAGGTTGCCATTGTGGACTTGAGCTCCCACTCCATACACAAGCTCTTGAAGGAGGGGACATCCTTGTGTGAGTAATGCACATATGTATGCACTGCCTCTTAGTGTGAGTAATTGTGGAAATGGTCAAGGCTATTGTGTCTAGGCAATGATCCTCATTTCCCCCAAACATAAGTCATATCTCCTGTCTGATGTGCCTTCAGCTCAGAGACACACTTCAGTCTTGTCTGTATTATGTGAGCTTGGACCAGTGTATTGAGGGTCTGTGTGACTCCTGAAGGTATTACGCCGACTTTTGTACGTCCCCATATAGGTTGGTGTACTTATTTAATTTATAATTGTAACAGCCGCCAGCTCAAACTTCTGCCACAATCAACAGTTGTTATTCCTGTGACGTTTGGGGAAGACCTGTCTTCTTATAACTTCCCTGCTACTGCATGCACCTCGTTTTGAAAATCTCTTCAAATTCCAGACCAACCACACATCAAACAGACTGGACATAAAGAGGAGACGGGCGAAGAAGAGAGAATTTTGTATTAGGGCTTCATATCCGCCTGCAGCGCTGCTCCTTGATACCCTCTGAGGAGAGGAAGTGAGTGGGTCACAGGTCAGGTAGCTTAGCAGCCCGCTAATGAATAATTTATCTGTCCAGGTTCCGCTCAGTGACACGAAGGTGCTTTCACCAGAATTATAAATTTAAGTGCGCTTGCTGGACACTCAGTATGCTTTTCTACATACTGAAGTATATGACCATATATGTTTTTACCAACCTTATATTTTCAGAATTTTTCTGATTCAACAAACATTTTTTTAAAAAGATAAATGATATTTCAAAGCCATTGTCACATCAAATAAAACCAATGTAACCAACTATATCCAAATGTGTTTTTAAAATCAAGCATTTTTGTATTAATACATCATGGCATGCAGTTAAGAACCATCAGAATATTCAATAATATTCCAATCACATACTCATCAGCAACGCCAGCAGTCTTACACCATGCATGTTTTAGATATTAAATATTATGAGATGAGACTCAAATCCAGTCCGCTGTTCATCACAGAACCCAGTGTGGACTGCGGATCTGTTATTCATAGGATAAATCATCATTCCCCATGTTCTCACTGCCTCATGTAAATGATAATAAAATGTGTTTGGAACAGACCAGATGGATTTTTTTTTCCATCCACCTGATGGTTTGCCTGAGGAGAGCAGTAAGCACAGCAATTTCTACACACCAGAGCCCCAGACAGAGCGACGCGGGCCGAGCGATGATCAGACGCTGTTTGACTTCTACTCAATGTGGAACATGTGTCCGTAGTGTTGGACTGATAGCAGCCTTTTGGATGGGCTCCCACTCTGCACAGCTCTCCAGGTGTCAGAGTTGTCCGTGAAGCTCGTGATTGTGTGAGAGAGACCGTGTAAGCTTTCATGTTTTTTTTTTGTTTTTTTTTGCGTGCACATGTGAAGGGTAGATTCTGAGGGATGGAGCATCTTGAGTGTGAGTATCTGTCAGTGTAGATCAAAGCCGTCTCTCTCTGTTGTTTCGCTGTGTTTGGCTGAGTCAGAGCAGGCTGAGGCTGAGCTGCTTTTATGGAGTGTTGCTGAGCCGGTCAGCAGCCTGCACCCACGTGGCTGTGGTTCTGTTGGATCTCCATGATGGGCTGTTAAAAGTGACTGACAGCTCGGCTTTACAAGCTGCTATACATCAAGCCGCAGACCTGTTGCAACCGTGGGAACACAGACACGTTTGTCTTTGAGTATGCGCGCACATATATGTTGTGCAGTAGTGGGGGTCAGCCCGGAGCAGAAACAGGGCCTGTCGGTGAACGATAAGGCCTGCTGACCCCGTGACCCGCGGCTGCTGTGACGAGGCTGCGGTCTCAAATTACATCTCGCCAAATGTTCCCTGTCTGCTGGCATTAAAACAGGAAGGTCTAACCTCTGTAACAGAAACCCCTCTCCAGCCCGGTGATGGATGATGGTCTTCTGTCCAACCTTATGTTCAACAAACACAGACAAATGGACTCTCTCTCATGGGTACGTGCTGTAGGTCAGGGAATCAGAGGGCAACTCATGATGTCACGCTATAAAAATATTTTGCTGATGATAACAATGGTATTACACATGTTCTGCCTAAGTTTAGAACAAAATAAATCCCAGACAGCCAGTTTTTAATGTATATCACAAAATCAATCATATCCTGTATTTACTCCATGTCTGCAGGAGAGCTAGGTTGACATGGACATAACTGATGTGAAACATCTCACCTGTATTGGCCTGTTTTTTTTCTTCTATATTTCCACAAAACAAAATAATTTGGCCCAGATTTGGTCACCCGCCCTGATCATGGAATGCTGACACTGGCATTCCGGCTCCAAGATTTAAATTAATAAAAAAAAATACATAGAAAATAATAGTTCATTTAATATTTCAATGAAATGAACCAATTAGTCAGTGACTGTTCATGCGTGTAAAGCTGCGGTGTATGAATAGGGGGTAAATGGCTGAGAGTGGAGTTCCTGTGTGTGTGGTATCGCGTGGCTCGGCCCTTGGGTAAATATTTGAGCACTGCAGGCACCATTAGGAGAGGGTCTGTCTTTGATGGGCTGATTTTCATGTGAAGCTGAGGATGACGTCAACTTTTCCTCCGAGAATCAAGGACAGACAGCCAGGAAGACGTGTGGGAATGTGAGAGGATCTACTGTGAGAGTGCACAGGAAGCCGAGATCTCATTATTCAGAACACAGTGAGGTTAGCTGCAGAACTGCTCATGTGTGAGTTTGTATGTGACGTCCACTCACCCCCGTCTCCTCCCTTGTCACCTGTCAGACCTGGGCTCAGGTCAATTAGCATTGACTACAACAATCTGACCTCTGACCTTTTTCTAAATGAAACCTTATTTCATTTCAGATGTATGGCTTCATGTGGGTATTACTTATTCTGAATATGACTTCATAACAGTTGCTTACATGAAAGCGTCTTATTCAGACTTGATGAGGTTAATGTAAGATACTGGTGCATTCAGGTACGTGTGTCTAGTGATAGACCGCTCCATGTTTTACATTCAGACATCATTACAAAGGGACACCCCTGTGACGTCTATCTATCTTGTTGCATTGAATAATATTACTGGACCATTAAAGTAGATGCTGGACACTGTTTGGACGCACTTGGACATGAATGTATTTGTATTGTCCCATGAACACTACAGCTTTCGTACAAAGATCCTCAATTCTTCCTCCTCCTCCTGTTCATTCTTTGCTTCTCTGTCCACCTTTAAGTGTGGGGGGGAAGCCAATTTTCTCTGGCACCGATGTCCTTTTTAAAAAAGAAATTCACTCTGCAGGACTCTGATTTATTGGCTCAATGTTTATTTTTCTAGCTAAATTTAGTTTTTCATTACTTATGTATTGACGTTGAAGGAGTGACTTTTGTCTTGTTCAGTGGTAAAAGACAGTCAGTGGCACAGCAGGAAGACTTGGTATGAAGTGTGTTTATAACAGTGTGTGTGTGTGTGTGTGTGTGTGTGTGTGTGTGTGTGCACGAGTACTTGCATGTGTGTGGGTGTGTGCATGTTAGTGCGCAATCCAAGCACAGATGTTCTCAAAGGCCCCAGTTTTCAGGCAGTAGTTCTCCCTCTTCCCTTGCAGAAAAGGGAAGTGTCTAATAAAAGGCGGGTGTATGAGACGGGGGTGAGTCATGCACACACGCACAGAGAGAGAGAGAGAGAGTCGGCCTCCCTCGATCTCCCGGAGCTTGCGAGAGTGAGTGAGAGAGCGAGGCAGGAAGCAGGGAGGGAGGCTGTGCCAAGCTGGAGCTGAATTCCTGCCAAGAGTCTACTTGTTTGCTCGTCTGGCTGGAGCCAGAGGCTGACCTTATTAGCTAGGAGGGCAGTCGTCTTATTAAAACACATCTGGCGCTTAGGGAGCCCAAATAGTCCTCATATTGTCTTCCTGCTTGCTCCTGACCTTGCGTTACCTAGCAGGAATGCTGACAAGGGCTTCACGCATCTGTTGAGAGTTTCACCAGGGTCTCTCTCCCCCTTTCTCCCCTCCACCCCACCCTCGCTGTCTCTGCTGGCGCCTGCACGGTAGCTCTGCGGGACCTGTTTTTCTTCCCCCACCTCCCTCTCTTTTCCTTTTTCCACACACCACCCCTCAACACTGACACCGCTTTTTCGCCGTTGCATCCTGAACCCCCCAGGCCAAACCCCCCCCCCCCCCCCCGCCAGGCCGCTGTGTCGATACAAATATTCCTGTGTGCAGTTGTTTTATGAGGGGCTGTAACCTGGTCCTGTTTATATTGCTCTTTGCTGGTTATTTTAAAGTGTGAATGGTGCCATGGCCTGGGGCTGCTCGCTGCTCTTTATTGTCTGTTTGGAGAGGGGCACTTTTTTTTTTTTTTATTTTATAGTAGGCACAGTTTCTTACGAGAGAGCAGCTGTAGGTAGGGATGCACAGACTCAGGCTGTTACTGTACAGGACCCAGGTCCCAGAAGCAGGACACACACACACTCGGTTTGCGTGCTGCGTTCGCTTTGTGCACAACGTAAAGACAGACTGTTAGCGCTAGCTTTGGCTGGAGATCTCCCAAGCTTTGACAGAAAGAGCTCAACCTCTGCTCGCTGGCCTGGAAACAACACGATCATTACCAGACTTACCACCTGTAAGTACCTTTAAGCTGCCGCAGATGGAGGTGAAGTGGTCCACTCTGCACACCTGCAGCAGTCTGCTCCCCTGCCCAATGTCAAATCCCTTCGACTCCTTCCAGTGAGGAAAGTTTGTATATTTGTTGATTTAGAGCTTGGATACTGTTACTGCCGCAGCTCGCCGTCCTCTGGTTTGAGGTCAGATTCAATGCCCCCCGACCTCGGGCCCCTTAAACTCTCAGCAGAGCTCCCAAAAGCCCACCAGGCCACTGATATCACATCCTCATCGTGGCGTCTCCTGCTTCCTCTCTCCTTTCAGAAGGGAGAAGGAAAAAAAAGTGATGAAATGATCGAGTCAAGGTGACAGTGAGGCTGTTGATTTTCCTTTTGCTGAGCAGCTGTGGTCAATCGCTTGACTTCACCAAGCCTTTAAAAAGATGGATATGAGCTGCACCCATTTCCATAATCAAACAGCGTGTGTTTACAGTGACGAGAGCGATGAGAATCACGGCCTGTATATGCTTTGCTGAACATCTGTTTGCTGATGGTTTCTGGACTTGCTCTCCTTTCTGCATCCTATGGCTCTGCTGGACATCTTGTTTTCTTGTGTGGAAAAGTTGCGCACGATGCCGCACTTGGCCTCCACGGCCATCAGCTCTGTGCATGTCTTCATTTTTCTCTATCTCCATCTCTCTTGTTCCCAGCATAACATCTCAGGAAGCAATGTGTCATATGCAAACTTGCGTATGCTCCCTCTGATGATTAAGAGTCCATCTTTATCTTCTCAGGCTGTGTTTTCCCTCCACCAGATGCCACTATGACTCACTTTTTCACTTGTGCATGTGTGATTTTGTCTGATCTCTGATGCGGAACAGAGCCGACACTGCTGGGGATATGGATTTCGCTTACAAACACACACAACCTTACAGAAGCACACACACACACCAACAACAACAAGTGAGCTTGTTTCCCCGACACGGAGAAGCGAGAAAATGAAGCGAAGCAGTGAGATCGAACGGCACTGTGTCACTGTGAACGGAAGCTGGTTACAGGATAAGCTGTCTTGACCACGTCTGACCACCAACACTTTCATCTATCTAACGCACACATGCCCCAGGCGTCTGGTAAAAGCTTTATTTCATGTGCTCCTGGCCTGTTAGCGAAGTTTATTGGCTGCAAATCTTTTTACGCTCATCTTAGCCGCTCTGTTTGGTCAGTGCATGCGCACAGCCACACGGCCATGCAGTATAACCTAACCCATGAACACGAGGGAATAAGAAAGAGCGAGATAGAGAGTGGTGTTGACCGGACAGACAGACCCGGCATCCTCTGGGAGAGATTCCTGACATTCCTCTACTTCCCTGCCCACTACAAAGAGATCCATTCCCCAAGGCACTTCACAGCTCTGCCTCGTTACACACACACACACACACACACACACGAAGGAACCCCTTCGACTGTACGTGCCCGCCCTGCCCCCGAGGACCCTGCTGAAACCTAACGATCCCATTACTGACTCTGAAACAGATAATCTGAACACGTTAAGTAATATGGACCAGTGTGTGAGAGAGAGAGAGAGAGAGAGAGAGAGATGAGTTGGACTGTAAAGTGGAGGTCTCTTCCTCCCTACATTGATAGAATAAATACCAGGGCTTCCTCTCCTGCTCTCTGATGCTTCCTGTTGTGCTGGTAGAGGGAGGGAGAGACATGCCACTTCCATACCTGTCCCACTGTCCCATCTTGATCTCCATCAAATCAACATTCCCCCCTTTCTCCTCTCTATTTTCTGTATTGTTCATTTTTGTCCTTTTATTTTCTAGCTGTTATGTATTAAAGGGTCATTCGTTCAGGCCAGTGCAGTGCGTATATACCTGCTTGGCTTCCCAGGGTTTGTGTGTGTGTGTGTGTGTGTGTGTGTGTGTGTGTGTGGTGGCCGTCCACAGCATGGGAACAGCTGTTTGGAGCAGCGCTGGCCACACACACATGGGTCTGATTAGCACTTGGTGACTCCCTCCCTCCCCCCTGCCCTCCCTGCTCACCTCCCTCCCCTCTTTTTCAGCGGGGGCCGCGGCATGCTGGCGGCACCAATAATTTTAATGCCTGGTCTCAGTCTGCCAGGAGAACAGGCGTGTGTGTGTGTGTGTGTTGGGGCGTGCACACACATACACACACTGCTGCAGTCTTGCCAAGAGAGGGAGCACAAAGCTCTCATGCCTTGATCTACCTCCCCCCCTCCTCTCTCTCTCTCTCTATGCTTTCCCCTGACCTTCTCCTCTCTCCTCCTCCTTTCCTCCCTCCTTCTCCACCACAGATGTTCTACCTTAACAAGTTCAGAGTTGACTTGTGGGGGTCTACATAGCCTGTACTGCTGTACACTAATCCCCTTGTAAAAGTTATATATTGTTTTCCCCTCTCCCGCTTACCCTCTATGTCTATTGATCTATTTGTCCATCTGCCTCTGTCGTTGTTTATCTGTCTTATGGAGGAGATGAGTGGAGTATGTGAGGTGAGATAGGTGTGAAGACAGGGTAGAGAGGGGGGACAGGGATGGAGGGGTGAGACAAAGTTTTAGAAGTAAATCCAGACATGAGATGCAGAGGTGGGATTAGAAGGGTTGGTGATCTGAAGGCAGTGAAGAAACAAATACAGTGTGAGGGACGAAGACATCACACGGGAGAATAAATGAGAGAGAGAGAGAGGTGCCCACCCATCACTACACAAGAGTAAATCTAAATTGAAGAGAATATGATTTGTCCCTGGTGTCTGGCATTCTGGTAAACTGTTGCAACCTTTGTCTTATTATATCTTTTTTATACTTCCAGGCACTCCATCTGTGTCTCTGTCCTTGTCTCTGTACTGTGGGCAGCGCTTCCTGTCAGGAAGTGCCGTGCCACAGACAGATATCCAGTTAGAGAATAGATTGGGACCTTGTGGCCGACTGCAGAGATCAAAAACCGCCGGCGTCTGCTGGCGCTGCTTGATTTGTTCTGAGTGACTTGCAGTCTGGACGGATTCTCTGTTTCGATTTGCTGCTGCCAGAGACGTCCTGACTTCATTCCTCATGAAATGTAGTGGAATTTTTTGGAATGTAGTGGTCTCATGATCATTTTCACACGTGCATGAACTTTTCCTTTTCTCTCTGTCTTTATGTGACTTACATGTTAATCTCATCAGTGATTATCAAAGGGTGTGAGTCCTCTCTGGTACTTACTGTTAAGTGTGTGAAGAATATGTAATGGAATAATTTGCCACCAGATGGTGTCAGTGCTCTTTTCGGGAGAGGACTGACGCTGGACTGACACAGAGGTGGAGATCCCCAATTAGTAAAAAAAAAAAAAAAAAATGGAGACCGCAGCAGTCACACTGAGGGAGGGAGTGTTCCACCTTTATTTATTTAAAGCAGACTGGATGTGTGCTTGTGTGTTTATATTTGTGTTTGAAAGAGGAGCTTCCTTGTGCAACAGCATGACCTGCGAATGGAGTCGCTCTGAACCACTGGGTGGCTTGGAAAGTGTGCATGAATGTATGTGTGGTTTTGAGGAATGGGGATACAGAGCAGCTGTTTAAACGCTTTGTGCAGTAATTGCTGTGTGCGTGTGTGTGCGCGTGTGTGCAAGTGTGCGTCTGCACGCGTGCGTGTGTGGTGTATAGTGTCATCACTCGGGCTGTGTTGTGGTAGACTCTCGGCTCCACACACCAGGCAAGTCTGTAATTACTCAAGCCAACGTTCATACACACTGTAAGCTTGTAGTGTCTGTGGTCATCGTTCTCTCTCTCTCTCTCTCATCCAGCTCCTTTTCTTTCTAGCTCGCTCCCTCTCTTCTCTAAACTCCTCTTCTGTGATTCCCAGTGTGGTCCCGGCTCTGGTTTGGCAACAAGAGCCTGTCTCCTGTGTTTTGGAATGTGTCGGTGCTTCTGGCCAACACACACACACTCACAGGTATTATGGATGTATTGGCTTCACTGGCCAACATGAAGCCGACCAACAAACCAATCACACATGTCTCTCTTTAGACGCACACATTTTAAATGGTGAGCTAATACATACTAGGCAGGTTTGGAAATTTTCCTGTCAGCACTGTGCTCTATGCTTGTGTGTGTGTGTGGGGGGGGGTCCCGCAGCTTATTTGACCTTTAACCTCTCAATCTTGATATTAACTTGGACGACCCATAATTATGCTAGGTCCCTCTGCCCACATTAAAATGTGCATACACAACATTTCTCCCATTTTTGATTGGCTATCCAGTGTGTTTGCTTATGTATCTGTGTTACATGCTGTGTGTGTGTGTGTGTGCGTGTGTGTGTCGGTGTCAGTGTCCCTATGTAGTTCCTGCCAGCTGCCGTCAGAGGACAAGAGGCTAAGCCACATCTCTAACCAGTTTGAGAGCTCCCCTATCTCAGCTCACACAGACTGGGTTGTTTAACACACACACACGCACACACACTTGCACAAACCAACACACAAACTCATTGATAGTGAGGTACACACTAACTCTGTGTGCACTCTGTTGATTTATATTTCCTATTTACAGTTTGTCTTTCTCGAACACACACTCACACACGCGCACACGCACATTCCCTCTCCCAGCGTGGCTAAACTGGATTAGTGTGTATAAAGGCTTATAATCCCCGCTGCCTCCCTAGCAGGCACAGAGGAGCCTGTCCTCCAAATTAGGTTGGCCTCTTTGGGTGGTGAGTGGCTGCCAGCAAGGGTCCACTGTATTGGTGCGTGTGCACGTCTGCCTCTTTTGCATTCGTGCATGAGTTTGAAGCGCTCGTCCCCAGCTGCTGTGTCACTTGTCCGCACGCAGACATGACCAGTGGAGCAGGAAAGATGGAGGGAAGATAGCAGCAGTGACGTAGTGGTGCTGCGGCTCCTGTTTATCTTTCTAAATATCTCATGAATGAAGCGGCATGGCTGCATAAAATAAACAGCAGCATTCAGCAAAGTGAGCAGCAGGATTGACTTGGGAAAGGGCGTGTCAGCATGTAATGTTCTCTGGCTCAGCGTGTTATTGCTGTGGAGGGCTGCGCTAGCGACGTACAGTGCTGCTGTAGAGAAAGTAAACACACTTAATTATTGTAAGATGTTTGCAATGCTAACATGGAGGACATAGCTTAAAACCTAGGCGGGTGTGCCCGGGTCGTTACTGGGCCACATGAATCCCATTTTTAGAGGATGTTTTCAAATCTCAATTTGGCTTAGCGATTGTTTGCCACAGCCTTTGCCAGTTACTGCTGCCAGAATGTGAAAAGCTTCTGATTGTCAAGCAGAAAAACAAAATCAATTTGGCTTAAACCTTAATATCGCTCCTTTTTAGATATTCTCAAATAAAAAACGCATTATAACTAGTCAGTTAGCTGTATCCCATGCTGTGCACCACCTGTTTAAAGACAAGTTAGGGCTTGCCAGTGGTAAGTCTAGTTAAGGTTAGAGTGAGACTCCAGGAAATCAATCTAAGTCAATGTATTGTCCCCTGAAGTAACTGAGAGGTGTCTGTGTGACTTTGCCAATTGACCTCTTGAACTATAGCACTGTTTAAAAGGCCATGCATTATGTATTAGTCTAATGCACATTGTAATAGGAGACTGACTGCGCTGCCATTACCGTGCATATCATTACTGTAAACGTAATGATCAGCTGAGTCTATTCTGTGGTCCACCTCTTTCTCAGTCCCCCAGCAATCACATTTCAACCACTTTGAGCAAATTCCTCTACACTTATGAAGAGAGGCTTATTCATTACTGATAAGGTATAAATTATCCCGATTATACTGATTATAAGAATCGTTCTCATAATTCTCATTCATTATTGCACTTACTGATCTCCGCACATGTTTAATCCAGCCCTGATCTTTATGATGTTGTCCTTCTGTTACCCTCTGTAGAGCTTATCATCATGATTCAGCGGGCTAACGGCTCTACCCAGGCTCTGTTAGCTATGGGGCAGCACTCTTTGGGGTCTTTAGTGTGCTAATAGTGAGGGGCCCATAGGGAAGCACAGTAATTGGTCTTTATTTATGCTGAGTGAAGGCTATGATTAACTAATATCACCCCTGAGTGTATATGCACGCACACATTAACACTCATGCGGCACACACGTGTGCATGTGCAGCCGCGTACACACACACATGCAGATTCCCTTATAAAGCGTGTGTGGTGGTGAGATTGAGCGGAGAATTGAGTATTGAGCTAATCCCTGGTGGCAGGCTCTGCAAAGCCACTGACGGGCAGTAAAAAAAAAAAAAAAAAAAGCCATATTGTGCCTCACTTACAGAACCACAGTGGATGACAAAAGAGAGGAAGGCCGATTTACCCTGAGAGGTGTTTTTTTTAAATGCTTTTGTCCCATATCATACTGACGAGTCAACAGTGTCAGATATTAATTAGTTCCTTAATCAACATGTCCCCGCAGCATGTCAGCGAGGAAGCGGGTGTGAAAATGTGTTGATGTACAGTACGTGTTGTTGGTCTCTTGTTTTTTTATGCTGCTGCTGCTAATGAGCTGAGGGCAGCGAGGCCACGCTTTGTCTTCTGAAGAGACAGACGGCGAGCGGGGGGAAAGTGGTACGTGTTGGGCTCTAGCCTACTAAACTTACACACGAAGGCCCCGCGTGTCATTCATATACCGGCTCTGTTGTTGTGCCACTGTATGCATGGCGTACCCACCCGTGTGTGTGTGTCCATCCTCGTGTGTTTACTCCTAGCGTAGAAACTGAACACCAGGCTGTAATCAGAGCTGCAGTGAGAGGATCACAACAACAGTGTTGCCTCATTATGGCTCCAGCAGATCACCTTCACCTCCTGTGTGTGTGATTATGGTTCCCCCTGGTAGCCTTACAGCAAGTGGCAAGTGGTGCGTGTGGGTGCAGGCAAAGCCATATCTGTCTGCGTGCGAGTGTTACTTTAAAGACCCGTGTTCGCAACATATTGGTCGGTGATTGACATATTAAAAGCTTCCAAGCTCACATGTTCTTTCACCACACACAGACGCTCTTTGTAAGTTGTACACGATGGTTATTGCATTCACACTGGCACACGCCCACTCACACACCCTTAGCAAGCCATCTACTACCGACAAGTTTGTAGGTTCCACCTTGATGTCAGGGCTCTGCAAGCTAAGCATAAAAAAATTCCTCCATGCAAATGTGTAACCAGGGGCCGTAAGACGGAATGGGCCGCGATGAGCAGAGGAAGAGAAATGTAAATAAAGGAGGTGAGGATCTGCCTGAAGTTTAAACAGAGTACAGTCGACCTTAGTGTGTGCCAATGGTTTCACTGCAGCTGGAACATTTCCAGATAATTTACTTTGCACCAACATTTACACAACAGCAACAGTGACTTATTTTCCTGGTGACATAAATAAGAACAAATGGAAAGTGTAGATAAACAATAGCACTCTGAAAAAAGAAATAAACTTTCATTTCATTTAGTCTTTTCTTTCCCTTCATCATGTGTAGTGTAATGAGTAAGCAGTTCAGCCCACCAAAAGGGTCGTGTGGTAAAGGCTGCACGTGGCCAAAAAAAGTAATCTATTTCAAATTAATAATAATGCAAAGGAATTGAATTGAAACTAGGTAATAATTGAGGGGAGGTGTAAATGCTTTGATCCTTCACTCCTGAATGTCAGCCTTGGGTCCTGACTGAAGCTCGTTCCTCCTCTCTACGCTACGATTCCATCTCAGCTTGGGTACACATCAGTTTCATCTGCTACCAAATACCTTTCCGTTATTGAATTAGGTTCACCTGGACCTTCCCTCCCGCTCTCCTTGTTCTCTCGGTTCTTATATTATTGCATTATCTCTGCCTCCATAACCCTCTCTCCCTGCTTTATGTGGCCCAGTAATGAGACAGTGACATATTACCTTAAACCCTACTCTCCCTATCTCTACCCCCATCTTCCCCCTCTAGCTTTGGATAGAATGCAGTGTGTGGATGTGCAGGTTCTGTATGAAGTGTGTAGAGCTTGTATGAACTCAGTTGATGGCTGCGATGTGGTTCGGTGCTGATTTTGTCGAGATATGTAACATGAATGTTAAGAAGGGTTCACAGGTCGATTATGTCCTGACGTCTGATGCTTTCACAGCATTTTGTAGATGATGACAATGATGATGGCTGTTTATTTTTTTTACTTTGTCTTTTGTTTCCACCCATTTTGTATCATACCATATTTTCTGTGTGTGCGTGTTGATGCACACTGCGCATGTGCGCTGTGTGTACGTCCAGACGTGCGCGTCAGTTAGTTACCTCATTTGTCTGTTCCATGTGTTTAATACGTGGTTAACTACACACACACACACACACACACACACACACTCACACACTCTACCCCTCACTCCTCCACCCCTGTTCCTGGTCTCCCAGTGATCTGCTCCGCCTCTGGCTCAGTGCTGTATCTGTGTCTCAGAGCACACATTCATTATCTAATCTTCCTCAATGTTTAATTTACAGCCCTGGCTGCCGCTGCCATATGCTCCTTTTGTCTCTGCCTACTAACACGCTCTCTTACACACACATGCATGCACACGCACGCACACGCACACACTGCTCCGTGTAGCGTTGCCTCAACCTTCAGTGAGAAGAAAACAAAACAGCAATAAACATGCCAAAGAAAGTGTGCACACACCCACCTTTAGCAACACTCTTCTCAAGCCTTCCCATAAGCTTCTGTTGACACAGACAGAGGTGTGTGTGTCTGATTATGTCTTGGTGTGTGAGCGCGTGCGTTCAGACGGAATTGTTCTGAGGAGACAGACCAGTTTGAGGTGAGACACCTTAATACCAGCCGCCATTCTTCCGTTTTCTTTTACTTTCAATTCCAGTCAACTCCACCTTTTTCCCCATTTTCTTCTTCTTCTACCTGTGTGTGCCGTTCCCTGCCTCCTGAAACGTCTCCTCCTGCTTGGTTGGCTGACACTCTTCCTACTTCCTCTCTGCTCCATGTTGTGATCTCCAACGACAGATTCTCATGTCGTGGCGTTCGCCTCAGATCTGCGCGCAGGGTGAGGGAGGCAGCATTTTGCAGACTGTGCTCATCCAGGGGCGGCTAATGTAGTGTCACTGTGAAATATGAATGGGCCGAGAGCAGCCGTGCCGCAGATGAGCACTCCCAGGCCTTTTTTTTTTTTTAAAACACTGTGCCACCGTATGAAGAGCCCCTATCCTTTTTCATTTTCATGGCTCTGCAGTCCCGCTATTGACTTTAAGTGCAGCGATGCAACCGTCTCTTCTGGTGCATTTGGGGAATATAATGAGCTACAGCAACTGGGGATTAAAGTACAGTGGAGTGGTGAGGGCAGAGGATGAGAGAGGGTAACAAAAATTGAGAGAGAGAGAGAGAGAGTTTCTGTTGAATTGCTCCGTTGTTCTCCTCTCACATTGTCCCGTGCAGCCTCTGCTGTTCCTTTCACAAGCTGCCTCCCTTGCCTTCCTGGCCTGGGTGTTTTGAAATGACGTATTTACACAGTGAGATGCTGTCAGTAAGGCTGTGTGTGTGTGTGTCTGTGTGAGGGAGAGAGAGACACACACACACACACACAGAGAAAGAGAGTTTGTGGTGAGCAGGGCTTTCTCTCTGGCTCCAGAGGCCCTGGCCAAGTCAGCGGTGAGGTTTGGCTCGCTTCTCTCAACACTGCACAGTCTTGCACATACGGAGACACACACGCACACACACACACACACACGCACACACGCACAGTCTCTCTTTCTCTGTCACTTATACGTCTCTCCCTTGCACTGACCCATCCACATAAGTGCCCTTTATATTTTGCGCACGGTGTGCACCCTCTCTCTGTGCCTTCCTGCCGCCCTGGAAGTATGGAGAGTTATAGTGAGACTGGCCTGCGCCATTATAACACTCTTTCTCCTTTTCCCATTGCCGCACTTTGTCACTCTCCAAGACACACACACACACAGACAGAACAATGAGAGTTCCATCCAGTGCTTAACGAGACAAAGAGCCATTGATTTAGCAGGGAGTACAAGGAGTTAGGAGTGATCGATCTTGTTAAGCCCGTGGACACACTCTCACAAGGGTTGGAAAGAGAAGAAATGTGAGATGGATGCAGGGACGCTGGAGCGAAGGAGATAGAGAGCAGGTTGGAAGGTGTGATCAAAAGATATGGGCCCTAAACATGGTCAGAGACGCACATACAGCCCTAGAGGGGATGACTTCTTGGTGGGGAGTGAGTGGCAGAGAGAGGGAGAAGAGGATGAGGGTGAGAGGAGTGGAACTAAAGGTACTGGAGTGACGTATGTAGCCTCGTTTTATCTCCCGGGGTCTGCATGTGAGCCAGCCGTATGGGCGTTATTGTAGGCAGGCATGTGTGTTTGTGCGCAGACTCTTCTCCAACCACTTAACCGTCTCGAGGAGAGTGCTCACACCCTCTACTCTGGAATATGCACTGACACAGGGCACGGCACAGCGTGGTGAAGAGATCCCATACAGATCAGAGACTGTTCGAGCACTCCTGGAGCCGTGTTCAGCAAAATATGTTCCTGCCATCTGTCTGAAATATGAAAGTGCCTCAGTGTCTCATTAATGAGCATCAAGTCTGAAAAACGGCACTGAATTTGAATTTGACAAGTGGCTGGCGGAGGGATGTTGCTTCAGGTACCAGCCGAGACATGAAGTATGGTTCAGAAAGAAAGAGTTAGGGTAAGAGATTGACTAAGGGGGCTTTGAACAAGTTTATTGGATCAAACATGAACAAAGTGTGGTTAAGACAATAGCTTGGGCTTTCAGGTCTGAGAATGGTCTGAAGCAACAGGCCTGGTCAGCGTGGTAACTCTGAGATAATACTTCATTGAGGCAGAAGTTGATCCAGACACAGACTTGACCTTTGCCCCATTTGTTTAAGGCCTGCCAATGTCTCTGACTAAACGAGCGTGGATGAGGAGTTCCCTGTGAACGATTATCTCAACATCCTAAGATGTCAAGACGTGTCTTAGCAATGCGAGAGCGTCTCGAGGCTCTAAGGCAGCGGGTTCCAAACGAGGGCCCCTAGATAAATCTGGGTGGTGGGGGGGGGGGAATGATTAATGTGGTAGGAAAAAAGAAAACCTAGAAAAAAGTTCTACTTCACATTGTATGATTTTTTTTTTTTTAACTTGTACATAAACTTTGCTTTTTAAACGTTTAAAGGAGTCACCTGAGAAATATAGAGTAAATCGTTCTTTAGTTAAACTGCGAATGACTCGTAAACATAAAATGTGGCAAAAACTACACACTGCTCTTTGTTCGAGGTCACGAGACACAAAGATTTAAACTCCTGCACGAGGGGACATTCTTTCTTTGGTGTCTTTTCCCTGTCTCTCTCTCTCTCTCTCTCTCAGTCCCCGTCTCTGTTGTCATTCCCAGTGCCGCTTGTCATCTTGTGACAGCGTGAGTGCAAGTCACTGGCGGGCGAAGCCTTTAAAGAAAGCCGCTTTTTTTATGAGCAGACATAAAAACACATGAAGCCGGCGCCTTTTAAAAAGACATCATACCTCCCAAGACTGCCTGGAGAGAAACAGGGAGGGAGGAGGGGCAGGGCTGGTGGAGGCGGGCCGTGGCTGAGGGAGTCAAACCGAACGCACGTCTCTTTTCTCTTCTTTTTAAAAACATCTCTGCTGAACGTATCATTTGACATTCTTGATCAGGACTTGAATGTCATGGATCCACACTCACACACACACACACACACATGTTGACGCAGTGCAACATGTTCCAGCCACAACGAGAGCTGATGATGTCTGTCCAACACATCACAGTTGTCTGTTTCTCTAATGAGGAACTGTAGACGACGTTAATGTCGGGTGTGCTCAGTGAAAGTTTAAATACCTAATGATATGTCCTCTAGTTTCTCTGAGTCATCTCCGCTGGCTCTCTTGCTCCACTGCTAAGCATTTAAAGACGGAGACAGAAAGGAACACGAGGACATATGGTATGAGGCCGGATGATTGCAGCAGTGTTGGTGAAATGTGTTATCTTCTTATTGTGGCTTGGCACTGTCCTGCAGAAGCGGTTTGGAATTGGTGATTATCTGTAGCATGATGTTCCTTGGTGGAGCAGGAGCTGGCAGGCAGTGAGGCCTGTGGAGACAGAGTTCTGCCCAGGCCAGGGCCCTCCGACTGGCCTGGGGTTTGGAAGCCAGCCCCTTTTTTACCGTGGAGAACCTCCATAGTTACTGGTGCACAGCTGGGCCCCCGAGCACCACTGGCACCACAGCCGATGTCTGCTTTTGTCTTTGGATGGAGTGAAATTAAAGCAGGGATTGTTCTGTATAGCTCACGAGTCTGACATGACTGATGCCAACATGCATGCTAAAACAAAGAAACAGTGATCCACAGATGGATTCTACATTTTGTCTGTTGCATCCTATCATGACAAGATGTGAATGACCTCCGAACCTCCAACAGTTTGTGCTAGCTCTGGCTAACGCAGCATTGAAACCACTGACCTCAAGCAGAGAAGAGACTCCAAACCTAACTGACACAAGTGACATATTTTGGGGTCGGCCTTTCCACAGCTCTCCCCAAGGATGTTATGATTGTGTCCGCATTTGCGTGTTCGCTAGCAGGATTACACAAAAGCCACTACCGATTTCCATTAAATGCTGCAGAGGGATTGGACATGATTGAAGGAAGAACCCATTAAATGTTGGTAAGGCCCAGGGGCCCGGGTATTTTTTTTTTCACAGCTTTAAACATTGTGAGATAGAGACCTTTATTGTTGAGTTTTTAGGGAATATTTATTCCCTGATATTTACGAGTGTGTGCAATTTGGTGTAGATCAAAAACAAACTCCAGATCGGGTCAATTAAATGTGGTTTCATTAGGGGACTCGTGGGACTTGTTTGTTTGTTAGTTATCAGGATTATGAGAACATGACTGGATGGATGACCACAGAACTCGGTGTGTGGGTCAGGGAAAAATCCAGTGAATTTTCTTTCTCTAACGTCATGTTTTTCCGTAATTTTATGAGCTTGATGATCTTGATGAAATGTTTAGGGAACTGATTGCATCAACGTTCCACAGCTTGACTGTTGAAGATGAGGGCCTTTATACGTTCACACGTGATATTTTATCGCTCAGGACCTCAAAGCAGATTTTCAGAAAATGTGGCATCGTTCAATCACGCTTTCAGATTTTTTTTACATTAACCACTTCTGTTTGACCGTGTCTTCACTGGAACCAGGATGCTCCTTTTGAGCTGGCTCCCACTTGAGCTTGTATAGAAATGTATTTTAAATGTTTCTCAGAAGAGAATAGTACAGTAGAAGGCCATGTACTTGTAGCACTTGTCAGCACAGGAAAAAAAAAAATACCATGTTGATATACAAGTGGCCTGAGCAGTAGACTCAGTCCTTGGATGGTCTATTCAAACTAATGCAAACATCTACTCTTTCCCTAAAAATAGGCTCAGAGCAGTGGTACTTGTACTGCACAATGACACAAGCATTTCACTGTGCTCGTCCTAGGAATGCATTTTATGTGGCAGTGGTGATCATGTGATGCTAGTGGCTGTATCTTGGTTGTTATCAGGTGATGAGTGTTTAAGCGTTAAACATGCATGGATGCATAGCATGAGCTCACACACAGACCACTCTCTCCCAGCTGTTACACACACACACACACACACACATTGTGATAAATCCATCATGGCCTCTAAGTCCCATTCTGCCAGCTGCTCACTGCACAGCTAGCACGTCTGTCTTGTTGCTAGGATACACACACAATCGGGGAGGTGCCACTTAGTGTACACACACACACTGAACCTTAGTGGCCCTGTATACATCAGGAGAGGAAATTGTCCACTGATGTTACACGTACGCTGTGACAGTTGTTGACCATCATCTGTTAATGTAAAATGTCTTTTAGTTTTCATTTCTGAACCCTTATGATTCAAGTAGCATTGAAAAGTATTTGAATGTCTGTCAGCCCCCCCCCCCTTCTCCGCTGTTAACTGCCTGAACAAGAGGGGGCAGGCTCGAGGGCACATGGCTGCTGCACCAGAACCATTAGAGGGTGCTATCTGTCTATTTACCTCATTGCTGTTATCATCGCTTCTGCCTTATCAGTGGGGAAACCTCGACAGCAGCTCCCTCCTCTCCCCCTCTCTCTGCTTGGCCCTCCCTCTGTTTTATTTTTATCTCCTTCTAACCCTCCCTTTCTTTGCTCGCTCTTACCGCCCTCGTTTCATCTTTACCTGCCTCTCACCTCGCTTTCTCGTCCCCTACATCGCTGCCAATTCTGGCCCTCTCACCTGTTTGGCTTCCTCCCCCTCTCCAACTGTTCCGCTCCCGCCTCACCTTCCCACAGCAAGAGCAGACGCCCTCCCCTCTCTTCCTCCCTTCATCTCCTCCGCCCTCCCTCCCTCCTCTCGCTCCGTGCATTCATTACTCTTGCCCCCTCAGGGCTTTGTTCTGCCTTAATCAGGAGCTTAAGTGTTGCATTCTCACCAGACAATGCCTGCCATTCAGTCTGAGCCTGTGTAAATAGGTGCGCCCTGTTAGTGTGCCAGTGGGCATGCCATTCCTAACCTCGCTGCGGTGGTGGTGATCAGCCATAGCCCCCAGCTACAGGAGGCACAGCTCAGCAGACACACACACACACAAACCCACTGCAGCAGGGGGTGGGAGAGCAGAAACTTGGTGAAGACTGCCTTTGAAGCTGTGCCATGCAAAGGCAGCACAAGGCCATGGATGGCCAAAGCAACACACACACACAAAAGGCACATGGGCACACTTTTCTCTAAATGGAGTGCTGGGAGAAGGATTCCTTTCATAATCAGCCATTTGCCTCCTGTCCATGCTTGGCCGTTTCCTTTTTAGTTCCTCTGCCTCTCACTTGCGGTCTTGACTTTTTTTTTTTGTATTTCTTTGTTGGAAGCAGCCTTGTGTTGAGTTTAGTGGTAAAACAGACCAGAGGGCTGCGTGTCGGGGCTGCAGTCAGTTACTTGGCTGCTTGGGATGCTTTTTCTAGGAGGCACTGTAGGCCTCTGCCCAGCTGGACGGTGCTTGCTGGTGTACCACATCCAGGCAGCCAGCTTCCCCTGAACATACGACCATCTGTCTGCATCCATGGAGGGCCCTCTACCTGCTGATGCAGGAGAGGAACGGGCACATTCTTTGTGATGGCTTGCAAACGCACAGAACAAAAGATGGTATGTGCAAACCCAAGTTCAGGATATGCACGTTCACCTAGCTTTTGATTGTATATTCATGTCAAGCTCCATTTTACAAAGAGATGGAGAGGCAGACAAAGAGAGAAGATGAAAGAGAGAAGGGGTGGACGGACAGCAGGTGACACAGAAAAAAAAAAAATGAGACCACACTTGCCCATGCTATCTATCCTCCTCAGATGGCCATTTGGGCTTGTTAATCTATCGCCTGGTAACAGAGACAGCCTATCAACAACAGCCACGCCCCTCCGCACATGCTCATAGAGAAGGGCTCATTTGGATCTTCGAAGGGAAAACGCACTCCCCACTAAAAATACACACACACACACACACACACACACGCACACTCACACACATGCATACAAAACTCCCCACAAATCCTGGCCTGTCATTGCTCTCCATTGTTTGGCTGCAGTTGCTTTCTCCTGGTGTGACTGCCAGCAGATGGCTAGCACTGAGCTGTCATTTTCGGCCTGGGGCCCACACACAGGCACACAGACACAAGCATGCACACAGGCACACACACACACACACACACACACACACACACACACACACAAAGAGACACTCTCATACAAAGACTATCTTCTTGCACAAACAGCATATGCACAGTGGCCACTGGATGACGCTTGTATTGGCTCTGCAACAGTGCTTTAGCGTTACTCATACGTTTTTACAGTGCATCCAGTATACCGCTCCATCATCTCTCTATTATTGCTCGATTATCTTCCTATCTATCTTCCTGTTTTTCGCTCTCTCTCTTTCATACACACACACACACAAAGACACAGGCTCCTGATAGACTGTGGAGCCGCTCAGCTACAGGTGCCCCTCATGACCCCTCTCCCTGTAATGACTGTGTAATCTCATAAAAGGGCCGCCTTACCGCATTAGCATGTGTAAAGGCCATTGTATTTGTGTGCATGTGTGTGTGCTGGTGCATAAGTAACTGTTCTGAATCCTCCTCCTGCTGCCATCTTTTACATCTTTGTGTGTGTGTGTCTCACAGAAGTTCAGTGAGTGTAGAAGCAGGTGTCAGATCTAATGGAGTGTGTTGGCACAGTGTAAAAGCAGCTGCTGCAGCCTGAGGGTCATCTGGGTTCGACCAGAGGTGAGAGGTCGGGGCGAAGGTGAGGAGTCGGCTGTAGTGACATGACATTCCTCCACTCACTAATCATAGCTCTGATGAATGGCTGCAGAGTGGCAGCTGGTAGACAGGAGGCTGTGTGTGTGTGTGTGTGGGGGGGGGGATACAGGGAGGAGGATGGAGTGAACAGCAGAGAGGGGCAGGGAAGCAGGGGTGGGTTGGTAGAAGGAGGAGGAGGAGGAAGAGCGCTATACATTGCAACTCGTCTCACACGCGCGCATTCAGAGGAGCGGGCAGGAAAGAATCGATTGCACGGGACTGTGATCCTGAAGGAGCTGTACATCAGAGCAGACAAGCACAACAACACATCCTTTTGTCAATATCTGAAACTCCTCACATGCATAACCTCTGCACACAACCAAAGGCGAACATGTACGCAGCGTCATCCTCTCTACATCGCTCTCTCTCTCTCTCTCTCACACACACACACACACACACACACACACACGCATTTGTTGTGTCTGCAGAAAGCTGGGACTAATGACAGGCTTTGTGTTGTGTGTGCTCACTCAGCTGCCCCCTGGACACACTTTACCCACCCAGCAGAAAACAGCCCTTTGTGTTTCTCTCTCTCTCTCTCTCTCTATCCTTCTATCTCTGTATCTCTCTATCTTGTTCTCGCTGTCTCCCCACTTTCTTCACCCTCTGGAGAATAGAGTTGTTTTGCTGTGCTGTGCTCTATGTATTACCTACTGTATATATATTTTCCTGGGCCCTGGCCACAGATATACGAGTGCAGCAGTGTTTTTGGCTGACACCATCCTTTCTCATTTACCAGTAAACAGAGCAATAAAGTCTGTCCATAAAAAAGGCATTATGGCTAATATTGGAGAATTTTGTATTTACACAGCATCTTTGATGTCATGTGCTAAATCATGTCAATAAAAGTGAATCACGAGGACTTATACAACTACAGTAAACTTTTGCTGGCGAAACCCTGAGTACAATATTATTAACAATAGTGGAAATTGAAAGAAGGATCCATGAATTCGCAATTTTTCTAGTTCTTCTAGAAGACACATTTATTTCTGCGTGACATTTTCTTTGAGTGGGTTCGATCGCAGGGGGTTAAATGACCTGTTAATGACGGCTGGATGGTAGATTCGATGTCGTTACCACGGGTTCACTCACCTTGTGCCACTGGCTTTGCTTTCCCCTTCCTTTTCATTTGTTAAACCATAATGAGCAGCCTCTCTGTCTCCTACAGTCCTGTTTATCTCTTCTCATCCCTCCTCCAGATTTGTATCCATCTCTCCTCAGCCTCACATCTAAATGCCATGGAAAAGAGATGGCTGCAGCAGAGATTTCTCTTCATAATGTCACTGTGCTGCCCAGAGGAGGACCCATGTGTCTCTGTTGTACATTTCCTTGCAATACACATGCATGTTAATCATAAGAACACGTGTAAACACGGCACTCATATAGTCGCACTGCTGATTTCCAGGACATAGGACTGGGGGCTGAATGCATTTCCACGTGATTGCTGCTAATACAAATTATAATAATCTAAACATTTCTTTTATTCATTGATTCTAACCCACACATATAAGAATTGACTTGATTGTTGACTTTCATTTATATCCTCGAATCCAAGAGGACCAGGAAGACAATCACTGTGAGTGTGTGTGCGTGTGCTTGATGAATGTGTGGTTGTGGGTTTGTGTGAAAAGCAGACGGTCAGACGGTCAGCTTGTTTTTCCTCTGACAAACCAGCCAAGCAGGAAGAAGTCAATCGATAGCACTTACCCTCTTCCTGTTAGAGTTCCCAACAGACTTGGGAGAAAGACGCAGCCCTGCAGTCACCAGCTTTGTGTGTGCGTGCTTGTGTCTAAATGCGACTACCTGTCTGCGTTCGCTATTTGTGAAAAAGCATTGTGTTTGAGGCTGACTAAGATTGAGTGCATGTGTGTGTTGGCGTCTCAGCCCAAGCACACACCCCGCTGACATTGAGGCACCGTTTTTCTTGATTTACTGGCGATGCTTTGAGATTCTTCAACGTCATTGGTTGAAGAGCCCGAGTCTGAAGTCAAATTGCTCTAAAATTCTCTTGCACGCCTGAATGTACTTTATGACAAGTACAGAAGGTCTGTGACCAAAACTTTGCATGTGTTCTTTACTGAGTGCTCGTCCTCTTCTAATTCAAACAGCTCTGATGACACTGAATCCTTTCTGGAGATAAGCTAAAAAGGATATGACAGACAGGAGGAAAAGACACTGCTTATATTTATACATGTTGAGGAAGGTCTTGTACCGGACATGTACCTCAGATGAAACAGTGTCCTACAGGGACCAATAACCTATCACATGGTTTATTGAGGCACTTGTACCCACTCGTGCATCCTGTTCCAAAGGACAAACAGGCAGAGTGCTGAGATGTTTACTGTGATACATCATGGGCCGCTTCCTTTCCTTTGAGCTCCGTTCTCCTGCAGGATGCACGTGTTTTGGCATTTGAAAGACAGGATGACACCGAGCACTAAGGCTGGACCAGCGTCCACAGACCGCCAGTGTCCTGTCCAGTGGGGAGGGGTGCAAACACACCTGCATGGTGGTCATTCAGGCTGAAGCTTATTAGCAGTTGCAATGTTTGCTGAGGTTTGTCAGGACGCGGGTAGTGGAAGATCAAGGAGTTTTCTCAATGGGTGTGGAGAGGTGTTTACACAGAGAGGCCAATTATATATATCCAACATTCATGCACAATTGCTGTAAATCCCAAAAATGCAAATTTTCCAAAAAGCAAACTGTAGTATTTATTGTTACTTAAACACTTCAGACAGGACAGGGACACTTGAGTGTACTGTCCAATTTTAGCTCGAGCCAGGAATTGTTCTTTGCTACAAGGTCCAGCGTCAACCAGCCGTTCTATTGGTGTGGTCGTGTTATTAGTTCTGTGATGGTATTGCAAGTGTTGAACAAAGTAAGAAAAAATAAAATTAGATGTTATACCTGTGTTCACTATTCAAGTAACACACACATCTACGATAACATAAAAAAAAAAGCCCCACAAGTGATGAGCGTCTTTCCATTATTCAAAAAAATGTCTTTCTCTCTCTTAGTAAATATTAGAGTGTTCATTACAAATTAAAGATGGCAGATAGCATACCTGATGCATGCCTGTGCATCTGAGTGTGTGAATTTTATTCATATTCATATGGTGTCAATTGTTTTATTATGTCTGTGCAGCTGCCCTCAGATCAGCCTCAGTGCTCGGCTTGTTTCTGTCCTCCTGCCCTTAAATGACCCAAGCCTGACCTGTGTGTGGGCCCTGAGCCTGCCCATGGCTACTGTATGTGTGTGTGTGTGGGTGTTTAATTGTGAATGTGTGGCTGCGGCAGGGTGGTGGGATGTAATACGAGCCCCGGGCTTGGAAAGGACTAGTGCAGCTTCCATCCAGGCAGAAAAAGCAAGACATGGGTGCCGCAGGGTGATCAGAGAGAGAGAGAGAGGGAGGGAGGGCGAGAGAGTAATGGACAAAGAGTAGTGAGGCTCTTTTTAACTCTGTCTCCGTGGAAGAGAGATGTCAGTCTGTGTCAGTTCGCTCCACTTACCAGCCTGTAGCAGGAGAAACGGATCTCGCTCTCCTCCTCTCTCGCACTTTCTTGCTTTCTCTCCCCCCTTGCTCCCTCCCACACCATCTCCATCTACTTTCCGCTCCCATATTTTTTTGGTGATAGCTTTTCTGCTTCAGTTGAGAAGCAGAAACACCCCACAGCTCAGGGGAAAACAGCAAGACTAAAGAAAAAAACACCAAGCAGTGAACATGTCATTGCAGGCAGCGCACAGTGCAGGTTTTCTCCTGATCACAGTCCTGGCGACCGAGAATGGGCTGCTCTGAACGCTGTGGAGTGAGGCCCTGGAGGCGAGCCGTGCTGCCGGCCCAGCTGCAGCAGCGGCTCCCTCAGCGTGATGAGGAGGGCAGCACGCAGCTCTTCAAACACGGGAGGGATCAAATCTTCAAATCCCCTGGAAATGTCATCCACGTTTAAGGAAATGTCACCACACACACACATACACACACACACACACAGGAAGCTGTGCTCAAAACCATAGGCATCAGAGGCACTATGATATAGGGCAATCACAACCTGTGGGTGTAATCGCCGTCATCTCCGCTGTTTCCCCCAAATCAGGGGAGAGTCAGTGTGTGCTGCTGTACGTATTTATTTCCAACAATGTTTATCTCATAATTCACAGAATTTTTATATGAATACCTATGCAACTCTACTGTGTGTGTGTGTGAATGTCTCTCGAGCGGTCTTTAAGAAGAGCCGCTGAATAAATAGCGTCCATTTAAGGACTCGATAAAGACTCCTGTTTTTTCACAACACACAAAATAAAATGTCCAAGTTCGTGGTGGTTGCATCAGGTGACCTCATCTGCAGCCGCTGACATCATCCTGTGTTCCCATTGATCCCTCTTCACCTTGGCCGACTAACTTATCGACATCCTCAAGTGTATTTCCTGTCGAGTCTGTCAGCGGTGTTTATGGATGGCCCTGGCCCCTGCTGACACGACCGCACACACACACACGGGGGGCCACCTCCTCTGCTTATTGATGTACGCTCTTGCTTTTGACTCCGTCCACCTCATTAATGAATCTGGTAGGCGTGCGCAGATGTTGTGCAGGGCTCAAGTATCGATGTGCATGGCGGCGAGCGAGGAGAGCGCGAGGGCTAGGTCACAAATGAGCGCATATATATTTGTGTGCGAGGCAGAAAAAGTGAGTAATTGTCGGAGAATGTGTGCGCGCTTGGGGTTGTTGTATCGTGTGCGTGTGTGTGTCACTAGGATACGAAAGCAAGAGCAGGGTGTGTGTGTGTGTGTCAGAACTACTTGAACATGCTGACAGGTGAGGTGTGGGTGGAGACAGACAGATGAGTAAAGAGGTTGTGACTGTCTTGATTGACAAGTCCCTCTCCCTAACACACTCCTCCCTGTGCCGGCCTGCAGGCCCTCCCCACCCTCTACTTATCCACAGCTCCCCATCATGATCTGCGCTGGGCCGCTGATGTCTTGTGATCCTTTGAGGGCACGCAGTTCCCTGTCGTGTGATTTAGGCTGGCAGGCTCCCTCCCTGTCCTGCGACATCATCCATTCCCAACTTTCCCCCTCGCTGATTGGAGATGATAATGCTGAACTCTGGAGTTAACCTCAATTAGTAGTACCCCTGTAGATCTTTTTCATTTCACCTCCTGACTCTGGTGCTCTATTTTACATTTTCCCTGTTTCTGTTCCGTTCACAGAGCATTTATCAGCATGTGCAAAGCCACACACAGTTCATGAATTACAACGAGCATAATAAAGCTGCATATTGTCATTGCATAAAAGAAGACAATAGCCCCTACCACCAACGAGCCCAACCCTCTCTCAAAATCACATTGAGCTGCACAAAAGAGATAAATTTCCATAAACCTCTTAATGTATCTGTTTTTTTTAAATCACATATATTTTTTCTCGAAAACTGGTTGGTTCCATCTTCCTGAAAAGCTGCTCAATAGTTTGTACGTAATCCTGCTGAAGAACAAAGAAATCAAAGGGCAGGAATATGCTCTTGTTTTCAGAGGTAACAAGTGTTATTGTTGCCATGCTTGCAGGGTGATCAGGGAGAGTACGTTTTTGTAAGTGTTACACTAACCATGACAACAGTGGTGGGTCACACCTGTCGCCAGCTCCAATGGGTCATCTCGGAAACAAGCCTCTGTTGTTCTTCAGGTTTGAGGATTTCTTGCCGTATTATCCCAGGCACAGAGTGAACCGAAAGACCCTCGCCGCCTCTCCAAATCAGCCTGGAAGGCAGAAATTAAAATATGAATGAATATGCAACACATGACATGAATCTGAACTCGAAAAGAAGGCGGCATAAACCTTCACATTAAACCAAATGACACAAGCAAAAAGGAAAGAGGCAAGCAAAATGGAGCTTTTCGCGGTTTTTCACTCTGAACTGCAAAACCTCCTCCGTTGGGCTGTGAACTATCAGCCAGTGCTCGACTGTGCATTCACAGGCTCTTCTGTAGGTCAGATTTACTGAATTGTGACGTTGATGTTTGAGCTTTGGTTTGGTTCATTTTCTCTGAAGACAGAATGTGATGACAAACATGAATGCTGTAAGCACTGTATTTCTACAGGTGTTTGAACAACACCTTAAAACCCTTTTTCTACTATTTGTAAAACAGTGAAGGGCAGAGAAAAACGATCAACCGTCACAGGCATATAAATAATTCAAATATATGCAAGTGAATCATAAAAACCTTCTTTAAAAAAGTGGTTTATAATGCTTGTGAGAGATAAACATACAGTTTTCAGTGTTGACAGTAGAGGCTACTTGTGCAGAGACGCAGTGTCAGGGCCATGTGACAGTGTGGCTGGTATGGAACAATTGTGGCAAGAACACAACGACATGTTTGTTTCTGCCTAAGTAATTCAGACAGTTTTATCATCACCTTGATGCACTCACAGGTCATGGTGGGTGAAAGAGAGCTGCCTCGTTTAATACACAGGAAAGTTGAGGAGGCGTCAGAAGCAAGGTGTCAATGTCGATTTAACCAAAGCCGTGATCTTTCCCTAACCTTGAGCAAAGAGCTGCAGCTTTAATGTGACCACAGAGAGCAGCGTGGAACCGCAGCCTCTGCTGTTACAGCTGTGCTCTTTGCACGCCCACCAACCACTCAGACCACCGACGGGCAACTCTGCTGCCATTAATGAATCTAGAGCTTTATATTTTTGGTAAAAATAAAAAAAAAAAAAAAGGAAGAAATTTGCTGCCATAAAAATGCAAATCGTCAGAGGTGTTTTATTTGATATATATTTTGGTTTATTGTAGGTTCTCATTTCCCCCTTAAGTCTTTGGAATCCACTTTGAGTTTGGCTGATCCTGACAAGTCAATTGACACATTGACCTCTGCTGCAGACTGTCATTCTTGTTAGCAGGGGAACAGTCCAGTGTTTGCACCCACAGCACTCTGTTGAGCGATAACAGAGTTTAAGTAATTATGCCTCTTCCTGTTCTATGAGTCATTTGAGAGCCATGGTGGCAACAACTGCTGCATGTGCACCATCAAATCTTGGCTTCAGTTCGTTCCTTAAGACCAGCACACCAACTGCTACTCCCTGCCATCTGTTTTGTAAAGTGAGAGATTCAACAACATCTCTGTAATCAAATGAAAGCTCATGGTCGTGACCTGGCAGAGCGTCTCAGACTCTCGCCTCCTCTCTGTGTCTGTCCTAATAAGGCCCTTCACAATGTGCACTTTGCTCCTGAAGTTAGACAGCGTGGAGGCTGAAGAGACGCTGAGAGACAGGGAGGGAGGTGGTTGCAGTGGATGCTATCTAATCTCCGGGCTCAGACATGACTATTTACCTGCACAGGTTTTGTTTACTCACACCTGATATGATATGTTCAGGACTCATCACTCACACCCAGAGTGAGTGATGAGGAGAAGAAGACATGCACACTCACGTCCAGGGGGGTGGGGGGTGGGGGGTGGCAGAGGTGAATTGTTGGCCCTAACAAAGGCTGATTTTCTTGATAAGTGAGGAGGTGGGTGTAAATGCTTTTTTCATTGACTGCTGCGGTGGAAGCAGCTGTCTGGGCCTGAAGTGGGGGCAGGTGGGCCGGTCAGAGAACAGGCAGTTGAGACTAACTTCAATCTAAAGAGGTGGGGGGGGGGGGGACTTTGACAAGCAGATTGATTTACATGCAGGCCAGCAGCCAGAACACTCGTTGGGTTTTGTGTCTTAGCTGCCATTGTCCCGCTCGAGTGTAAAACTGCAGGAGGAGGCGTGGATGCACATTGATGCTCACAAACACTTTGCAAGCGGACAGCAGACGCTCTGGCACACAGATGCACGCGCACGCTTCCACTAAAACTAACTACCTCCCCCTGGCTCTTCATGAGAAGTCATTAGAAATGTGCCTGTGTGTTTTATTTTTAGCAGTGTGTGTTTAGGCGGGGTAGCGGCGTCTCATCAGTCTTCAGGGCCCTCCTGCTCTGTCGCTCTGTGTCTCTGTCTCCGGCTGAGAGCTATGTATATTTCATAAGCCCTGGGTGCCTTTTTTGTCTTAAGATGCGCTGCACCTCCCCTGCCTGTCTCTCTGCTACTCATCAATGGGGGGAGCCATCACAGCCTCTTTTAACCCCCCCCCCCCCCCTCTCTCTCTCCTCACTGACAGCCACCCTCTGCTTCTCCCTCTTCTTTTCATGGTCAACTTGTTTCTTCCAGCTGTCTAGTCCCCCTTTCCTATCCTTTTTTTCGAAATTATTATTCTACTGTGGAGGGGAGCAAAGTAGAGCACATCCAAGCAGACTTTGGCTGTCAGGGAAAGTCTCCCTCTACCTCTGTTCCTCTCCGTCTCTGCTTCTGTCTGTCTGTCTGTCTGCGGCTCTGACACTTCAGGGAAGGGACACTTCTTCACCCAGCGCTGCGTCCCCTTTAGCTGTTGTCTTTTTATTAGACTATTTTGTCTAATAGTCACACCAATGACGGAGATAGATTTTAATTCCAATGTTTACATGATAAACATGTATTGTTTTTCGTTAGGTCTGATCAATGGGGAACGTTATCATGTGGCTCTGCATCTCTGGATGTTGCTAGTTGATGGAAGGGACTTGCAATGACGTCACTCACTGTTTCAGTGGGGATTATTAAGTCTGTCTCTGTCTTACCAATGGACAAACAACAAAGATCCCTCATGGATGTTAATCGTGTGTTTCCGTGTCTTTCAGGCCAGTGCTCTGACTGAGGGTACGGCTGGAACCAGGAAGGAGGTGGACTCAGGTTCCGGCCCCTCACAGCCTGCAGGCGACCACACTCCTTCTCGCCCGGGGACCTCGGAGCAGGAGAAACCTGACCACGGCGACAACCCACCTCCCAGTGAGTGTTGTCTTCCCGCAATGTGAAACACTAAAAGTTAAAAAAAAAAAAATAGTAGAGTGAGAGGATGCTCCCTCAGAGTGTGCCCACCACCTCAGGATGTGATCTCGTGCGCGTCCTCGCTAGTCTCCCGCCTGTGCTCAGAGCTGTCCCTCTGAGATCCAGCACCACAGACAGACACCAGGTCTGAGCAGAGCCCCCCCTGACCTCGGCTCTCTGGCAGTACAGGAAGTAGTGACGCCCCTGGACTGAATGAGACGCGATGGCTCAAGAGAAGAATGGCCAAAGTCGTTTTCAGTTCTTCTTACTTGGCTTTTTGTGTCTTCTTACACCTCCTCCTCCTGTAACTCACATCTCAGTATTTTGGGTGTTACAAATTGTGTGAAATAGATAATAGGAGATTATTTTTCTCTCAAATCACACGCAAAGACTTTCAGACTTACCCTCAATATTTTTCATGTCTCTCATCAATTAAAAGGTTGCAGTTTTTCTAAGTCTGTCAACCTCGGCTCAGATCACAGGGTGTTGGAGCTAGAGAGGTGAATAACCAGGTTGTTGGGATGCTGGGGAGAGATAGGAGGGTAGTGACAACGTGAGACAGAGAGATGAGGTGGAAGACGTCACGATGAGGCAGTCACGCGTTTGTGTGTGTGTGTGTGTGTGTGAATGCACATTTTTGAGAGAGAGAGAGAGAGAGAGCGTAAGCCCTGAGGGAGGCCATCACTACACTGGGTTTTGGAGCTCAGTGCGTTTATGTGGAAAGTGCTGCTGTCTGCTCTTATCAGCGTAGCTGCCCTGCCTTTTCACTACTTCTCTACTCCCTCTCCCTTTGTCTCCTCCATGTAAAAATTTACACTTATAAACAAAGGAGTTTTGTAAAACTTGTTTTTCTAACTCTTGGCCCTTCATTTTTTGCACTTTATTGCTCTCTCTCTCTCTTTCTCACAGTTCTCTTTCACACAGGCTTTTTTGTGTTTTTTTCTCTGAGGCTATTTCTGTTTAGCCGTGAGGGCCCCCCCTGTCGTTTACAGAAACCCATCTCCTACTCTCCTTCCAACTGAACACCCCCCACCCCACACACACACTTACACACACCAGCTCAACCACAACACACTCAAAGGCTTTTGGTTAAACAGTCATGACAAAGGGGGGGGGGGGGGAAAGGGGGGGGGGGGGGGGGGGGGGGCACGCACACACACCCACAGACACGGTCACGTACAGGCACAGGACTGAGCGTTCCACTGTGGTTTGAGAACAGGGTTTTCATGAGTTATTTAAGTGCTCTCCATCATGTGTTGCACCACGACTCACGCTGACATGACACGGCCCATTTCCTCCGCTCAGGCTGGGAACGTGACACGAGACACGCTTGTGGTGTTCACACAGAGCAGAGGAGAGAGGTGCACATTCAGTCATGATCTCAAGACTGTTGGGTTTAAAGCATTAAATGGGTCCCAACACAACAGGCCGAGTGGAGGCTGATCGGCTGAGACAGCTGCAGTCCTGCAGTCCACTCCTCTCTGCATGCGCTTTAAATGTGTGAAAATGTAATAGTTCAATGGCTGTAGCGGTGCCTGAAATGTTTGCAGGCTGCACTCATCATCACAACATGGGCGGTTCATGGGGATATTTGTGAATGCGAGCGTGCCCCTGAGTTCTAATTCATGTGATGTAATCAGAACGCGCGGCTTCACAGAGGAAAGCAAGCAGGTGTTATTTGAAGTGGTCCACTGTTTCCGTTGGAGCTGACCCGTGAACACCTGAGAGCTGAGCGCTTCACATCCAGACACCACACAGTCAATAGTCCATCATCAGTGGTGAAGGGACCAGGGAGGGAGGGACATGTGATGCAGTTTGTGTTATGCTCTTTATCGTCAGTGCTCCAGCATCTTCCTCCTCCCATCTACTAGCCAATCACGTCTTTTGTCTTTGCTGTACATGTGTGCATGCGTCTTGGCGTGTTTTTTTCTTGTGTCCGAACGACACGTGCTGCTGATGCGATTGTCATGAGGAAAGCTTCCGAGTGTGTGTTGATGGCCGCTGCACAACTGGACCGGGCATGCTCGTGCCTCTGGCTGCCGGCCAGTTCAATGCAATTACCATCACCCGCCGTGGGAGCCCCGAGCGCCACTGAGGACAGCGTGTAGGTGCTGGTCTGGGCATGGGGGGGGGGGTGGTTTTCAAATTTTTCTTGGGAGGAGGATCGATGTCTCAGTTCTAGCTTTTCTGGGGCTAACATCTCACATTAGGAGTCTCACATGGAGGACACAGCGGCCAGGTTCAATCCCCATCAGCCACGTTAGCAGAGCACATTATGAAGGAGGAGCCGTCTGACTCGATGGACATCGATTACAGATGTCCGTCCCTGAATCTGTTGTCCAGAGGAGAGACCAGCAGGCGGAGCGACGAGAGGAGCGGCGCCAGAAAGAATACAACTGAGGGATGACAGGAGCATGTGGAGAAAGGGAAGGGAGGGCATGGTGAGAGGAGGACAAGGACACTAAGGAAGGGGGGGGGGGGGTGTTTGGACAGAGAGATTTTGAGGGTGACAGAGGAGGTAAGGAGAGGAATGCCACTGCTTGCTCCCCTCCCTCCTCCACTGCTCCTGCTTTTATCTTCTTTTCTCTTCCCTCTCTGCGGGGATGGCAGGAGGGTGGGCTAACTTCGGCTGACAGTGACAAGCTTGCCACTGCTCCCATGAAGCACGGCAGATGGAAGCGCGGGTGTGTGTGTGTGTGTGTGTGACTAAAATGCCACTGGAGGCCGGGGTATTCGGAGTCCCTTGGCAGCAGCATGTTTGGCTGAGTGCCGCCTCCCTGCCCTCTTTTTTTTTCCCCCCAGCACGGCTCGCTGGGCGTCGAGGTGTGTCTGTGTGTGAGTTATATGAGCGGAGGCAGTCTCCAGAAGCAAATATTAATTGCACAGCGTTCCCATTGTCTCTTCCATTACAAGGTTATTGTTCAGGGGGCGGGACGAGCCGGACGGCCCGCGTGCGTGGCTGTTCTTTCATCCATCTATTTGAGTAATTCGGTAATGTAATGATCACAGAGTCTTTGAGAAACAGAGCTCTGTTCTGCAGGGTGGCGCCAGTCCTGGCGGGTTTGGGGGGGGGGGGGGGGGTTGGGGGGGGGGGGGTGTCAGGAGACAGCGGGTTTGGCGCTGTGCCACAGTTATTAGCCACTCACAGGGTGGGCACGAGGTTGTGCCCCGACTCAATCCCTCACTGTGTTTGCATTAGTGGGTTTAATGTGTTTGTTTGTGTGCATGTGTGTGTGTGTTTGTGCGTGTCTTGCATTTGAGTCAGGATTCTCCTCTGGTCACACTGACCTTATTGTGCAGTCACTCCCAGTTGATTTGTACCCTTTCCAACACATTCCTGTCCCCGAAAGCCTGAGAAAGAGACAGTTAGACCCCCCCCCCCCCCCCCCCCCCCCCCCCCCCCCCCCCCCCCACCCCACCAACCCAGCCCCGCACACACTCTCTCTTTCTCTCTTTTTCTTTCCCTCTCTGCGTCACACTCTCTCCCTCCTGATGGGTTTGATTTAGTGACTGTGGTTTTCCACCCATGAGCCTGGGAGCCAGAGAGAGCAGATTTGGGGAGAGACCTATAGATTCACAGCCAGCCGAGCACGTCATTACTTGGCCATAGCTCATCAGCGGATACATTAGCAGGCTGGAGACGCTAATAGATGAGAGCTGTCGCCATTCAGGAAGTAATAAACCTCTCTTAATTTCATTCTCATAATTATTTCCTCCTCACAGATTGCACGAGTCGCCCTGAATGATGACCGCACGCAGCATCTGAGTTGGGGTGAATGTTCAGAATAAATGTGCATGGCTCTATCTGTATTTGAAATTCAACAGCGTGGAACAAACAGATTCACGTTTTTTGGACCTGGGAGGAGGTCAAGGCTCAGCGAGGTCATATTACACACACGTTTCAGCAGCAGCCTTCAAAGAGATGAGCACTTAGTGAGAGACCTCCGGACTCTGACCTTTGACCTGACACCACCAGGAAACAGGTGTTCCAGCCTCGCTGCCGCGCACGCGCAGAGCTGGCCGCGTCCTCTTATCTGTCTGTCTCCAGCAGATAGACGCTGACGATAATGACAAGATAACTAAAACAACATTCTGCTGCCTCTGAAGAGCGAGAGAGTTGAGATCAATTAAAAAGCTTGAACAAAAGGATGAATCAGGCCTGTTATCTAATAACTCACCAATACTGGGTCCCATTTCTCTCCTTTTGTTCTCCCATGTGCTCTTATCATTCCTCCTCTTCCCTCACATCTCCTTTCCTCTTCCTCCCTGTCAGAAACCCCATGACTTCAATCATCCCTTCAGCTCCCCATCTCCACCTCCACCCTCTCTCCCTCCTTATTTTGTTCCCTCCAATCCTTCGTTCTCTCTCTCTCTCTCTCCCTCCTTCCCTGCCTATCTGACTGTCCTGCACTGTCAGGCGGCTTGGCTGAGGCTAAGTGCTTTTTGCTGTCTGCCTGCAGGTGGGACTGTAATAAAGCTTGTCAGTGGGAGGCATGGGTCACACTGTCGCATGCACTTTGACTCCCCTCTGTTAACTCCCTCCTCCATCGCTCTCCCGTACCGCCACCACCGCGCCCCCCCCCCCCCCCCCCCCCCCCCCCCCCCCCCCCCCCCCCCCCCCCCCCACCGCCCCCCCGTACCCCCACCCCCGCCCCCCCCCCCCCCCCCTCCCCGTCCCCTGCCAAAGCCTCTAGTGCCATTCTCTTCCAAGATGCTCCGCTTTTATTTTTCCCTCTCATTTGTCTGCCTTTTCTTCCCCCATTTCATTTTGCTCTTACCCGAAACTGTGCTCCTCCACTTGCCTCTTATCTCCCATCTCTCTCTTCTCTCTGGTTTCCCTGCCAACGGCACTTTCAGCAACATGATGAAGAAGAGCAGCAACAGGAGACACCCTTCTCGACATAACAACCTCACACACACACACACACACTCCATGTAAACGACTCCAGGTGAGGTTGTATTGTTTGCCCAGCTGCCCCTGCTAACCAGCCTCTCCTGTTCCACTGTAAACCAGCAAGCTTCATGGAAATCAGCTTCCTTTACACAAAACAGTTCCCTGTTCTCTTCTTCCCGCCCCTTTAATGTTCACGCAAATTACATGAGCCCTTTATTGCACGTCATGGCCATTCAAAGCTACGAGCTTGTACGGTACAATGGTTTTCTAAATACATACATTATTTCGGTGTGTGCGTGTGTGTGTGTGTGTGTGTGTACTTGTTTTGGTACCTCGTTAGGATCTTTCACAAAGACAGGTGCTGAGGTGAATAGGTCATGGTGAGGGATAAGGTTAGGGTTGGGTTTCCACTGGGAATCGCAGGTCATGCAAAGTCCTAACCAGGATATCTGTGTGTGTGTGTGTGTGTGTGTGTGTGTGTGCGTGCGTGCGTGTGTGGGGGCACTCTAATAGAACTGGCTGATATGTTACTCGTTCTAGCCACAGGATGGCAACACTGAGCCCACTGTTCACAGGAATCCTTCTCTGCTGCTGCTCATTCACGTGCACCCTCACACGTACGTGCACGCACCCACACACCCAGCGCTCTTTAGAGTGAGTTAGCCCAGGCTTGTAAGGTGACAGAGTGCAGTGAATAATTTAGTCCTGGCCGTGTTAATGGCTGACAGCGAACATGGCCTCTCCACTCCGCAGTTGGCCCATTACTAGTACATTCTGTTTCACTCTCACTCTTTCTCCCTCTTCATTGTCCCTTTCTTCCTCTACATTTTCCATTCATAATGACCGCATCTCGGTGTCACTGTCATTTTCATTGCAGCAGCAGGAAATAGAAATGTAAAAATGCATTTAAGTAAATATTTTAGGAGGATATGAGTTTATAATTATTATTGGGCATGCACTGATCGTCCTTCATCTCTTCTCTCAATATTAAACCTTTTCACTATATGGACCCGAACAGCTTCTTTCTAAGCTATTAACAATTCCCTCATGTGATCATGTGACTAAATAAAATAAACGATTTCCAGTTACCTTTTTGAAATGTATCTGAAAATGACTTTCCTCTTCTCTTATATTTCACTTCCTCTGTGGTCCCCCTCTTCTGCTTTTCAGCTCATCCTCTCGCTCCCCACCCCTCTGTCCACATTCTGCACATAAACTGTTGAACAGAGACACAGGAAATGTGTGTGTGTGTCTGTCTCAGCCCAGTCAAGCACTATTAATGCTGTGATTACCCCACTGGGCTTGGCTTCTCATTCAGTGTGACGTGGGTGAAAAATAATATATCCCTCACACTAATGCAATCACATGCACTAAACAAATTATATCTCCCTCCCTGTGCATCACTCTCTTCATTTACTTCATTCTCGATTCGGCCGTGTGGATGTTTCATGTGGTGTACGTGGTTTGCAGCTTGTGCAGCCTGTGTGTGTGTGTGTGTGTGTGCTGGTGCAGACTCCGCCTCGCTCCATTTTTCTCCCAGATACAATCAGTTGGAGTGTGTTTGGGGCAGCCGGAGCCACAGAGCCTGGCGTATAGCAGGCTGCAGCAGTGCTGAGGTCTGGCCAGGCTCATGCAGACTCCAGGGGAATTGGGAGTGACGTTTCCGTGGTGAGACACCCCGTAGCTGGGACTCCCCACCAGCCTCCCCGGCTCCAGCCTGGCTGATCGAGTCCAGCTGGTTGAGGAGAGGAGGTGCTCCGTCTTTTTCCTCTCCTCTTCCTCTCCTGAGCATCCCTCTGTCACATTCAAGTGCTCCTCTCTCTGTGTTCCACCTCACCTTACCGCTTCTTGTTAGCTCCATTAAATCTGTTGCCACCTCCCTTCCCCTTGCACCTCTTCGTCTTTCATTCCTGCTGCTTTTTTCTTTCTCTCCACAGTGTCTCGCACACATAATTCTTCTCCTCCTTTTCCATCTCTCTATCTCTGGAGTGCACAAACACATCTAGAACCCTTGAGGAGGGGTCACGATTGAGGCATGCTGTTAATTAGCCGACAGTGGTTGTTGTAGCGATGTGATGGTGGGGTGTAATTAATTAGGTGGCATGTGCACAGTGGGAGAAAAAGAGGGAGTGGAGAGATGGCGTGAGAGGGAGGGAAATATCGGCAATCAGTCCTCCTTTTATCCTCTGAGCTTAGATGAGTTCCCCCTAATGAGAAGAAATGAGATGCTCCCAACCAGGGAAGAAAGCATTTTGTCCTTTACATGTTCTCTCTGCCTCTCCTCCGCTCGCCGTTCTGTCAGCGCCTTGTTCTCTTTTCATCTGCCGATCACATCCAGGCTATTGCTGGTGGGGTGCCAGCGAGTTGGATTCACGAGACATGGATCTCCTGCATGAGCTCAGCTTCTGGGACACGTCCAGACACCTGCGTGTGCGGCGATGACCGCCATACCACACCGCGGCGGAGAAAGTATATAATCCAGTTCTTGCATGCCTGTGTGCCCGTGGGAGATGTTGGTCCTGAAGGAACGTTAAGGCTTCGGTTCTACTGTGAATATGGTGGGGTTTTTTGTTTGTGAGGAAAAGAGAGGGAGAGAGAAGAGAAGCAAAAAAAAAAAAGAGATGGATGGAGAGATGTGAAAAAGGCTGTGAACATGTGGGAGGGATGCAAGAGGCTCACAGACAGTCAGAGCTCTATTGATCCTGTCCACAGTTCAACGCTGACTCCTTGACCTCATTCTGAAGCACCGCTGCCGTGTCGGTGTGTGTCACAGGCGTAACCCAGTGCACAATATCTGTTTTCATATAACCGCGGAGAATCTCAACTGGTGTCAACCTGTCTGCTTTTAGTGCATCATGAATATTTAGCACGGAATGGCCCGCCCTCGCAACGCGCTCATCCTGCATAACATTCAAATCCTTCCACAACCTCGCACGTGCACACAATACCGCTCCCAACGTTCGCACAAACTCCTCTCTCGCCCGTAGTGTAAACTGAATGGTCTGCCGCGCCCCTTCGATCCTGGGCGACAGGTTTATGGACAGTTTGCCCACGTCAGCCGAGACGGACAGCTATTTACAGCCCGCCGTTGGACACTCCGGACACTGGCAGTTAGCATAAATCCCCTGGGCGGGATCAGCAAGTGGATAATGCACATTGGCGACAATGCCGTAAACATAAATCTCCAAATATAGACGCAGCTGTACACGGCGGGGATCACTCAGTCCTTTTTAACCTTGTTAATGCCGCCGTCGACACACGGACAAACGCAACACGCACACCTCACGCACACGCTGTAGATCTGTATCTCGGTTATTTACGGCCCCCTGCCATCACGTTAACAACCGGCACTTGCTTCTCCTGCTCTCCCCGCCTTCCCCTCCATCTCTCGTCCCCTTCAACTATCATTTAGCTTTACGAGGTGTCCTAAAAGAAGCCTGAGATGTGCCCCTCCCTCCCCCCACCCTTTATGTCAGAGATATTGATATCCTCCATAAGTCAGACGGAACCTCTCTCTGTTACTGAGGAGAAATTGATGACAGAGAGGTGTGACAGGAGCCGAGTGGAGCTGGCAGGGAGTTATAAGAGTTTGGCCGCGTGTGTATATTGGAGTCTGTGTTTGTGTGAAATGAGGCCTCCACGAGTGTGCGCTGCATACAAACAGACTTATTAAGGGGACGAGAATGGCTGGTTTGGCAGAGCGGCAGGTTAAGCAACGGAGACGACCGCTAATCGAGAGAAAACTGCAGAGATGTGGAAAGATAGAGGCGGAGGAGGCGGCGGCCAAATCTGCAGATCCGTCCCTTTCTTTACGAGCCGTCCCTTCTGTGCCTGATACTGTTGCTATAAACAAGGGGTCAGCCGAAGTGTGCCTGTTTATAAGGTTCATCCCTCCAGCTGAGCATATCACGGAGCCTATGAAATCCCGATCAGCCCGCTGCGGCTTGCGTGCGCGTCTCCTCCGTTGCGAATACGTGTTCGCGCCCGCGCGCGGCCCGCGTTATCCATCAGAGCCATTAGCAACCATCTGTCTCGCACTCGAGCAGGAGAATCAAAGCCCTAACTCTCTTTGCATTGTGTATTACACCGCGCGAGTTCACCAGCGAGCGCTTGTTTGCGTGCATAAATCTACGCACGTCGCAGCAGAAGGTACAGTACGACTGCTGCGACGCCACAACAGCACAGCGTTCCCGCTATCAGAGAAGCACACCTGGTCATCGCTCACTGCGGAGCTTATGCTCGCATCTTTTTTTTTTTTTTGTGCAGACTGTTTTAGCATTCAGTGGGTGTACAGCTACTAGAGGAGATTAGAGTAATCTCACATGAAGAGATACTAAGTCACCTTCACCATGTGGTTGGTCCAAGGTTGAGTCATGCTAACGCTCAGCGTGCAGAATTTCTTCTCTTCAGATGTGGCTAAATGGTGTGATTAGTACATTCATTTACTGTGTGGATTTTCTTCTTCTGCTGTGAGTGTTCGTGTGTGTGTGTGTGTTCCTTTTTGTTGTTTTTATTCCCCTGGGAATAAAGAAAAGGTTTGTTTGATTAATTAATGCTGTTAGACATGAATGTAAATGATCAAAGGAGCACATTTGCATTTGGCATTTAATTATTCATGAGATGCGATTGCTTATGAATTAGGACACCTGCATCCCCTCTCAAGCTCAGACACTGCTGCACACACACTCACACACGCAGAGCCACATCCTGGGATGTGACCTGATGTGTTTAAACAGGCCCGCTCATCGCCCCTGTCTGTGTGCACTGCTGTGCGCTGGGACGCAGGTCACCGCAGGTTCATGTTGGTGTTATTAGGTTATGTCGCCGCTCTGGCTGGGGTTCAAACATTCTGATTGGGTTACTGCGCGGCGCTAAAGCTCCGACTGTCACCCTGACTGTATGATTCATCTCCATGGAGACAAGAGAAAAGCTCTGATCTAATTACCCATACTGCTGTCATCTCAGACATAAGGAGAGGGCCCAGTGGCGTGAACAAGGCGAGGGATGAAGAGGCAAGGGGCGGCACGTACAGAGGTTGTAAAAAGAGGGATGACTGTAGAGGGGGGAGGGGAAAAAAAAAAAACCTCAAGTGCAGAGAGAAGAGCAGGATCCGATGCTAACAATAGAAAGTGTGATAAAAGCTGGTTATTTGTCTGCTTTCTTCCTCTTCTTCCTCATTTCTCCCCTCATCATCAGTAGCATTCAACTGCTGCACACATGGACCCTTGTTGCCATGGATATGAGCAATGGTTCTCCTGTTCTGCTCTGTGGGGCTCAGTGATAAATGGCGGGATGAAGGCAAAGTTAATAATTCATCCCGGGGAGGGAGCGACTGTTGCGGGGAGCGTTACCTAGCATAATGGGTTAAGTGCAGCAATTGCAGCGTGCCGAGCAATAGACTCACAGGAGGTGATGTATAAAAAATGAATAAAGGCTGAGTGGAGCCTGCTGGGAAGGAATTGTCAGGGGACTGCAGGGCGGAGGGAGGGGGCTGGCGTTGTGTTTTGGGAGGAAGGCTTTGTCATTTCTTGAAGTTATAGGATTGTAAAGAACAGGTAAAAAACATTTGAGACTTAACAAAGCTTCCTCCGGGCTTTTCGGTAAAGATCTCCTCCCACACCACTTTTACTAGACATGAAAAACAGCTCAATATGCGTTGGGCTTTGAAGTGTGACAGCGGCAGTGACAGATGAAGCTGCAGCAAAACAGAGGTGCAGGGCCTGGCTGTGTATACTCTGCTGTCATCTCAATGACTCATTGACACCCATGTATACACGGAGACGGGAATGCACAGAGACCTTTTCTAATCCTCATTACCATACAGTGTTTGTTTATTTTACACGACTGCTCATCTATTCCCCCCGGGCGAGGGGTGCAGAAGAGCACAGTGGGGAGAGGGGCCGCGTGGGGCAGGCCCACACCTCCAGAGACATTAACGCAGCACTTGCTTCACATCACCTTGGCAATTTATGAGGTGGTGCAGTCTTCACGCCGCCTCCTTTGCCCTCCCTCCACCTCTCCCCCCCATCTTCAGCATCCCTCCCTCTCGAGCCCCACTATCTCGCAGATCGTGCAGTTGGAGGCTGGCGGCTGGGTCACGCCGGGGTCAGCGTACTGGGTTAATCCTAGAGCACATATCAGATCAGCTTGATTTCATTACTGTCCCTACGATGCCCCATACACACAGGCTCAGAGCTGAAGCTGTTGTCTGTCGCTGGCGTCTGTTGTGTAGCACACTCACTCACTACATTGTGGATTCGGACCATCACATTAAATCACAGTCTACTCTGAGTCTACTCTTCCTCAGGTGTGTGTGTATGTGTGTGTGTTTGCACGTGTGCGTGCATGCATTATTGAAAATGTGTACCCAGTGGAATATTTGACTTGTGGTTTCTTTTCATTTCTTTTACATTTTATTTCGAATGCCTCTGCCTCTTTGTGGCTGATAACTGATGCAGATACCTGGGATGAATAACGCCACGTTACAGACACACACACACACTAAACCTTCCTCTCTGATTCAGTCAGACATTTACACATGATGTCTTTCAGTGTGTGTGTGGGCTCTTCATTCTCCAAAAAATCCCAATGAGCTGTTGTGATTCTCAAAACATACGGCCCTGCAGTGACAACAGACGACCGAGGGAGGGATTGAGGGAGGGCTTGGTAGAAGGACGAAGAGAAGGAAAGAAACAGGCTGTGATTATTCTCTGCAGGTGGAATAAAAAAAGAAAAAAAAAAGCCTCCCGGAGCTCAGTAATCACCGTGTTCAAGTAAACATTAGAAGGAGATGGAGGGAACATGTTGAATTATAATTTTCGTGCTGTTTGTTTGTTTTTTAATAAGAATGTTGCTTGTAATTTTGCAGCAGTCTTCACTCGACAATGACGAGTTGAGGACGTGTGTCAAACAGGTGCAAGGCACGATGGGCCGAGGCAGCCTGCGGGGAGCGGAAAAGCACCCGCTCCTTCTTTCCTCTCGCCGCTCTCCTGTCGTCCGCTTACTCATGTCGTTATCTTTTTTACGAGCTCTCGCTGTCGTCAGCACACAGTGGGGTTAGACAGATGCTACTGTGATGGGATCAGGGGCGTACAGTGTGACACGAAAGACCCCTCCCCACCCCACACACACTCAGCCTGTAGGGTTGATGTCAGCCCTGCGGGCACCCAACTTTTGTGTGGCACCCTGACTGACAGCTTCATCAAGCCCCCACCCTGCTGTACACATACATGGACACACAAGTGCACGCTGATACCAACGCGCACACACGCACACACACACACACACATAAAGCCATGTACAGACTCATGGCCCCCCCAGGTTGCCTTTGTTCCCAGCATCTGTTTTCTTCGGTGATTAATTGCAATTAGCGAGAGGTTTGAAGGCCTGTGGAAGAACACAGCAAGAGGAAAAACATCAAGATTAATGAGGGGAGGCATTCATCAGAGGAGAGAGAGAGCGAGGGGGGGGGCACAGTGAGGGAGGAAGGGAGTAAAGATGGAGGAGAGAAGGGGGAGGGGAGGATAGAGGGATGACACGGTAAGAAAGGAGGGGTTGGGAGAGGTGGAGGGATGCTCAGATGTTAATGACGTAGGAGATGGGAAGAGCGGAGGAGCGTGACACAAAGTGAGAGAGTGAGAGCAGCAGAGGGGGGGGGGCAGTTGTCAAAGCTCAGGCCACAGAGTAACACCACAGGGGACTGATTAAATATGGAAATTATAATTGCTAATTGACCTTTATTAATCAGAGCAATGGAGGGGGGAATTTTTGGTTTGTGTGTGCATGCGTGTGTGTGTGTGTGAGATTGTGTATGCATCAGCACGCTGTGTTTGCACTTGACTCTGTTTGTGTATGTGTGGTTGTTTGATCCCATCATGCAGCTCTCTCTTGTCTCAAAGAGCTCTCTCATGTTTAAAACGCTGCACAATGGGTGAAGTAGCTAGAATAACACACGCACACGTGCACTCAAACACACACACACACACACTGAGTGATAATGAGTGTGTGAGTATTGTGCATTATGGAGCGCTAATAGGGTCATTTTGGAACCTCACTCTTTTGGCTGCCAGATGTGCAATCATGAGTGCATGCGTGCCCCTCGCACTCACGCACACAGGTCCTCACGTTTCTCTCCTGCTCCCTCGTTCCTCCTCCGTCCTTTTTTTCCCTGCCTCCCCTCTTTGATGTCTTCATGCATAGTATTACATTTCAGCAAAATCTTGACACCCCTGTTCAATTCTGCATCAGAAGCATGTAGACACAATTTCGCCGCCTCGCCTGGCTCCATATGGATTTATTTCCTGTTGTTATCAATACATGATCAGACACACACACACACGGATGTCTTGTTTGTCAGATCACACAGATTCAATTAGAGACTCCCTAAATTCATTAACCCAATGTGATTTAGCCAGCTGTCGTTAGAGCCACATGTAAACTGGTCTGAAGTGGTTCGATTTGGTTTCAGCTCATCTGAGGAGTCAGATTCATTTTCAGTTCATCAGATTCAAGATCCATAAATGTGCTGTTTCAACAAAATCTCCCTTGTCACCTCTGAGTGAACACATTCAGTCATGGGTGCCTTGGTTCCACAAATGTGAGCAAAGTGTGTTTTTCTTCCACTTTTCATTGTTACTGTGAGGATTCACGTTGGCAGCCATCTACAGGAGGTAGTTCTGTTGTTGCTGCCTCACTCCCACCTTTGGATCTGCATTGCGTCATCTGAAGCTCTGCTGAGGCCCGGTGTCATTTCTGATCCCCCAGAGACAGGCAGGGGACTCCTCCCCTCTTAGCCCTGGCTTCTCTAATCCTGTTAACGCAGCGCAGGATCCAACTGCCGTTACTGCCCCCTAAACACACACACACACACACACACACACACACACACACACACACACACACACACACACACACACACACACACACACAGGCAGCCCCCTACACCACAAAGACACCATTGTTGCATGGTCCAGAGGTGACAGTGAGGGTGAGGGTCAGCCATCAGAGAAGAAAAGATGTATGACACAGGCATTCCTGCATATGCTCTCTCTCTCTCACACACACACACACACACACAGTTGGTATCTGCTCTGTTCTTTCACATTTCCTCTTTTCATTCAATTTTTCTCTCTAGACAGTAAAGAATCACGGTCATCCTCACGTCACTGCACACACACACACACACACACACACCATATACCATGCATTCACAGCAGACTGGCTTTCCCCTGCTTTATTCCTCTTTTATGCTGTCACTGAGGAGCCCACCTCTCCTTAGAGACAGGATTTGGTGTCTGAGAGGGGCAGCAGAGCCTATCAGCTTTGACTTTGACTGTTGCCAATTTCCTCACCAGTAACCAATTGCTGAGATGCACAGCAGTGGACCGCCGAGAGTGTTGCTGTGCGTCGTCTGTCCAGAAGAGGGCACTTGGCACAGTGGAGCAGAGCGTCCCTTCCTTTTGTCCTGAGTGCTGAGTTTACTGCTCGTCCCTGCAGGAATAATAGCTGAAATGAACCAATGTGCATTGTCAATGGCATTTGAATTAGAACACTTCTAAATTAATTAGGTAAGTAAAGTATGCAACTCTTAAAGTGTTGCTGTTGATAAAGCAAGTTACACTATGACAGACTGATTTGTTTGCCGTTATCAATCTGGGTTAGTCTTAGCTGACTGTAGGCTTGGTTCATCTACACGTGTGTGTGTGTGTGTGAGAGAGTGAGGCTTGCTGGTATGACTGTTTGTGTGTGTGTGTGTGTTTAATGTCGGGTAGGGAGACAGTTTGATTGAGCTCTGCGCCGTAAAGCTGTCTGTTTGCCAGACGGTTTGTCTCCTAGCCAAGACTCTGCAGCAGAGAAGAATACAATGATTATCTGTCACAACGCAGAAACGTTCTTCATCAGTCTGACTAGCAACAGCCCAGACAACCCCGCACGAGCCTCCGACCACACACTGAATCAGCCTCGGGAACTTTTCAAGTCTGAAAGTCTAATTATGCTTGATTGCTTCTTTTGTCTGTGGGGGTGAGATCTGGTTTTACATGTTTGCGTTTAGCTTCATACAACTATTCCACTTCTTCTGGCCCTGAGCACCTATAAACCATTTCCCCTCACCACAGAGTAGTTTAATCCCTTACCTTGTTTTAGCGCTTGTGGATGTGTGTGTGTGGCCCATACGATAATATTCAGACAGGAGCGTGAGAGGAATGTCAACAACCTCTAACCTCTGGACTCATTAATGGGAGGAGTGTGGGGTGATGGTGTGGCAGTGGGATAATTGCTACGTGTAGGTGTGTGTGTGTGTGTGTGGGTGTGCGTTTGTGTGTGCTTGCATCCAGACCGGTGTCGGAGCAGACATGATTTATCACGTATTAGTGGGCAGAGAGGAGGAGGGGACACAGCTCTCAAAAGCCTGGGGTTGCAAGGTCAGGTCAAAGGTCGTGGAAGGTCAGAGTGCTGAGTAGATATCAAAGAGTGCCCTGGGAGCTGGATATGACCGACCAGGGCCAGATAGGCTTCCTGGGACTGACTGACCAGGCAATGGACGCACGCACACACACACACACACACACACACCTCACTTTGAGACGTGTGTAGGTGAAGTGAATAGAAGATGAGGTCAGTGTAGGTCAGAGGTCAGGGGAAATGGCCATTTGATCAGACTGTGTATTGTCTTGCCCCCCCCACACACACACAAGCACTCCAGCGTGGGTTACCTCTTAACAGACTGGCAGCAAATATGTTCTAAAATACGCATCTAAACCAAGTGTGCTGGTACACCCAAACAGACATGCACAAGCAGACAAAGCCCCACAAAGGCAGCTAATTTCACACTGACTCTGCTGGGGCCCTGTTTGGGCACGGCTGTGAAGCACAGACAGGGAGACAGATGGTGCAGGGCTGGCAGGGGGAGTCTTCTGCTGTCCTCTGTGCGCGTTTGTGTGTGCGTGCGCGCGTGTGTTTCGGCGTGCGCACATGCATGCCTACGACAGATTGTTTATGAGAATCCGTGGCCGTGTGCTCGTGCATTCTCCTGTGTCTTTGTGCATTTTCAAATATCACTTTGTACTCCACACACCAGTGCAGCTTTAAGCGATGCTCACAGTGCTCCTCCTTCATGCTTCCTGCTGGCATGCTAGGTGTCAGGAGGAGTCACTCCGCAACGCAACCCCATCGTCTTCATACGCGTTTGTTTCAATCCAGTGACAGTTTTGTTGGAGTAATTTCCTCTCTAAGAGATTGCCGAGTGGAGACGGTGCATATTAAGGGAGGAGGATTCGTTTGATGTTGAAAGTAACTGGCAGTGAATGAAACAAGCTCTTGTATATCTGTTTTGCTGGGGGTAGCATTGTTTCCTGTTTAACGGTGCATGCACATATTTGTGTGCGTGTGTGTGTGTGTGTGTGTGTGTGTGCGTGTGGCTGCCGTAATTGAAATGACTGGTTGCCATGATAGCTTGTGCATAACCAAAGCTTGTTAGCGTGCTTGACTTGGCTGAATTAGGGCCAAGGAAACGGAATGGAAGAGTTAGGGAAGGGGTGAAGGAAGGAGAGATGGCTCAGTGAGACAAGTGAGGGAGGTGGCAAGTAACCAAGGCGATAATGAGACGAGGCAGGGAAATGGATGGGTAGAAGAAGACGTTGAAACGGAGAGAGGATGATTAATACTGCTGGTGATGGCAAGCTGTTTCAGCAGGTAGCGGCCAGAGGCATTACTAATGGGCTAACGGACAGGTTGACAAAGAGAGAGGCTGACTGACTGACTAGTAGTGAGGCTGAAAGACAGCCAGACGGATAGATGGACAGGCTTGACAGCCAGCGAGCCATCCAGGCAGACAGGGAGCCAGTGTCATCCCACACTGGGAGAGCAGGAGGAGCGACAAGGGTTCATATTCCCCAAGACAGGTGGCAGGGACATGCCACTGCTGCCACCTGGCTCCCACCACCCTGCCTCTTTCCATCCCTTGTTCTTTCTCAGAGACATAATATTGCAATCAGCTCTTGACCTGGTCTTCCTCCGCTGGGGCTGTGACGCCCTGTTTCTCCCAGTTTGACTGACTTAAAGGGCACAGAATCCCCCTCTGTTAAGGCGTCGACCTCCCTGTTGCGGGGCGACTAGGCCCGGCAGGTAAAAAAGGCAGAGAGTTAATGATTAGTGAGTGCCATCCTCCAGCCTTTGTCCAGCTGGGAGAGACATGCAGGTAAGCCCCGTGTCCACGTGAGTCAAGGCCACGTCTGTGTGGGCAGGTTCAGGGTGGGGGAGGTGGCATTCTGGTCTGCGACTCCCCCAAGTAGCAGAGGCCACCTGCTCCCGTTCACCCCTCCACAGCCCTGCCTGGCCACGGACACGCTAGCACCGTGTGGCCCAGACACTCTGCCACGCCAGTTCAGAGCCACTGTGTGAATTCAATCACACACACACACAATGAAGGATCCTCCCACGCTGCCAGGACGGAGAGAAGCGTGGAATGCAAACATTTTATAATATGGTAACAGAATTAATTGTAATACGTGCCCAGACACCCAGCACACACGCAGACATCATGCTGCCAACAGGCTGTCCCACTTTAGGGTAGGAGTGTTCTATTTGGCGTCCGTCCACAGCTCGCCTCCTCTGATCACACTGCAGCATTTTTTGTGGTTCCTCGACACACCAGGGACGACAAATCTGTCCCCGATGTCATGAAGGCCTGAGTCGCTTTGGACAAAGTGCTGGACCGGTGACGCTTTCACGGGACACATCCCTTAATGTCCATTATTGACTAAGAGAAGTAGTATCTCATCCTCGTGTGCCGTTGTTCCCCATTGGCTCTTGTTCTTTTTCTGAGTCTGTCCAGTGTGCGGCTGAGAGGCGAACAAGTGATTTGTTACGTTAACATAGACTGTGCATTTTTGGACGGACAGATAATTCTTTAAATGCAATGTCCGGCTGAGACCCTGTGCTAAGTAAGATCATTGAGTAATGACCACACTGTCCCAAACATATACTAGGTTTTTGTTTTAGTCTATTTCCACAGAGTTTGCAGACAATCCCTGCTACTGACGACAAAAATATTTATGTCATTGAAAAAGAAAACTGGACAAATATGCGAGGACTCAGACTGAACTCTGCCAACACTGTGCAAATAGAAAATCACTATGAGTAGCAAAGCATTATTCCTCAGAGTAAAATCTCCAAACAGCCCGACCTCTTAGTGAAAACACATCAGTTACCAGGGACAGAAGCCAAAGGATAGCAAATGCTACACACACACATTCGTTCATATATATTACACTGACAATCAACCGATGATATTTAATGTAATTTCTGTTTTTACTTTGCGGATTTGGAAACTGCAACATTAGGTTTTCTTCTTAGTAAAACGAATAATTTCCGCAGTGGAGGAAAAAAAAATGTCTTTCTGAGATTAGGTTTGGGAAACTATTTGCGACTTATACATTTTAGAAAAGGGGGGAATGGAGAGGGGATAAATATTTTGGGGGTGATGAAGAGTGTGTTCGGGTGTTTGTTTGTGAGAAAGGGAGAGGCAGACAGACACACAGAGAGAGCGAGGAGACAGTGGTGGTGAGGGACTTTGGGAGGTGTGACTGTTCCCTAAACTGATTTAAGGCCCAGTCCTCCCAGACCCCCACAGCTACCAACATGCCACAGGGAATTGTCCCATAATCCTCTGTTCCAGGTAAACAGCTTTCTTCCTCCAAAAGTCTGGACCCATCTCCCACACGCACACACACACACACCATCCAAAGCTCTCCTTTGCGTATGCTTTAAACCTCATCCTGGCTTTAAGCTTGGGGCCTTTTATCTGTAGTGGGACCCAATGATGCACAAATGCTGCTCTGTAATTGGCGCAAATTAGCGTTATGTTTGTTGATTTGTGGCTGATGAGGTGCTTCAACAAACATCAGAGTATAATTGTCTCGTCTGTTCTGCCATTTAAACTCTTGTTACATTTCCAAGGGAGATGAGGAACGAACGTGTGGCTCCGTGTCTCCATCACCATCATTGTAGGATACAAAAATAGGAAAAATAAATAAATAAATTAAATAGGACACCAGGGAAATAAATACCAGAATGCACTAAATGTGAAAACATTGCCCCCTCTGATGAGGTCATACAAGGCCATGCAGGCCGGAGCAGCCGCATTGCCCTCGACTGTGCGGTGTTAACCTGCCCGGCTGCACAATGGGCAAAGCCGTGTTCTCCCCGGTTCTCCTCCTCCTCTGTGTTTAACAGTCGTTCTCTGCACCGCACAGAAACTCCTCTGTTTACACTCCATCACACACACTTAAACACTACTCCCTTGCCTCTGCCGTCCATTCGCTCTAATCTCTCCCTCCTCTCTTTTCTTTTCTTTTCTCTATCCACTCCATTTAGTCATTAGGTCGGCTCTCATCTGCATAAGCTTTCCGTTGTAGCACTCGATTGCACTGGGCTCCAGCTCATGTTTATTAAATAAGCCTTCTTGTTGTGTCAGCCCCACAGCTTGCCTTGTCTGACTACTTTCTTGCGCTTTGGTCTCTCTCTTCTCCATCCCTCTCTTTTTTCCCTTTTCTCTGTGGTCGGTGTGCTCGCCCTCGCCCCCCCCCCCCCCCCCGGGGGGCCCCCCCCCCCCCCCCCCCCCCCCCCCCCACTCTCTTCTTATTCCTCTGTGGGGGTATTAAAGGCTGTTTCTGTTGGCCGTCACTCTTCATAAGTGGTGTCTCGCTCAATGTGTTCGCCCTGTTCCCTGTGCGAATGCACCTCAATGCCCTGGTGCACTCTCTCTCTACAGGCCCCACTCAGAATGGAAATGAAGGGAGTCTGTAATGAGTTCCACTCAGCCAGGGTCCCCGACCCCACTGCCATCAGCCAGTTTAGAAGAGAGAATCAGAGAGACTGAGAGAGGGTGGAGAGACGGGGGTCAGGGATGGAGGGAAGAAGAGACTCCAGGGAAAACACTGCGCCTTTTTCATTTTTTCACTCCCCCCCCCCTTTTAGTGCCTGGTTGCCAAGCTGCTACAATGTTAAGCTGGCCTTTCTTTGAGTCTATAGGGAACAGTGTGGGACCATCACATGGAGCAGGAGAGTTGAGGGAAATGATTTTGAGAGAGAGATGAGATGCAGGACGAGGACAACAGAGCAGAGGACAGGAGAGATGATAGGATTAAACAGAGAACAAAGGGATACACTGGATTCTCCACATGAACATATGGGAGACTGATAAGGATACGTGCTGTAGGACGATGGCGACAACAATCGTGACAGTGACGACAACTGCAGCTTCCATAATTGATCCCGGTGCTCCACTTGCCAGCTCGTGCTGCAGCTCGACATTAACCCTCCTCTGCTCTCATCATCATAGTGGGACCATCTTGCTTTGAGCTCAGTGTAGAATTAATGCAATTAAATGCTTGTGCTTCCAGCCTTTTGAGGCCCCAGTCATTTACCCTAAAAACTAAGCCGGCATTCTAAACAGGATTAATGCAACATTCAACTTTTATTTACATCCGTGCTGTTCCTGCAGTGACACAGAAATGATAAATTATTAAGACACTTGTGTACAATATTGATTTCAGACTCAGTGAGCACGCACACACACACACAGTAGTGCAGATGATTCCTACACAAGTGGATGAATTATATTTAATTGTACAGTCAGCCATCTGAAGAAGCTGGAGTCACGTCAACACAAACTGAAATGGCTTCCACAGAGGTGTGTGTGTAGGATGCATGTGTGCGTGCATGCGCGTGTGTGTTTGTTGTTGTTATGCAGAGAGGCAGAGTTGGGTCTGAGGCTGTGATAGATGAGAGACAGCTGATAAGAAGACCTGGGGTTGGAGCAGTCAAACAGCGCAGTGGCTCGGTCTTCCCTATCTATTCCTCTGTGTGTGTGTGTGTGTGTGTGTGTGTGTGTCCAGCAGAGCTGTTGTACACAAGACTGTCTGTTCAGAGGCAGATGCCTCACTGGGCGTGAAGCCCAGGAATTGTGCATGTGTGTGTGTGTGTGTCGGTGAAAGAGTGTAATGGCTGACTCTACACGGCCTCTGACCCTGCTGGGCAGCACAAGTTCTCCTCTGTTTTTTCTCACACTGATTAGAGGGTCAGAGCCGCAACACACACACACACACACACACACACGTACACACAGTGTGCCTCTTTTGGCTCCGTCGTCAGCACAATAGAGAAGGAGAAAGAGGACATTCAGTGGGGCTGCGAGAGAGAGAGGTGGTGTCAAACTGAGAGGATGGGGGGGCAGCACAACATGGATCTACAAAGATAAGGGAGAAAAAATGGAAAGCACAGGATACAGGGGAAGATATTCTGAAACATAGATGAAAGAGAGGAGGGTGAGAGTGATAAACCTGGTTATTAGAAGCAAAGGATGAAAAGCCAGGGAGGGTGGAGTTAGAGTAATAGAAATATTGGGGCTTTTGGAAATGGTGGCTTTTTTTTCTTGCCTCATCCTTCCCTGTATTTCCCTCCTCTCTTTTAGGATGAATCATTCAGCAATTATTCATTTTCTGTTGAAGCACGACTCTCCCCTCTCTACCTCCATGCTAACCTCTCTATCTTTATATCTTACACTCTCCCCCTCCCTCATATCTCTCTCTATTTGGAAATGAAAAGGACAGGCGGCAGGGTGTTAGCACAACCACTGTTATGAAAGACACTTTCTGATAGCAAGGTGCGTGCGTGTGTGTGTGTATGTGTGCATGCATGATATAGTGCATGCATGTGTGTGTGTGTGTGTGTGAGAGCGAGAGAAAACACTTTTAGCCCTTGAGGCAGCTTTCCTGGCATTTGACTAAAGGCTTGGGTGTCTGCGGGCTACTTTGTGTGTGCGCGCATGTATCCCTCTTTACATTTGTCGGTGTGTGTGCACAAGTATGAATCTGTGTGTGGATGCATGTGTGTGCATGGCACCAATGTAAATGCTGATGCTGTGCCTGCTGCACACAAGAGTGCACAGCGCCGTGAGAAAATTCCCAGCCCTTGAACCTGCGCGTGTGCACGTGTGCGTGCGTGTGCATGCATGTATGTGTGTGTATATGAGAGTAAGAGAGTGGGTAACATCCATAACTGATCCTAAAGAATGTAGCCATGAGGCAAACTTAGTTCCATCCCCCAATCTGTTTCCACCAGTGGTAACCTCAGTGAATTATTTACTTCTGTGTTTTTATATTCATGTACAGTATATGTGTGTGTGTGTGTGTATACAGGTATCTATTCTGTATCTCAGTATCTTTGTTTCCCTGCATGCTTGAGTATTTCTCGCCCTCTCTTCTCCTCCCCCCCTGCAGACACACCACCTTCCCTCCTTTTCTGTATAATTGTGCTCTTCCAGCTCTTCAAACAGTGTGGTATATCTGCCTGGGCCCTCCCTTCACAGGGGAAATGCCATTTGTTTCCTGAACTGTTCCAAAGAAAAGCAGCCAGGCTCTTACCTGTCAGACACTGATAGCACACGCACACAAACACAATCGTACTCGGTCCAGTTCTCCTCTGAACATGGTGTTTCATCCGGTGACACACACACACACTCTGAAACAGTTATGTATTGTTGATCTCCAAAAACAGAGGTCATGAAGGGCAGACTCGCATTTAGAACAATAAAACAGATGACGCCATGCAACTGAAAAATCTGTCTTTTTTTTTCCTCCAAAGCTCATTTGATATTTAACCCCGTGGCTCGGATGGCAGCGACGAGTGTTGCTCTCTGTAGGTGGAGCCGGTTCAAAGTTTAAGGGGAGCGTACTATTGGAGAGACATGTAGGAGCCGGAGTGGGAGTATGTTCTTTATCTGAGACAGTTTGATGGCAAAGGCTCAAGTAGGATTTACCGAAATCTTCCACTGTAGCTTAGCCTTACCACGAGTTGTACTTTGTCTTTCTACTGTAGTATCTGTTTATTATGAACGATCCTTTGAACTGGGAAAAGATTCTCCACTTGGTTGTCTGCGGTACCTTCGTACTGCACTTACCTGACGGCAACAGCGGGGGCTCAGTTGTACACACGGCATGTGTAGATCCAGCGTTATAGCAACAGCACCGACGAACAAAGGCCTGCTTGATCCCTGTTTGACTTCTCCAGAGAAAATGTTTAAAAATAGTTAAAACACATAATGAAATGGCGGGTGATTAATGAAGATAGACTGAGACAACAAGACAACAGACAGAGGATCAGTTTTTTGTATTAACGTGCAAAAATGAGGTCATATTCTTCACTATCGTAGTGACACGAAGGAGCAGGACTTGACAGGAATTTTTTACTGAAGATTTGTTTTGCGAACAAACAAGCTGTCCTTCACTTTGTATGAAAATCTGACCCCGCAATGTTTTTAATTCCACAAGAAGCCGTTTCCGAAGCACTTTATGTCAGCGTCGTCTGTGGGCTTAAGGAGCCTGGCTGGGGTCAGAACACAGAGGTGTCAATGTGTCTGGGCCCTGCTGACACCAAGGGGTACAGTGTACACAGGGCAGCAGGGCAGAGGAGGGGGGGGGGGGGGGGGCA